>BSBK01007512.1:2500-442500 GCA_027943335.1 Chamaecyparis obtusa
CAAGGTCTTAACTTCTTGAATCCATGAATTTATTAGCAGTTCATTGACATGGATTAATCCATTCAGTGCACATGACACTACCTCTACTGCCTTAAGCTTGATTAGAGTAGATACAGACATTGAGCCTTCAACTTTTGTCATCTTTGAAAGATGAGTTTCCAACTTTGTGAGTTTAAGAGTCAATAGGCTTCTCAATAAGCCAAATCTATGTGCAACTCTCCCTTTCTCTATTTCAAGTACTCCTATCTTATCCAATAGTCTGGATGTTTCCTTATCTACTTCGCCCACAGTTTGTGAAGATGATTCACAACTGTCCATTAGACTATCAAGGGTAGCCCTTTCTTTGGCTATGATCTCCTCAATGCTCCTTAAATGTCTGAAAGGGTTTATGCAATAGCTATAAATTTTCCTACCTTATGCTACACAACTCTTGGCCTTAAGAGTAGTATCCTTAAGAATATTTAAGTCCCATGAAATGGACTTACCAACTTCACTCAACTTCTTCTCCAAAAAGTTTTTTTCAGCCTTTTTTTCTGTTGTCTTTAGCAATGAGTCAAAATGATTGTCAAAGCTATCCAATACTATACCGAGGTTCTCAAGATCATCTTTGTTTTTGAAGATAACCGGTGAGGGGAGTAGCTTGTTCACTATTTCTATGGCCCTGACCATTATCTTAGCTCTTTTGTCTCCTTTCTAAACTAATCTCTCCTTGGCTTTAGAAAAATCCAATAATGATAATCTCATCAACTCATCTTCATCCATGTTGTCCACATAAGAACTGACTAGTTTGGCTACACTTTCCAATAGTAAAGATGTGTCCATTCTGACTTCATCAACTTTTTCTAATTTTACCTGTTCTTCTTTCTTTTCCTCCTGTTGTATTTCCTTCTCCTATGCTTTTTATTCTTGTTTCTCTTCTGATTTTCCATTCTCTATATGCTCCTCATCTTCAACCTCCATCGCATTGTCCACATTATCCAGAAATGGATCATTTACATCCTATAAAAAGTCAAGGGACACAGGCACACCAGTGACAAAGAAATCTGGTTGCATGTTGTCTTGAACACTTTCATCTATTGCCTTTGAACTCTCTCCTAAACCCAAAGATACAAGCTTAGAAGCCTTAGGAGGTGAAACCTTCTTAGGTATGTCATGCATTAGAACTTTGTCTAATGCTTTTTGGGTGTCCTTAATCACCTCATCATACTTCCTAGCCATAATCTTGACTAATCTGGCCTTTTTCCTTAGTAGGGGTTTTAGTGCTTTAATGATTCTTTCTCTTTTCTGAATTGACACAACCGGCCACATATCATCAATTTTTTTATTTCTTATGTTCTCATCCTCTGAATGTGCTAATTGTTTCCTGATTTATAGTTTACTATATAGGTCTTTGGGAACGTTTCCTTCAATCTCCAGTAATTTTTTCTTAAAGATAAGTAGATGCTCAATAACAGTATCTTCAATGACTGATTGGTCCTCAGAGTTATATCTATCATAGTATCTATTCACTGTTAGGAGATTTCCATCCTTGATTGATCTCTTATGTAGAGATTTAAGATCTGGTTTCCACAAGGTTTGTGGATTCGTTTGACCTATTTTCGCTTCCTCTTTCTCAACTTCCTTTCCTCCCTTCTTCTTTCTCTTCACCTTTGTCTCTTTCTCCTTAGGAATATCCTTCTTAATGGTCCTTGTTAATCTTCTGGGAACAATTGCAGCCACCACTTCTTGTGTTTCTTCCTCTTAAGAGCCTGACAAGTCAATAACATCAATAGTAGGGGTTGTTGTCTTTTCTGTCTCCAAAGAAGTAGGTACTATTGTCACTAGGGATTGCACCCGAGTATGGCTAAGTATGAACCTAGCAATCCTGTGAAACATGGGACTACTTTCAAGTTGCTGGTAACCTATTTTAAAGTAGACCTCTGAATTAGGGGGTTGACTTCCCCCTTGAATCACCTAAAACTTAACTAAACTTGAAGGAAAAGGGAGAGAGAGTGCATGAAACTGAAATTAAAACCTAGGTGATTCACCGAACTTTGATAGATCCATAGATTGAATCAAGGCTCACAATGACACTTAAAATAACATGGTAACTCACAACTTGACCCTATTTCCTTGATATTTTGAAATAAAGAGGTACTTGAATTAAAGAATGTAAAAGATTCCACAACTTAAAACCCAAATGTACACAGATTAGAACAACAATTGCAAAACACTTTCCTACACATTCAACTTGAACAAACATGCAAAGTAAAGGATAAATAGAATCACAATAACTTTGACATGATTATTAATAGAAAAATTAGAAAATGAACAAGGAAAAGAAGGAATACTACTTTACTTTTAGTGAAAGGAGCCAAGTACATCAATCTGCTTCTTCAAAGGTACAAGCATTCACCTCCAAGAAAGAGAGAATGAAGAAGTAACCTCAATCAGCTAAGTGAGAGGTATATAAATAAACCTAGGAATCTGCATGAAACCTCCTCAACCTCCCAAAAATGGAAAACATCTGCATATAGGGCCTGAAGATGCCTCATAAACTCAGATGCCAGAATCCTGAGTTTATAGGGGGTAGTGGAAAAGTGGGATGTCTAAAGATAGTCAAAGGTACAATCCTGTCCTCTCCAAGTCACGCACTAAAAAATAGTATTCTGATAATGGTCTATAAAAAACCATTTTTAGAATTTACAATGAAGATAGGCAATGAATTTTGCATTAAAACTTTACCCCTCCTATGTAGATATATATGTTAAAAAAACATGGATTTAAACCCCTTTTACTCAATAAATGACTTTGTTAGTGATTTTTCTTCCTGAATCCTATTACAAGCCTTAAATGCTTCAATTGAACTCTGTGATTCCTAAACTCATGAATCAAGAAAGAAAAGACTAATTGACAAGGAGAAACTCCTTCTACACTTTGGGCTCCATAGACCCAGGCGGGTGTACCTAAAACATTCTAAATCTGCATACATAAAATACTCTCTGACTAAAACTTTTATGTAGACATGAAAATCAGTGGATAATGACAAGGATATTCTTCCTTCTTCTCTTCAAACCTAAAGGCTTAGGTAGGCTAACCTATCAGATTCACTTCTACAAGGAATCACCAACAATGTCTATACTATTAAATACAGATTCTAAACATTCATGCTTTCAAACAGGAAATAGAAAATGATTTGAAATAATGTTTGATGAAGAAAACGGCCATTCAATCCCTTATCTATTGGGCATTAGATTCAAACAAACATGAATTCCCAGAAAAAACCTAACTCCAAACTCAAAGAAGCCAAGTGAAGTGCCTTACAAATCACTCTTCTCATTTCAATACCTGGACATCAAATTCATATATAAACCTTAAATTCTCAGAAATTGTATTCAAGATTGACTCTCTCCTTGAAACATAATTTAAAACAAGATCACAACTACCTTATAGCCAGTGCATCAAAATACCTTACAAACTAACACACAAGAACTAAGATTAGATACACAAAGACATCAACAAGAATTGAATAGGGATTCCATTGTTTTCATTAAAATTCACCTAAAACTGTACATTGTAAGACCATGAACACAAAAAATGAGACTCAAAGCCTGGAAGCTATCCTAGCAGCATAAATTTTCAACATCCTTTACAAATGAGAAGAAAAACTAAGATATAGCAAATGAGAGTTAGTTGAGAACTAATTGACAGTTGTCCATCTTTGGCATGAAAATATCTCCAGGTTTTCCCACACTTTTCTCTGCAACTGATTCCCTCTCAACTGATCCACTATCTGCAATCATTTCTCAAACTGATTTGATTCTGATCCTCCTATTTCAAACCCAAACTGCTCTTTCCCATGACCTTGAAACTGAAAACCATCATTTCCATGAGATTCCTTGTCTTTTCCTGTTTCTGAAAACATATAACACTTATATGTTCTGACAAAAAATGAATCTCCAGGCCATTTTTCCATGAGCATGTTGTCATTTAAATTTTTGAATATTTCCTCTATAGTCAGAACTATATCATTTATTTAAATCTTTTAAATCTGTAATTTTATATCATATTCTACACCTCAACCACAGAATGCACCAGAACTTGACACTTGTCATCATTTCATTCATTGCTCAGACAAACTCAAGTTAAATCATCTCATTAGGAGATTGGGCAACCATATGCATTCTCATAATCTTTGAACTCATTGACGAACCATGGTTATGCTTGGGGACATGGCGAATAACCCTTTCTCTAATTCTCTGAATTTTGCCTTGACCTTGAGTTACATATGGAGACCTAGCAACCAAGCTTAGTCACGTAATCTCAGAATGCTATGTCTTGACCGCCACCCATCTGATGACTTGAGCTATCTCTAGATCTTGGAATGGTCAGGCCTTAACCACTAGCATTCAGCGACCTAGTGACTAGCGATTAGCTAACCACCTGCTGACTCTCGCGGTCATCTCCTAACCACCGATTCTGTTGCGCGACTATGCGACTGCTTGCCATGTGTCAACTTTGCCTTCATCACCATCGCACATCCATTCCTATAAAATTTCTTACCTATGGGCCCGCTGGCATGAAAACTGTGGTGCCTCAAAGAAGTCATGTGGGCATAGCCTCCAGTCTTCTTTCTATTTCATAATGCGTGTGGATTTGCTTATAAACATGACAAAGACCCATTTCGGGGTCAATGTGGGATAATAGTTTTGAGGTTTTTAAAGACTTGGCATTTCCATCACCAAAATTAGGGGGGCCCACCATGCACCGAGACTTCCAACCAAGAGGGCCCGCCAATAGCCTCTTGGCTCTTACAATGCATTGTAAGTGTTAGTGTATAAAAATTTCAATAAGTCTCATTTCCTGCCGCATGTGGGATATATCAATTAACACTTTTTTAGCATCTGAGCTCCTTTCATCTACTTGTGCAAGTCCTTTGGTTCATTTCCCTTGTATTTACAATGCTAAACACTGCCATCCCTTATTGTGTGAACCCTCAGGTTGCTTATGCAAGACTCAAACAATGGAGAGCCAACAAACACAATGGCAATCCCCAAAATTTTGCACAAGAACCATGAGACTAGAAACCTCCAACACTTGCACAGGCCTGCCTTTGGACTATACCCATGGTCCCATCTTTATTATGCAGGTGCCTTCATACCCTTTGCATGGGCACTTATTTTTTCCATGTGCAAATCTCCCTCTAACACACTTACACAGGCTTAGCATAAAGCACACCCCTCTTACGCAAGCACACTGGATGCCTACATTGAAGGTAATTGGTGCTTTACACTAGGCTTGCACAAGAGGCCACCTCTTTACCAATCACAAAAAACAATTGGTTTGGATTATGCCTATTAGCATACATGTCTCCAGACTTGATCCAATGCCACAACGACCATCATTTATGATTTATCAGTAGCCCCTCCATTACATTATGCAAGGTAGCTCCTCATTACTTCACGCTAGCCACACAAGCCTCTATCATTTATTGGTTGCTCACCTTTGATGGTGTGTGAAGACTCCCTTATGCACTGGCATCCTTATTTAGGTCCCAACGCTAGCAGGATGCTCATAAAATGTGCCTCCAAATGCATTTGTGTTGGCCTTATTGTTATTTGTGAGGCTCGAACTCATGTGAGCACTTCCATCATCACTTGTGCAATGGCTAATCCTTATGAATTTGCACCGGTCCCTTCAATGAAATTACTGACAACCCCTTCTAATATATTTAGGCTACAATCCCAAGTACATGTTTGGATTGTAATGTATGATGCAAGCAAGAGTCAATACGTTGTTTATACATTGTACCATTTATGCAGCCATATCCACATCCCTTCCTCCTGTGTGAATCTATAAAATATCTTATATTGTCTATTTTTACTTGCTTTGCCCTTTGACTGTTCTCATAGAAAAGAAAGTCATCAAGAAAAGATGCCTTGGAAATCTGACTTTAAAAAACTTTAGCACTTCTATACCCTTATCAAGTTTCACCCCCTGGGTATCCTTATCATTTTTCACTGGCTTATTGTCATTGTTGTCCAATGTGATGTGATGTAATTGATTGTTAGGGACATCCCTAACAATGTTCCATTTCAACAAGAAATCGACCACTCCACTTGTCATGCTGCCAATAATCTACACTCTGATTAAAATCCATAGGTCCCATTATCTCTGCAACACCACAAAATTGGCCTCTGGCACTAAACAAGAAAAGATGAAAATAGGACATGACCCAACCATCTCTTGTAAGCTAAGCCCAATTTTGTGTTCCCATTAGGAGTGCTAGCCCAAACATTATATTTTATGCTTTTGTGAATATCATCTTCACTGTAGGATTTAATTATGAAAAACTGAGCATCAAGCGGCCTGACTACAAACTCAGACTTGTTGTATTGATCTTTGTTAGGAACAACATTGGCATCCTCGTGCCATTATTTACCTCTAATTCATCCAAAATGCTAGCACATGATGATGACAAGCCATGGTGCATCAAACTTCAATCACATCAATCACCTTTCACATTTTTACAAAGTTGACCAAATAACACTAGCTGGCTTCTGGGGGCGGCTTTAAAACTGACCAAATGACCTGACAGGAAAGCACCACCAAAGGCATACGCATACCTCCAACATTATGACATGATTTCAAAAGGATAAATTATGAAATGAACCAAGCCAAAAGATTATAATAATCAAAGATGGTCACTTATAAACAAATTTTGCCTGCGCCGCCTAAAATCATGTAAGTTGGCTCTGGAACTGGCTTTTAAAACTGACCAACTGAAACTTCCATAAACTGACAACTTGGACACTAAATCACCTCCATACAAGGATTATGAATCCATAATCAAATCACCAAAAGGATCAAATGGCCGGTTACAATTAATCACCAAATTCATCTTGTTAGATATGTTCAGAATATAAAATAGTGAAAATCATAAAAGTTGGGTTTGGAAATACCTTGGGAAAGTGGTCAAATGGATTGGTAGAGACCTCAAAATCATCATGAAAGTATTCTTCCAAGTATATAATATGGAACCACACTCAATTATGTCAGACCTTGCACAGGGTGAAAATTGGGATACCTCAAAGTAGGTCACTTATAAAATTGGACAGTGCGCACTCAGAGAATTTTAACAAATTGCAAACGGAATGACACTGGCAAACAGGTCAAATAGGCACATGGGGGGCTAAAAATTGGTAGGATTACTCACTCCCATGCCTAAAATATGATTCCATAACCGTCATGTCATGAACAATCACGGGGAAAAAGATATTCAAATGCAAATAGGGCATGTTACAGTAAATTGACACTTAGGCAAAAATGCAGATTTGGGACAAGTGCTCAAACCAAGACATCACGAAACAACTTGAAACTTGAAATTAACAACCTAGGATGTCTTCTAATGACAAAAAAAATCTTATGAACACTTGACATGCATGGAGAACTTCAAAATCTCATCCGGTGAAATAGGCACATAAGCACTTCAAAGGGGACAGAACTGCAAAATTTTAACAAGGTACTCAAAAACCCATGTTGTATTTTTGAGTACCATAGGTGGCTCTGACTATGGATGCATGCCCCATATGGGCATGTAGAGAACCTTATAATCTCATGGTAGAAGCATACCACCAAGAGAGAAATCAGCTTGACTATTCCTTTTCACTTTCTCAAAACTTCGAACAAGGAACCCCAAAACCAACTACCAAACACTTGAAGCAAAGAAACTTTACAAAGTTTACAAACATTTACAAAGGAATTCAAAACTCAGTCAGCATGAGTCAACATTTACCTTTATCAAATATTTAATTCTCACTTGCACAAATCCAAGGTAACCTGAAAATGTTTCTTTTGCTAACAAGACCAATCATACTAACATAAAACTTCAGCATACCATAAAGAAAATAATCAGTATTTTCACTATCATTTAGCATTTGAAAACCACTAGAATTCTAAAAATACTGATCATTGTGCAACATAGGAATGTCACACTCTTCAAAACTCACAACCAGCTGAGGAAGAGAATGCTCTAACTTAACTTCCAAGCTAGACATATGCTGCCCATCTTTAAAGATGGCTTGAACATCAAAATAAAAGTTCTAAAACTCAACCTCTTGTACATCATGTGATTTTTCAAACAAATCATCTTTAGCCACAACTCTTGGCTCCAAATCTAACTCATTCTGAAAAACAATAACATGTTTAATTAGGAAAATAAAAGATTCAAAATCAGCCCGATAATTTATGCATTCTCCCTGATTCTTTTCTGCCTCTTTTGAAAATACAATATCATTATTTATTTCATCAAAATCTTGAAGGAACACACATACCTCAAGCTAAAAAATGTAATCATTCATAGGACTTGAAACTTCATCCATTTCTTCATCAAACATTTTGAAACATGGCATGAATAAATCAACCAGCAACCCATTGCATATATCCTCATCCTGGCACATGCTTTTCAAGCACAAATCACTATCATAAGGAGCACTATCAACATTGCTAATCTCTGTTTGACAAGATATTACCTCATTACCATTGACAACATCACAATCATCAATGCTTAAATCAAACAAGTTGATTTCCATTTCCGATGAAGAATCAAAATCAATGTCAAAACCATAAGAAAATATTTCTTGAAAACCTTCATAAACTGGTTCATACAAATCTGAAAGCAAATCTACTTCAGCATTTTTAGTCAAGTCTTCACTTAAATAACTTTCAGTTTCATTTTCAGAATTTTCCAAATCAACGGAAGAATTTGAAAATGCCAAGACTAACTCATCATCACAAACTGAATGCGTCTTAGACTTGGCACCATCATTTTCATAAACATCAAATGCCTCTAAATCTGAAAAATGAAAACCACTTAAATTGTTGGAGATTTGCCAGTAGGCTAGTACTAACTGTATGTTTGTCATTGATGACAACATATGGAAAGTAGCATGCATGGAAGTCTTATGTAGTTAGCTTTCAGTATATGTAGCATAGACATGATATCAACATGATATCATGGGCACAAAGGTTAACTATTAGTACAAATAGTTATATAGCAACTGGTGTCAGCAGTGTTCCTGACAGAGTAATAGACAGTGTTCTATGTATGGTTGTCCGTACAGTTATCATGGAGCCTTGCATGCTTGGATATATGTTTAACACATGTTAGTGATGTTTTAGTTATTTATGCATAGTTTTTTGATGAGTAGAAGTGAAGTTATGCAGTCGCTATTCGCCAGTAGTAGTTTCCTATGTTTGTTTAGAAGAGCCGACAGAGATTTTATTGGTTATTGAGTTGCGCCTATCTTTAGGGTATGCACCATTGGAGTTAAGCTTAGAGAAGAGTAATGGATGTTTGGTTAAGAGAGCATGAGTTAATTCAACTTACAGAGAAAGTTTTAGTTGTTTTGGTAGAGCCAAAAATGTGTAGCGTGCGTCTACAATTATCTTTTTGGATAGGTCCCAGATTATGTTGCGTGCATAGTAGAGCCAACAGAATGTTTATTGGATTATTTTATGGTTTCTCTAATATGATTTCAAGGTGGTTCTAACAAGCCGACTTGATTATATCATTTGGAGGAAGGATATTTATAGGCAGTCATTTGTGATTTCTTGAGTGTGGTTCATAGTTGATTAAGCAGAGCAGAGAAGAGTGTGTGAAGTGTTGAGCCATAAGAAGAAGGTCTATGTGACCAAGTAAAGTACTTATGCTATTCATTGGAATTGATCCAAACATTAGGTCAAAGTGCAGTTCACCAAGATCCAAATATAGTGTGTATCTGTTATTCAAAAGGTTGTAGCCTTTGCCCATTTGAGTAGTGAGCTCTCAGACAGTATGTCCTCTCCCCTAACAGGGACAATTGTAAAAGACTCCTAACAGGGTTTGACCTTTGACTAGGTCTACTATACTTAATATATTGTAAAGCTACTCCTAACAGGGTAAAGGATCTTCTAACAAGGATCATTATACACTAGTATAGAATATTAGTGGATATCAAGTCCCACCAGGGTTTTTACCTATTTGGGTTTCCCCATAACCAAAATATTGGTGTTGTGTTCATGTGTTCTTTCATTTTTTTTATTCTTTATGTTTAAGTATACTTAATTGGATAAAGAATTGAATCCTATAGATAATTGATTCACCCCCCCTGCTCAGTTATCTCTTAGGACTATTCCTAACAATATAACAAACCTCTTGCTACAAGTTAGAGAGAGAAGACATCATTTCAACCTCATAAGAATCAATACATTTGTCAGATAAGTGATTACAAAGATCTCTTTCAAGACTTCTAAAGTAATCATTATTTTCAGCAATCACAACATTATCATTCTTCTACTTTTGAACTGTCATTTCTGAGAATTCATTTTCCCCCAAATCAATTAACTAATCATTACTTTGAATTTGGGGCTGACTATAGAGATCACAAACAATATTAGGCTCAAAATTTTTAAATAATTTTGAAGGTCCAATCTAATTTCCATTTGTTGACATAACACCGGTTGGATCATAAGATTCACCTTGACTTTCACTACTTACTAGAAGCACTGAAATAGTATCAACACTTGGGAAAGCCATCTCATGCAATCTTGCATTCTCAGCACCATGAAGCTTTGGCAATCTGAACCTTTTCATCATTTCTATATCCAATGCCAGTTGAAAAGCATGATGAAGACTTTGTGGTTCCTTATCTCTCAACAAGTAACCCATCTTACTGTCAAATGTAGCCAAGTAAATAACCAGAGACAATGCATCACGTGGTCTGCAATTCTCAGGAATTCTTGTTAATGCTTTCCCAAATCTGAGGTTGAAATCATTGACTAACTCATTTCCTTCTATGCAAATGTCAATAAGATCAACTAACAAATTGTACTCACAAATAAATTCTCCATATGTTTCAATAAATGCTGATTCAAAATCCTTCCAAGAATGGATAGAATGGTGGGACAAAAATGAAAACCATTCCCTAGCCCTTCCTACCAATGACTGCACAAACAATCTCATAATCACATCTTCACAGTTGACATCAAAATCCTCAATCAGGACCATGAATGCACTTAAATGTTTCTCAGCTAATTTTTCCTTTTCCCCATTAAATTTGGGCAAGAATTTTCTAATTTCTTGGGGTATTAGATTTGGGTAACCAAGAATACCCTCAAAGTCTAGAGGTGAATAACATTTGAAACCTCTTCTATCTCCTAGCTGGGATATTATTTGAGATATGATAATATTTGGAGATACACAAGGCTGGGGAAACTCTGAATACATTTTACTTTCTTCCTCCAATCAATCACAACCTCATATATGTAAACTCAAGCAAACATATTATGCAGGTTTTATCCATAGTGAAACTAACATATCTCTTTGAAAAATCATTTGCATACACCAAAACATAACAGATGAAGCTATTCAAATCTTGTATGCAAAACACATTAACTCTTCCCTTCCATCTTAGTGCTTAAAATCATTGAATAGGGAAACAATTTTTCACATGATTTTCATGAAGCAACTTAGTATGAAAATAAAATACCTAGAGATGTTGTGATTGCTTCACACACACCGATCTGAAGCTTCTCTAGATCACCTTCAAACATAGGTAGAGCCACCACCTCTTTATAGAGGACCAAACTGAATCAGATGAGAACCTTCCTCAAATCTGAACTATCTTCAAAACTAGCAAACACAACATAACCATAATAGAATACTGATTGTTTGTCAGGATCACATATACATCAGTATTTTCATTACACTTCACTAATCAAATAGAGATGTAGAGTCACCACTCACATTCAGTGAGAAAATATAACTATTTTTTGAAAAGAATTGACTCTATAACCAAATTGGACCAGACCCTGGGATGATTCAGCAAAGCAAGGAATTGGACATCTTACACTTTCTGTCATTTATCTTTTACCCTAGTAGAGTCGCCAATTTGTTAGTGATTTTTCTTTTTGATTCCTATTACAAGCCTTAAATGCTTCAATTAAACTCTGTGATTCCTAAACTCATGACTCAAGCAAGAAAAGACTAATTGACAAGGAGAAACTCCTTCTACACTTCAAGCTCCATAGACCCAGGCGGGTGTACCTAAAACATTCTAAATCTGCATACATAACACACTCTCTCACTAAAACCTTTATGTAGACATGAAAATTAGTGGATAATGACAAGGATATTCATCCTTCTTCTCTTCAAACCCGGAGGCTCAGGTGGGCTAACCTATCAGATTCACTTCTACAAGGAATCACCAACAATGTTTGTACTATTCAATATAGATTTTGAACATTCATGCTTTCAAATAGGAAATAGAAAATGATTTGAAATAATGTTTGATGAAGAAAATTGTCATTCAAGCCAAGACCAGTGCCTTATCTATTGGGCATCAGAGTCAAACAAACTTGCATTCCTAGAAAAACCTAACTCGAAACTCAAAGAAGCCAAGTGAAGTGCCTTACAAATCACTCTTCTCATTTCAATACCTAGATATCAAATTCATATATAAACCTTAAATTCTCAAAAATTGTATTCAAGATTGACTCTCTCCTTGAAACAAACTTAAAAACAAGATCACAACTACCTTATAGCTAGTGCATCAAAATTCCTTACAAACTGACACACAAGAACTAAGACCAGATACACAAAGACATCAACAAGAACTAAATAGGGATTCCATTGTTTTCATTAAAATTCACCTAAAACTATACATTGTAAGACCATGAACACAAAAAACGAGACTCAAAACCTGGAAGTTGTCCCAGCAGCATAAATTTTCAACATCCTTTACAAATGAGAAGAAAAACTGAGATATAGCAAATGAGAGTCAGTTGAGAACTAACTGACAACTGTCCACCTTTGGCATGAAAATATCTCTAGATTTTCCCACACTTTGCTCTGCAACTGATTCCCTCTCAGCTGATCCATTATCTGCTATCATTTCTCAAACTGATTTGATTCTGATCCTCGTATTTTAAACCCAAACTGCTCTTTTCCATCACTCTAAAACTGAAAACCATCATTTCCATGAGATTCCTTGTCTTTTCCCATTTTTGAAAACATATAACATGTAATACCCCTCTAACCCTAATATAAGTTTTGTATTTTTGAAAGAATTAAGATCCTTCGATGTTTTCTTATAGCTTAAGTTGTACATGATACTTGTTTGATCTATTCCTATAATTGTTTATAATAATTTCATAAGCTAGTACTCAATGATTCTAATATCAGACATACTATCTAAAGGTATCATTTTTGTATGTATTTATCTCCATGTATGTATTGAGTACCTACAAGACCTTTATGAACATAGTTAGGATGTTATATGATATGTACTTGATAGATATATATATATATATATATAAGTGGTTATTTATATTTTCTTCTATTAAGGTTACCTTGGATGAATCTTGTATCTCACTTGATGATTTGATTATGTTAATTTATTATTAGTATTGATAAGAGACTAACACAATGCTTGAGATTCTAACCTTCATTATGATGATGCTACATGCTTTGAGTATATATATATACATGATGTGTTTTCATGATTCAAGATGAAGTCGTAGTTACTCACATAGCTGAGGTCCACATGATGTATCGATCCTGGTCATCTGTCTGCAATATTTTCTTTTATATGTATATCCGTGCATATGTATTTCTTCTTTGTGATGCAGGCTTTCAGGTACCGGGCATCAACTTCACCTGGCTTCACAGGTTTGAGCATGCCCTCAAATCCTTGATGGTTGTTGTTATGGAGATAGTACTAAGGCCCCTACATGAGTCTTCCTTTGTCATTATTCCAATTTGGGAATATTAGGGTTCCTTCTTTGTCAGTCAACCTTTGGGTCAAAAACCCAGATCCAACGCACCCGGTTGGGCATGGTTGTAGTTAGTGCCTTGTGACCACTTGAATTCATTTGGTTGTATGATTTGTTTACTCATTTTATTTATTTCTCCTTCTTGGTATGATTCTTATTTAATCTTTCTATGTTGTGTTTCAGGAGTTTGGCTTGACTTTCCTTGTTGACTTTGGTTGACCTTGTTTGATCTTATAGTTTTCTCGATATGTTTCATAGATGATTTGTATGGCCTCTTTGGATGATTAGATTTATTTTGAGGCATGTGATTTTATTCTACCTCAGTGTTATATCTTATAGTAATTATAAATAGGTAATAATATTGTGATCTATTACTTCATAATCTTATAGATTATAGTGTTTGGTATTTGGCATGTATCTATATAAATATAAATATATATATATATATATGGAAATATATATATGGGTGCAGACATATATGTATTTATATATATATAATTTATATGTGATTATATGTTAATTATTGTAGATATTTTTGATGGTGTATATTTTGGGATTAATGTAAAGTATAATATTATTAATAATTAAATATTAAATAATGCGAGGTATATTATTCTCAATTGTTAATTATTAATAATGAGGATAGGTTATATATATAGATATTGATGTAATTAATGATGGCATATGCATATATGTTAGGATAATATTACATATGTGTATGAATGAATACAAATAATCTTTTATTGTATATTTGAGTAATATAGTTGTATGATATTAAGTTATTTTATAATACCCTTTAGTTAAGAGTTAGTTGGGAGTTGGTTACTTTTCCTCTCAACCTTTGGAAATCTATTTATATGCACTACTTTCTCATTTGAAGAGACGGGATTTTGGGGGCTGAAGCATTGAGGAGAGGATGGCCTTACTTTTCATGGAGATTTTGGAGAGAAAACTTGGAGATGTGAAGGAGAGTTTGTAAGCATATGTCTTTAAGAATTTTTGGTTATCTTTGCTTTTGGGAGAGAGACATTTTTGTGAGAATTTCAATAGTTGAGAGAGGGATTCTTTGCTGTGGAATTATTTCTTTATTTCATGGATATTTCTGAAAGTGGATAGGGTTTGAAGGATGCATCTCAAGTTTGGATTTGTCTTCTCTTTTGTTTCCTTCCTTCTTCGATTCAACCTTCGTAGGACATGAGGTATGGATTGAATATTTTAGTTACTTGATGTATCTGATAGATTATAGATCTATTTATATATTATCATTATTTATTATATCTGTACTTTTCATTTGTATAGTTATTTTAAAGTTTTGAGTTTTTGTTTGTAAGAATTGGCATGTGTTTTCCTAGGGTTTTTAGCAACCAGTTTTTGTAGATCTATTATTATAACAATTTAAATTGCATCTATGGTTTTACTAAATTGATTTTATGAAAGTAAAATTCACAGATCTCAAATGGGTATCTCTCTGATTTTATTTTTAGGGTGGAATTAATGCCTTATTTTTGACATTTTGGCAGACCATGCCTGTCCATTCCTGATTCTAAATTTTCTGTCAAATGTATTCATATGCTAGAGGCTGATATGATTATATAAAAGTATAAATTTGATATCAGAGATTCTGTTAATTCTTATCTTTCATTTCCAATTGGTTTGGTGAATTTTAATTATGTTTTGTGAAAATTACAACCGTTTTAGTGAAGGCAGGTCTGAACCCTAACCAGAATTTTTTGTTTTAAACCAGAAGTCATAACTTTCTTTCCCACTATTGGATCTTCCTAAAAATAAAATTGAGAGTCCATAATTATGTTATCTAAATCTCCACTGAAGATATTTCCTTTATTTTATGTTTTGTGGAAGATATGGATGACTGTTCTATGATGACTATTTTTTTGCATTTAATCCTTGCTTGAAATAATTCAATTTAAGAACATCATTAAGTTTTAGGGTTTCGTATGGTTACCAGAGGCTATTAGAATTTGTTTTTGGTTAATTGGATCTATGTATACTCTGAATATGTTTATAATATCACTTGGATGTCTTCTTATATGTTTGGAACATTCTGAATGCCATATTGGGTTTAGGGTTGTCAAGTGCACTAGGGACAACATATGTTTTCCTAAACTCAATCAAATGTTGTTATGGAATTGATATGAATTCTTGATGATAAATCTATTATGTTCTTATGATTTTTATATGTATGTTAGGGAACCTAAGTACACTAGGTGAGTGGCTCATAGTGAGGGGCCGGGGCCCTAAGTGGCTAGTACCAGGATAACCTACTATGAGTTATTTAATCAAGTGATAACCTAAATAAATGAATTGGGAATGGGAGATTATTAGAATGGGAAATTACACATTAATCAAGATTAATTGTGCCTCACCCATGCCTTTAGTGCTAGTAAAGACTAAGGATGGGAGTGGGAGAAGGTACCTATGTGTAGGTACAACTGAATGACCTTGTCTGTACGAGAGGCATTCGGTTTCGCATGTGCCTACTTGGGGGCCGGGGCCAAGAGTGGCTAGTACCAGGACAACCCAAGGGGTGAGGGCTATGTGATGACACTCACCTAGCTTGTAGCTTAGAGTCTCTATCAAATTTGATCATGCCTCTGGTATTCCTTGTGGTCTTCTTGTCTTTTCTTTTTTGTTGTGACTTTGGGAAACTTTTATCACCACCTTAGGAATTTTCTAGTTGTTACCTCTTGTATGGGCCTTTGGTTCTATCTCCTAGCTCGGGGGAGTGGGCCTATTGGTTCCACGTGGTTGCGTGGTTAATATTTATATCGAGGTATTGATCGTGATTCTCTGGATGATCCTAGCACATATTCCTTTCCAGATCCGCAGTTGAAGATTTCTTATTGGATATTTTAATATGTTGAGATGTACTTATGTATTTGAATTCATGTAATTTTTAATCTCCTAAAAGGAGTCTTGTAGTATTGATGTAATCTCAATTCAAAGCAATGCATAAGGGAATGGGTAGTTCTAGGTAAAAGAAAGGGAAAATAATGTGGAATATTGGACATGTTACGAGCATTAAAAGAAAGTGTTTATGTTATTTCTCCTATCCTCTTATGTTGTCCATATGTAAAGGAAATAATCTTAAATATAGTTATATATAATGATGTATCACAAAAATAATATATTCTCTCTTGATGAAAGGATCCAAGGAAATTATTGAGAAATGATAGGTTAGTGATTGGAATTATTAACAATGAATGGTTATGAAACAATGCAATAAAATAGTAACTTGATTATAATGTTAATACTTGGTTCATGTTAATGAAATACCTATGATAATGCCTACCTTAATGAATATTAATCTCTTACCTAAATTATTAGAGAAAAGTGATATAAAGGATAATAGATGTAGATGAAATCAATATGAATTTATGGAATGAGTTGATAAAAGGAATAATGATGTTGGATGATTAACCTATGTTTAATAAAAGAAATAAGTTAGGGACATTTAACTTGGTGCATTAAAATGAATTTAGATCTTTTAAGCTCATGATTCCGTGAATATCTTATGCATGTAAATGGTTTATATGATGTTGCTTAGGTAGCGACGTTAGGGAGCCCAAGAGGACTTAAGTTGTATAAATCTTATATTCAAGTAGTAGAAAATTATTTCTTCTTTTAGAAATATAAAGTGTAATGATGAATATTATTCTAGTTAAAATAAATAAATAAATAAATAAATAAATTCACTACTTTCATTTTATAGAGGTTTTATGTCTTTTCCTCTTGGGTTGCCTGGCGGGGCATTACATAACACTTATATGTTCTGACAAAAAATGAATCTCCAGGCCATTTTTCTGTGAGCATGTCTGTCATTTAAATTTTTGAATATTTCCTCTATAGTCAGAACTATATCATTTATTTAAATCTTTTAAATCTGTAATTTTATATCATATTCTGTACCTCAACCATAGAATGCACCAGAACTTGACACTTGTCATCATTTCATTCATTTCTCAGACAAACTCAAATTAAACCATCTCATTGGGAGATTGACCGACCATATGCATTCTCATAATCTCTGAACTCATTGACTAACTATGGTTAAGCTTGGTGACCTGGAGGATAAGCCTTTCTCCAATTCTATGAATTCTGCCTCGACCTCGGGTTACATCTGGAGACCCAGCGACTAAGCTTAGTCACGTAATCCCAGAATGCTACATCTTGACTGCTAGCGATCTGACGACCTGGCGACTGAGCTATCTCTGGATCTCAGAATGGTCAGCCCTTAACCGCTAGCATTCAATGACCTGGCAACTGGCGGTTAGCTAATCGCCCGCTGAATCTCGTGGTAATCTCCTAATCACCGGATCTGTTGCGTGACTACGCAACCGCTTGCCACATGTCAACTTTGTCTTCATCACCATCGCATGTCCATTCTTGCAAAATTTATTACCTGCGGGCCCGCTGGCACAAAAATTGAGGCACCTCCAAGAGGTCATGTAGGCATAGCCTCCAGTCTTCTTTCTATTTCATAATGCATGTGGATTTTCTTATAAACACCACAAAGACCCATATCGGGGTCAATGTGGGATAATAGTTTTGAGGTTTTTAAACACTTGGCATTTCCAGTGCCAAAATTAGGGGGGCCCACCACACACCAAGACTTCTAGCCAAGAGGGCCTGCTAATAGCCTCTTGGCTCTTACATACAATGCATTGTAAGTGTTACTGTATAAAAATCACAATATGTCTTGTTTCCTGCCGCATGTGGGATATATCAATTAACACTTTTTTAGCATCTGAGCTCCTTCCGTATACTTGCACAAGTCCTCTGGTTCATTTCCCTTGTATTTACAATGCTAAACACTACCATCCCTTATTGCGTGAACCCTTAGGTTGCTTACGCAAGGCTCAAACAATAGAGAGCCAACAAACACAATAGAAATCCCCAAAATTTTGTGCAAGAACCATGAGACTGGTAGCCTCCAACACTTGCACGGGCTTGCCTTTGGACTACACACATGGTCCCTTATTTATTATGTAGGCACCTTCATACCCTTTGTGTGGGCACTTATTTTTTCCATGTGCAAATCTCCCTCTAACACACTTATGCAGGCTTAGCTGAAAGCACACCCCTCTTACACAAGCACACTGGATGCCTACGTTGAGGGTCATTGGTGCTTTACACTAGGCTTGGGCAAGAGGCCACCTCTTTACCAATTGCAAAAAACATTCATTTTGGATTATGCCTGCTGGCATACATGTCTCCATTCTTGATCCAATGCCACAACGGCCATCATTTATCATTTATCAGCAGCCCCTCCATTATATTACGCAAGGTAGCTCCTCATTACTTCACACTAGCCATGCAAGCCTCTGTGATTTATTGGCTGTTCACCTTTGATGGTGCATGAAGACTCCCTTATGCACTGGCATCCTTATTTAGGTCCCAATGTTGGTAGGATTCTCATAAAATGTGCCTCTAAATGCATTTGCGCTGGCCTTATTGTTATTTGTGAGGCCCGAACTCATGTGAGCACTTCCATCATCACTTGCGCAATAGCTCATCCTTTTGAATTTTTGCTAGTCCCTTCAATGAAATTGCTTACAACCCCTTCTAATATATTTAGGCTACAATCCCAAGCACATGTTTGGATCGTAATGTATGATGCAAGTAGGAGTCAATACACTGTTTATACATTGAACCATTTATGTAGCCATATCCACATCCCTTCCTCTTGTGTGAATCTCTAAAATATCTTATATTGCCTATTTTTACTTTCTTTTCCCTTTGATGGTTCTCATAGAAAATAAAGTCACCAAGAAAAGATGCCTCGAAAATGTAACTTTAAAAAACTTTAGCACTTCTATACCCTTATCAAGTTTCACCCCTGGGTATCCTTATCATTTTTCACTGGCTTATTGTCATTGTTGTCCAATGTGATGTGACGTAATTGATTGTTAGGGACATCCCTAACAATGTGCCATTTCAATAAGAAATCGACCACTCCACTTGTCATGCTACCAACACTCTGATTAAAATCCACGGGTCCCATTATCTCTGCAACACCACAAAATTGGCCTCTGACACTAAATGAGAAAAGATGAAAATAGGACATGACCTAGCCATCTCTTGTAAGCTAAGTCCAATTTTGTGTTCCCATTAGGAGTGCTAGCCCAAACATTAAATTTTATGCTTTTGTGAATATCATCTTCACTGTAGGATTTAATTATGAAAAAATGAGCATCAAGTGGCCTAACTACAAACTCAGGCATGTTGTATTGGTCTTTGTTAGGAACAACATTGGCATCCTCATGCCATTATTTACCTCTAATTCATCCAAAATGCTAGCACATGATGAAGACAAAGCTTCAAACTTCATGGTGCATCAAACTTCAATCACATCAATCACCTTTCACATTTTTACAAAGCTGACCAAATAACACTAGCTGGCTTTAAAAACTGACCAAACGGCTTGACAGGAAAGCACCACCAAAGGCATACGTTGACCTCCAAAATTATGACATGCTTACCAAAGGATAAATTATGAAATGACCCGAGCCAAAAGTTATAATGATCAAAGATGGTCACTTATAAACAAATTATGTCCACGCCCCAAAATCATGTAAGTTGGCTCTGGAACTGGCTTTTAAAACTGACCAACTAAAACTTCCATAAACTGGCAACTTGGACACTAAATCACCTCCATACAAGGATTGTGAATCCATAATCAAATCACCAAAAGGATCAGATGGCCGGTTACAATTAATCACCAAAGTCAGCTTGTTAGATATGTTCAGAATATACAATAGTGAAAATCATAAAAGTTGGGTTTGGAAATACTTGGGAAAGTGGTCAAATGGATTGGTAGAGACCTCAAAATCATCAGGAAAGTAGTCTTCAAGATCTATAATATGGAACCACACTCAATTATGCCAGACCTTACATAGGGCACAATTGGGATACCTCAAAGTAGGTCACTTATAAAACTGGACAGTGTGCACTTAGAGAATTTTAAGAAATTACAAACGAAATGGCACTAGCAAATAGGTCAAACGGGCACATGGGGGGCAAAGAATTGGTAGGATGACTCACTCCCATGCCTACAATATGATGCCACAAATGGCATGTCATGACCAGTCATAGGGAAGAATATATTCAAATGCAAATAGGGCCTGCTATAGTAAATTGACACTTAGGCAAAAATATAGATTTGGGACAAGTGCTCAAACCAAGACATCACGAAACAACTTGAAAATTGAAATTAACAACCTGGGATGTCTTCTAATGAAAAAAAAGAGGTGATGAGCACTTGACATGCATGAAGAACTTCAGAATCTCATGTAGTGAAATAGGCATATAAGCACTTCAAAGGGGGTAGAACTGCAAAATTTTAACAAGGTACTCAAAAACCCATGTTGTATTTTTGAGTACCAATAGAATCTCAACCCAATGAAGGGGAGAGTACACTTATTAACTTATTGTTTAAAAAAAAAACATGTTTAATTTTTTAGAATACATAGCATCAAAAATAAGATAACTAATAATAAAACCTCAACCCTACAAAAGGGGAGAATCAATTAAATAATCATTTTCATCAAAACCCTGCCACTGGCATTCTGGACTTTCCCATTCGGCATCTGGCAAGTTTCTATCCTTACTACACCTCTGCATATGATTTTTGAGCTTGATATGTAGACATCAGTCTTCATCACTTCATGGCATCACCGTAGAAGGTAAACATTTGATTGTGTTTTCATTTCCCTGTACTTCTTTGATACTATATGCTTTTCTCATAATGTGTATTTAGTTCCTTGGTAATTTTGAGGGCACCATATTTGTGGGGCACTACATATTATAATATGTCTCAGCTCCTCTAGAATTCAAGGGCATGGCACAATGATGGCATACTATTTTTCTTAATGTCGTGTACTTACTATAGAAGTATGGAAAAATGTTTATGCGCTCACTGTTTTACTATCATTATTATGCTTAACTTTTCAAATGCTTCAAGGCCTGCACACTTTTTTTAAGCTAGAGCATCACTGTTGAATAGCTTCATTCAATGGTCATGATCCATTGAGCTCAGCATATGCATTCATTCACTTTTTTTGTATACCCAGCCTGTGAACTCTGTGGGTTGTTGTTGATTCCTCGTATTAGATGAGGGCACTGTTGTATTGAGGGTTCACTGCCATATTTGATTAGCATTTTCTCACTACTTTCAACACTCCTAATTACCAGCTAGCCCATGAATTTTCTAATGCATCTATGCTATGTTTATTTCTCTTGTGTATGTCATGTCCTTCCTAGAGAGGCTTGGGTTTGTATAGCCCATGAGCTATGCACTGCTACTATACCATTGACATACTATGAGCAAGCCAGGGCATTGATACTTGTTTGCATATCTCTATTTCAAATGAGGACACTAGCTAGATGTTAATGTTGTCGCCTATTGGTGATTGTTGATGTCATTTGGTAAACATGCTTGATAATCCGCAAGCCTTGCGTACTGGTATTGGATGCCCTTTCAGGTGCCACTACTTGTTGTAGATGCACTATTTGTTTATCACTGCATTATATTGATGCTTGTTGTTTGATTTATGCAATGTCGCAAGCTTGGCATGGTCATGATGTTGCTACTACTTTGCACTAGTTATTACATAGCCTAATTTAGAAGCTCTTCAAGTGTTGTGGACATCATTGCATTCCCATGAGCTAGAACATGGCATCATATGCTTGTTGTCACTTCCATGTCAGCCCATATAGCATTATCACTTTCACATACTATTCAGGAACTATTATTTACCACTTGAATTCATGCACCACTAATTTCATACATACTAATACGTATGAGTGTTTCTACTATTTTCACTGGTATGAAGGCCATGCACAACCCATGAATTAGTCTCTATCATCTACTACTGAAGGCCCACAAGCTAGGCATTATTGTGTATTGTTGATGTTTACCCTTCATTGTTTGATGAATGGCATCATTAAATATGTGATCTATTGTTGACATGCATTTTTATATTCATTATTTCTTTGAAAGGTTTGTGGCAGCTTAGTGTTCATCTCATCATGTTTCATACATATGCACCATTGACTGATTCATGCACATGATGGATGTCACTGTGTGTTATGAATATTTTCTACTTTGATTGGCATTGGTTCTTCAATGCTGATGCTCTCTTGACATCTGATTTCGTGATTCCATTATTATGGTGCCATTGTGTATTTTACTTCCCATGTTGATGGACGGCCTTGGGATGCTCACTATTTTAGATTCATCGAGAACCATGAGAGAATGAACTAGCATTATGTTTTGATTGATCCCTTGACATCTGATCATAATTTTTGATTTCTCCATGTGGATTCATTGTTGACTGTCAGGTACTTTGTTGGGGCCTGTCAACATCAAGCATTTACCTTCTCATTCTTTTAAGATTGATACCTTTCTTGATGCACTACTATACCTTATTGAAGATGTGGGCTTGATCATTTGTAGCCTCCTCTCTTAGCCTAAAATGCAGATCTGAACCATGCCATAATGTCCTCTTCTTAGTATGCAGATTGTGTACCTTGTTATCTTTCTCTGATGATAATTTGATGTGCTCTGTAAGTCCTCCCATTTTCTAGTACTTGACCATGCTTTTCTTGATTTATCTTTATGATTTTTTGAATGTCCCACTGATACTGCCATTATCTAGTTGTTCTCTTGTGGTTATCATGGGTGTTCTTGGCTTGTGATTTGGTCTTTACCGAGGAACCCTGAGGTTTTCCTGATAGAACCCACATCACAGGACAACATCATTCATCTAGATTCCAACACCTTTGGATTTTTGTTGTACAAGAAATCACTTTACTTTGAGGATGGTCTTTTGGAAAGACCATCCTCTTAGTACTTTGATTAGCTGAATGAGGTAAACAACATGTTAGAAAGTAAAGTCCACCAAGATAACTAAGAGGGGGGGGGGGTGAATCAGTTATTAGACAATTATAACTTTTATCATCTTCAACAACATTAAACCATATAAGTAATATAATTACCAACCATAGAAAGATATTCATACACAATAACACAATAACACTAGATATGTTGACTAGGGAACCTCTTGATCAAAGAGTAAACCCCGGTGGGAATGATGCCCACAAAAGATGCAGTAATATGAATATTCCTTGTGAGAGGATGGACACTATTAGGAGTCTTATGAAATACATTTAGTACATATGAATCCCTGTTAGGATATTTTGAATCCCTGTTAAAAGATTCTAACCCTGTTAAGAGTTATGGAAGACAGAAGGACTCACTGCCCAAATAGCTTCAGGGTAAGATCACTGAACACACTGTCCAAATAATCTTTTCATTACTCAATAGAATAATATGTTACCTCTTCTTTGACTATGCCAAACCGCACTCATTGTTACATAAGATCTCAATTTCAGATCTCTATACTTCGCATGTCTTCCTTCACAAATTCTCTTTCATACTTAGCTCTATTCTTCACTTGATGCATACAGCATCACACATCATCACTACTACTCCATTACAACTCACTCACTCCTCAAAAATGAAATACATTCCTTCCTTTATACCACACTCAAATAATTACAAATGAGTCGGCATACAATTACAAAATAAAAATTTCCACACACTACATCAAAATTACATAAAACTGTCAGCTTCCAAATACAATAAATCTTCATTCATGTGACCTCAAAGTCTACACTGTCATCCCCATCACTATCAATGTGTCTCCAACTTCCCTTTAACTGTGCAAAACCAGATTCCATCCTGATTAGGAGATATCATCCAATTTCCACAAACCGCTACTCAGGAACACTGCTTCCACCAAAATGATCATAACTTCCATGAATCAATGAATTAATGTCTGTGCTCTTAACCATAGACATATGACATATCAAAGAGTATAACTTTATCATGGCATAGTTCCAACTATAATAACCCATGTGCACTAATCTAAACTCTATTTTCTTCTCTGCAAGTCTTCGGTAAATCACTATGTTGACATCAATGACAATCATAGTCATGAATGCAACAACAACTGCTAGAGAATGTCTGCCAAACATTTAGCATTCATTCCTAACAATCTCCCTCATTGGCATTGATGGCAACATAGATGAAAAACATCCAATGTTCCAAAAATCCAATACTGCAACACTGCTTCTTCAAATCCTCATCAATCAAATCTTGCTTCATTATCCTATTCAATTCTCTCCAACAAATATCTCATATCTCATATTATTTTTCATGTATACTTCACCCCCATTGACATCAATGTGTTAGCACTATTCTATAAGTTTTTAGCTTCATGCTAAGACTTCAAAAAATATGGTTTTTAAAGACCTAATGGCGAGGTTTGAATGGTGAAAACCCTAAGTTTGTTGGGAGCCCTAACTGATCCTAAGTGTTGTTATAATTTTGTGTTACCTTTTTGGCTCACTAACTCTCCAAATATGCATGTGCTGATTTTCAACCCCTTTTACCAATCACTTTACATGTTATATTGTTAAGATGTCCGACGTGGTCATCTTTTAATTTTTTCTTTCAAGGCCTAAGTTTTCGGTTAATTTTTCAATTGTTTGTCCCCCTTAAAACTTGTGGCTGTCATTGAACCACAAGACTACCTATTGTCAAAATGTCTAACATGCGCTTTAGCAACAAAGTGCCATCTGTCCAAGCGGGCCCATTAATAAAGATGTGCTGGAAATTAACCAACAGATTAATCCTACGTCTGTCATTATACCGTTGGATTGAGTTGATAGCCTTTTAAGCATTGCGCTTTAGCGAAAAGCCTCTAATCAAAGCTTCACTGACAGAGGCAAGTTCTGGCTTGTCAATCTTCATGGCTTTTCTCTTAGTTTGACATCTGTCTTTGGTGACATAGCAAATGTGGGGTCAGACTTTCCAATGATAAAGCACGGATTAATCTTAAGCTTGCACTTTAGCGACAATCATCAGATTCTCTTTAAAGGAAGAAGTTTGCAGTGGGCCCTAGGGTGCCAGGTCACATTAATGTGTTCACTTTCTATTGGTTGGAATGAGTTATGATGTGGCAGTTGTTAGAATTTTTGGTGCCAAAAAAGAAAGGAGGAGAGGTCCACTTTTTAGTTTTTGCAACGTGGCATTTCTTAATTCGGCAAAGGGCTTGTAAGGGAAGCTGTGGGGCCAAAGTTTATTAAATTATGGGCATTGTCTGATTAAATGGTATTGACGGTTGTCAATATATCTTGATCTGACTTTCCTGATAGTTTTGGGTTAGTGCTTTAGTGACAGGGTGACACATGTGCCCTCCGAGCAAAGTAAAGTAAATTTTTTTATTTTCCCACATGCTTAAAATGAAATGTTCTCATTGGTCAAGAATTGATTTGGGGAAAAGTAACACAGGGTTATGCTACTTAACTTGTTAACCATCCGATGCGCCTAAAGGGAAACAAAATCAATGGTCCGAATTCAAATTTCTACTCTATGACATTTTTCACATCCTGTGAATGCTAAGGCCGCCAACATTCAGTAATGGTAGATTTATTGAGCTACGTGCGGATGGATTGTAAATGGTTGGAAACATTATATAGAAAAATTTGATCATTGTTCCTCTTTACCATTCTCATAAATTTCCTGGCGAACTAGATTTTCCTCTGGAGTGATTTCAAGCAAAGCTCTCAGGTGCTTGGTAGGTAATTTTTTCTAAATTCAAGGGTTGTTTGAAGTCTGTGAAGAAATTATAAGAGAAATTGCGTTGCCAATTGATAAGTATTTAGGGTTTTCCTGGGTTTTATATAGTGTTCTAAGAAGCCCTAGTTTCAAAATGCCACCAAAAAAGAACCTATCTGGTAAGACAAAATACAAGGATAGGGGTGTCTTTGAAGATCTGATGCAATTGCTACCCCATTCAGGTAATGGGGTAGATAGATTGAAGGAATTGGTCCCAAGAAACCCTAGGGACTCAGTAGCTGAAGGAATCCATGATAGAGGAAACTAGATGAGAGATGCTAGGGTGGGTAAAGATCATAACGGTCTTATTTTATTTAGGTCATCCTACTCACAAATAAATTCTTGTGCCCCCCTTAGCAATATTTGGCAATTTGATATAGGGAAGTTGGTAGTCCCCAGAGTATTCATGGATGCAAAATTGCTGATCCAAATTGCCCAGTGTTATGATCCTCTGACAAAATGTGTCAAGGACATAAATGGGAAAGACCTGATCAGCATCACAAAGGATGAGATTAGGGAGGTATTTTAACTAAATGACCCTTCTGTTGGGTTGGAGAAGAAGCACCTAGAAAAATTTTCATGGCTGCATTTGTTTTTCCCTAGTCTTTGCAATATTTTCCATGTCCCTGGCTTAAAACCCTAGTTTAAAATTTGAAAAATCTAGCCGTTGGGATATGAAACCCTAGATTACCCCGGCCCTATTCTAATTTTGTGTTACCTTTTCGGGTCACTAAGTCCTAAATTCACCATGTGAAAAAAGGTTAGATTCACTTTATATGTCTCACGGTTAGGTTTCATGTTGGGCTCCCTTTTTAATAAATTTTCCTAAGCCTAGCCGTCGACGCTTTAATATTTCCTATAGTTCCACCCATTAAGAAATGTGTGGCTGTCATTGTTTCCCAAGATTGTAGGTTGTTAGAATTTCTGACAAGCGGTATAGCAACAAAGTGCCATTTATCTCGACAGGCCTGGTATCTGAGTCTAAGATTCATGATCTATGATGGGCATATGATCTCATGGAATCTTCTTCCCCCATGAGGTCATGCACTGGTGGTCAGACCCTCCATCATGTTCATGCTGACTAGAGTGGGTCCACTGCCAAGTGTGCATAGGTGGCAGTTGATTATTGGTTGCAGAGCGGTGAGGTGGAAGTATGTGAGTGGGACCTAGTTACCAGTGTGTCTTTGTGGGCTCTAACATCCGCAAAAGATCTACGGGTGGTGTAAGTTCTCATGGGTTTTGTCAGAGCTACGAGATCTTACACCAACCGTCGATGTTACTTTTTCTCAGGTGACAAAAGAAGGTGGGTCCTCTGAGAGTTGGAGATGATGTGTGTGATTTTCATTGGTGGAAGGGATAACAATGCAGTGGGCCCATTACCAGGTGTTACAGAGTTGTTTTATTTTGATTGGTCAGCATGTTTGTGACTGGGATAGTGTCAATGGGGCCAGTTTCTCCAATGAGAGTAAAGCACTACAGGATCTTGTGGTTGTCATTATACTACTGGGGTAAGATGCACGATGGTTAAGTGCGCGGTATAACAAGAGCCATTGATCTTGTCTAAGGGGAGATACTTTGCGGTGGGTCCGAACTGCTTCATGGCACCGACTTGCTCGATTCTCATTAGTTGTTGACTTTTAGCATGGCAAAGACTTTTCAAGGGTTCGTGACTATTTTTAAGAATGATGTTGACCGTCCGATCTGCTGGGAAATAAATGGATCAATGACCGCATTTTAAACTCTATCTGAATAGCCGTTGTAATTCAAATTTCAAAATTTTAGAGGGTTTCCAGCGACAGAAAGGATGGGAATTGAATGTTTTAGCGGCTAGATTTGGTGAAACTGGTGGTGCTGACTGCTGTAGGGTGGTCCAGAGTCTGATGTTGATTGCAGGGTGTCTGTACCGTGGGGAAAATGGATGGAATTTTGTTGCTCAACATGTGTTGCAGGTGGTCAATCAGATTGATTTGCATGGTGAATTTATGATCTTCGATACAAACTCAGAGATTTCTTATTCTTGAAGATCATCCTTGGATTTGATTGACCTGTTGCTTGGTTTTCTTCCAAGTGTATTAATTTTTTTGACTATTTCTAGTTGGTGTGGTAGTTGAAACCCTAACCCTAGTCATCCAAAGCTTGTTGCATCCTAATTTTTAGGATTCCAAGGTGACTAGTGGTATAAATAGTGAAATGTTTTATTTTGTAAGGGTTCCTTCTACAATTTTGGAGAGAACTAGTTCCATGAAGGGTCCTTTTCCTATAGATATTTTTCCTTTTCTCTACATATAGGGTGTTCCCTCTTTCCTCTCTAGTTTTGGGGAATATAATACATGTTGTATCAACTTGTCTTATGTATGAGAATCCAATGTACTTGTACTGCTATGAGATTATCTCCATTTGAATCCTGAGCTTATTGATTGTAACATCAAGGGTGTTTGATTTTTTTGTTTGCACTTCCTATGTGTTTGCAAGTGGAGTTGTCTTCATAGAGATAAGTAGGTTCAGGATTAGTTTTCATATGTGTATGGGCTAGGGTATCAAAGATATTTTATGCTTGTCTTCCAGTAGCAGCTGGTTAATGTATTATCTGTTTATAGGTCTCTTCTAAGGGGAGGGTTAAAATCCTTTGAACAAGGTGATATCATTTCTGGATACACAGGTGGATAGTTTAAGTGAGGTCTAGATAGAGGTGTATGATTGATGTAAGGAATCAACATATTGGGTATATTGTTTTCTTGTTTCATAGCTCTTTGTTGCAATGGTGTATTTGACTCTGCTGCCCATTGGATAAGGCACTGGTCTATGAGAGACTTAGGGTATCTTAGGGGTCCTTTCAACCCATCATCAAATCATTCAAATAAAATACTGTGTGTGTGAAAATTGTACCTGATCTGTAGACACAACACTCAGTAAAACATTAGAGGTTAGTGATAATCAAAATCGTGCAAAATTGAAAGCTATCTAACCAAGCGATTTACTGCCTTCTAATAGGTGCGAGATTAATGTTCTCAGATTGTAATCGAGATCAATGACCTAGATGACACCTAAATGAAGGATTTGAATGCAATTCTAGATATGAGATTGAATGCAATTATTCTATATTTTTGATATTTCTATGCAATAAGAATGATAAAAACTTGATATGAATCTATGCTATTGAAAACTGATATGCTATGCTAATCTAGAAATGATATGAAATATGAATGCAAAAATAAGATTGATCTCACAAAGATGTCGATTCGCAAGAGCTTTGATTCTTCAATTCCAATTCTCCAGCGTGATTGTGCAAAAAATGAGATGATTTGTGAAGAGCTGAAGCCTTTAATTTATAGAAATCTAGGGCTTTGGAGGTGCATGGATAAAAGCCATAAATCACTCAAATAAACTCAGCTTGATTTTTGAGTTATCTGATCATGAAAGATAGTTAATTCTCAAAATCATGCAAAAACATGCAAAAATAGCTTTTTAACTCAAATTAGAGTTTAGATCAGCTTTTTGAACTCCCAAAAGGATGTTGAGTTCCAAAAAGTCAATAACTTGCATTGATTTTCTGATTTGGAGTTTAACTATTTCTTTTGAATATGCATAATAATTAAGAATTAAATAAATAAATAAAGTGATTTATCCTCAACTCAACTGATTTTTGAAATAAAATAATTAATTTATGGGTTAATTAACTATTTTACCAAACTTTTATTAAAAATTATATTATTAAATAATGACAACATGTTTTAATTAATTAAATAGGAATTTAATCAATTAAAGATAGGAATTTTGATCTATTGTCAAAATTAAATAATACAATTAATAATAGATAGAATTAAATTTAATTACACAATTAAGTGGCAAATATTAAATCTAATTAATTAAATATGAAAATATTCAATTAATCAAACTTAGGATAAATGTGATTTATTGCCAAATAATCATTAAATTAAAGATAATTAAGATGATTAGGAATATTACTAGGAATATTCCCCGATGCAGAATTTAAGATAATCAATTATGATTCGATGATGTTTAGATGTGCCTTAGGTTAGGACTTTGATGTCGATTTCATTTGATATGTAGATACAGGATATTAATGAACTTATAGCCCATTTTTGGGGTATTACATTTTGCCCCTCTTTGAATCACTGTGCCTAGCGCAGTGGTTCAAAGATAGTCTGTGTTTGATAGAGATATGAAACTGATGTTTGAAATTAATAATTGATATGAGACAGAAGCTGATTGATATTGATTTGATATGGAGATAATAGGTCCCAAATGACCAGAGATAATGTTTACTATAGCAGCAATGAACCGATGATTGTGAAAAAGTGTCAAAATGCCTGATTCCAAACCTTAGGATTGCAAAGAAGTGAGTGACCCGTTCTAGACTCGATTGTCTTAGCAGAACTAGCAAGTATCACATCCAAACCCTTCAGTTGCCGAAGAACCAAGGAAAGAACACTATGATCTGATGGTTGCAAAAACTGATACAGTTTACAAGATTAGGAGAATACCAGATTGATATGGATCTTGATGAATCTAATATGCCCCAAGTGATGATAGATTTTCCCTGAGTGATGAGGACTTTTGATGAATCAGCGACTAGACGTGATTGTTGTCTTGATCACTGATGAAAGATATTGATAGACTTGATCGATAGAATTTGATTTACAGACTTTGAATGATGTGCAATACCATGCCCCCTTCGGGATTAAAATTGAAATCTGACAAGAAAAGTCAGCGGTGATAGTTTAGAAGCATGTTAATTGATTTGAGAAGTGGTTAAACACGTCTGAGAATGCATTCTGCATCATTTGGAGGTCCTGGAGACTGAATTTGACTAGGTTTGACCATGAGTTTGACCATGGTTGACCAAGTTGAAATTTTAATAGTTTGATGTTAGATAATTAGTTAAGTTGAATACTGGATTTCTGTGATGATAGAAGGTCGATTATGCAAGTAGTTAATAATATGAATGATCTCAGATTTGAATTTTGATCCCGAAAAAGGATTCTACTTGCTATTTCATTGGAGGAACCTTCATGTGAGATTTAGCTCTTATTAGATTTGAAGATGCGATTTGAAGAATTATTTAAGCATTGAAGTTCATTTAATCATTGTGAGATCATGCAAACATGCAAAATGCAATGAGACATACAAAATGAAATGAAACCTAAGACCTAGGACCTAGTCACTGATCATATGTTGATTTGTTATCATCATTGAACTTTTAGGTAACTGGATAAATCAATACGATGCCCACTACCTATGAAACCATAGACATATGAATATCGATTTGTATGCACAAGAATCAATACAACACCCACTGGTTATACAACCATGGACATATGAATATTAATTTTATTTTTGAAATGTCGGAGTAGATATAAGCACCAAGGCACAAACGCCAGGATGACCTGAATATCATGTCCATTTTGATATAGCAATTTGTATAAGCATAAAACATAAACGTCGTGATGACCTAAATATGCCTTGCATTGCAAACACATCAAACAGTCAAGAGATCATTCTAAATCCAATGTGAATTACCCGTAGTGACCCTTTATCATTCACATCCTTAGGCAAGATTGCATTCCACAGTAGGAGAAAGAACTTACTCAAAAAGACAATAGTTAGATCAAACTTCCTTGAATTTTCTGGGTATCAATGGTCGAGGTACGCATGCCCATCCAATTCGAGATAGAGGCTCTTACAGTCGGACACCATTTCAATCCAGAATTTCCAAAGTTATTAGATTTCACATACAAGCAGAAAATAAAGAAAAGATTATGCCCCCAGTCATCACTCTCTAAATCCTAAAAAGGACATCATCGAAGAGCTCGAAGGGACATAATATGCAAAAACCTCAATGCGAATCAGTAAGCCTACAAGGAGATAAAAGCATGAAAAGCACAAATTGTCTTCAGTTGAGTTTTGATGTTTGATTGTTGTTGATGCAAAATCCTTTCTGGAGACGAGATAGACTGACTGACTCAACTTGAAGCTTCAAAGGACTCTGAGTGGATATGACATGTCTAAGATACATTGGAGGCCATAGGATATGACATTGATTGCCCCCAAGTTTGAACATTGATAGGATACAGACGCTTGAGCTGATTGGTGTACAGACCGACTTATTGAAACCAGGATATGCAGAAACAAACTGGGAGATATGTACAAACTAAAGCAAGACTGAAAGCTGGGAAAGACCAAGATTGTGCTGATAGATGGAGCATTTTGGAACAAGTGGCACCTGTTTGCTAGGTTTTCACCATCTTGGTAGAGATTCTATTTTTGCTACCAAGGTGCCTGTTTCCAGGTTTTCACCAAGGCACTTTTTCTTCTTTTTTCATTTTTTTTGTATTTTTCATTTTTTCAATTTTTTTGTACTTTTCATTTTTTCAATTTTTTTTTTTTTTTGTGAATCATCAAGGTGCCCATTGCTAGGTGTTCACCAAGATGTTCATTTTTTCAGGACTTTTTCTGATTTTTAAGATTTTTTTCAGGACATTTACCAAGCACTGAATGCCTTAGGCATAGAATTTCTTCAGATGGAGAACGTTGATTGGTTCTCGGAGCTGTTCTCCTTCAGTTGTTGAGAGTTGATAGGCACCAGAGCCAAAAGTAGCAGTGATTACAAAGGGACCCAACCAATTGGGTTTGAACTTCCCCTTGCGTTCTCGATGTGATTGATTTTTAGGATTTTCTCTCAACACTAGATCGCCAACTTGAAATTCTCTATGTCTGACTTTCTTGTTGTGGCCTCTAGACATTCTTTTCTGATACACTCTGAGATGATCATACGCTGCTTGTCTGCGCTCATCTAGTAGTTCAAGTTCTTGTAACCTTGACACTTTGCAGTCTTCATCAGTGACAAGTCCATGCATTCTGATTCTGAGTGATGGGATTTCAACCTCAATAGGCAGTACCGCTTTAGACCCATAAACTAAAGCAAAAGGTGTAGCCCCTGTAGGCATTCTAATACTAGTTCTGTATGCCCAGAGAGCTAGATTGATCATCAGATGCCAGTCTCTTCCTATTTTATTCACTGTTCTGTGCAAGATCTTCAGGAGATTTTTGTTTGAAGCCTCAGCTTGTCCGTTCCCTTGAGGATAGTAGATAGATGACCAATGTTGAGTAATTTTGAACTTGGCACATAAGTCATCTAGGTCCTTGTTTTTGAATTGTCCCTCCTTATCTGTGATTATAGAGTGAGGGATCCCATATCTGCAAATGATGTAGTTCAGGATGAACATAGAGATCTGTTTCCCCATTTCTTGTGTTAGAGGAACTGCTTCTACCCATTTTGTAAAATAATCTGTAGCTGTGATTATATGGGTATGTCCATTAGAAGAGTGCGAATGGATAGCACCTATGAGATCAAATGCCCATTGTTGAAAAGGCCATTGTGTAGTAAAGGGAATCAGATCTCTCCCTGGAGCATGAATCAAGTTGCTATGTACTTGACACTGTTGATAGTTTTTAGCAAATTTAATAGCTTCTTTTTCCATTTCAGGCCAATAATACCCAGCCCTAATAAGATTTTGAGCTAACGTTAAGCCATTCGATTATGACCCACATATACCCTCGTGGACTTCCTCTAATGCACGTTGAGACTCTTCTCATTCTAAACATCTAAGCAGTGTACCATCTAGACCTCATTTGTACAGATCATTACCAATGATGACATATCGGGATGCGGATCAGATAAGGTTTCATTTCTCAAAACGGTTAAAGGACTCAGGGATGATTTGGTCATGGAGATAGGAGAATAGATTTTTGTAGCGAGATGAGTCATAACCTACAACAGTGCAGATCATGCAGGTTTCAGGGGAGTCATATGCAGGATAGGATAGGGCTTCCACCAGCAACTCGTAGCGTAGTTCATGTTCAGGCTGTTGTAAAAGGGTAGATAATGTTGCCATTGCATCAGCAGCCTTATTCTCCGTTCTGGGTATTTTCTCAAATGTGATAGAGATGAAGTATTTCTTTAAATCATCGACCATTCTCTTGTAAGGAATGAGCTTTTCATCTTTGGTTTGGTACACATCATTGACCTGGTGGATGACCAATTTTGAGTCTCCATGAATGTGCATCTCTGTAACTCTCCACTGTATTGCCATTTTCATACCATTGAGAAGTGCCTCATATTCAGCAATATTGTTCATGTAAGGAAACTTTAATCTGAATGCTTTGGGTATCGAGTATCCTTGAGGAGTAATGAACAATATGCTTGCTCCGGATCCATTCTGTGTGTAGGATCCATCAAAGAATAACTGCCATGCTCTAGAAGAGAGGTGCATGATAGAGGAATCGAGAAATTCCATTTGCATGGGTGTATCATCAAACAGTGGTGCTTCAGCTAATTGATCAGCGATGACCTACCCTTTGATAACCTTTCTTTCAACATATTCAATGTCAAATTCACTCAAGAGCATGACCCATTTCGCTAGTCTACTTGTGAGGGCAGCTTTGCTTAGGAGATATTTCAGTGGATCAATTTTAGCTACCAAATGAGTGGTATGAGCTAACATGTAGTGTCTCAATTTCTATGATGCAAAGATCACAGCTAGACATGCCTTCTCGATCATTGAGTAGTTCTTCTCATAGGCCACTAAAGTTCAGCTGATATAGTAGATGGCTCTTTCTTTCTTGTTCTCATCATGCTGTGCTAGCAATGCCCCCAGTGATGTATCTGTTGCGGAGACATATAATATTAATGGCTTCCCATGAATAGGAGGCATCAATATAGGCGGATTTGATAGATACTTCTTGATATGTTTAAAGTTGTTCTTGCATTCTTCATTCCATGCAAAGGTCACACCTTTATGCAATGTTTTTGTAAAAGGCTGTGAGATGTCCGCTAGCTGTGATATGAATCTTCTGATAGATTGAACTCTTCCTTGCAACGTCCTCATTTGATTGATATTTGTGGGAGGTTACATCTCTATTATAGCCTTGACCTTAGCTGGATCAACTTCAATGCCTTTCTTTGAGATGATGTATCCTAGGAGCTTTCCAGAAGTGACTCCAAAAGCACACTTTTTAGGATTTAGTCAAAGACTAAATTTTTCCATTCTGTCGAGGATCATGCTCAAGTCTGTTAGATGTTTAGTTCTAATCATGGATTTTGCCAAGGTATCATCTACGTAATCCTCCATTGTTCTATGCATCATATCATGAAAAATAGATGTCATTGCTCTTTGATATGTAGCTCCAGCATTTTTGAGTCCGAATGGCATAACATTCCAACAGAAAGTTCCCCACGCACATGTGAAAGCTATTTTCTCTTGATCTTCTGGAGCAATTTTGATTTGGTTGTATCTAGAAAAGCCATCCATTAAGGAATAAATTTCATAACCCACAGTCATGTCCACTATCATATCAATGTTAGGTAGTGGAAAGTCATCCTTAGGGCATGCTCTGTTCACATCTCTAAAGTCCGTGCACACTCTAATTGAACCATCTAGTTTTGAAATAGGTACAATGTTGGAAATCCACTCAGCATAGTCTATGACATGGATGAATCCATCTTTTAGGAGTTTTTCTAGTTCTGCTTTGACTAAGAGTGCAACATGAGGATGCATCTTTCTCAATTTTTGTTTGATTGGTTTTACTTCGGGAGCAATGGATAGATGGTGCATAATGAGATTGGGATCCAATCCTGGCATATCTAAATATTTCCATGCAAAGTTGATCTTTTTCTCTGATAAGAAGGTAGTGAAGTTTTGTTTCTCTTCGTCTGATAGAGATTGTGCTACATGTACCAATTGTGGTTCCTCTGTTGTACCCAAATTGATGGATTGAGTTGGCTCAATCAGAACTGGAGATCTATCCTGTAAATGATTTGGAAGGACATCAAATATATCATCCTTAGGTGCCTCAGAGAGGTTTTCACCTTCAGATAGGTCTTTTCTTTTTACTTTTGTCAGTTCTGAGACTACCACAAAGTGGTTTTCACCCTCAGAACTCTTTTTCTTTTTCTTTTTACTCTTGTTTTTCTGACTAAGATATTTGATGTCCAACTCGGTCATGCTAACACTCAGTTCACTGATGGAAGTACTCATAGGCTCAACTGCATTAAGGTAGCAGGCAAGGGCATAGTCATTTGGGAAGGTATACATACCATGGTTTGGGTTTGCGAAAGTTTGGTCAATAAGATCAGGGCGTTGGATAGTCAAAGTGAGAAAGGCTTGGGATATGGTGTTCACAGATGTGGATATGTCATCATTGGTCCTAACCTGATGCTCAAGTGCAAAGGTGATATTACAGCTCAAAATGTTCAATTCGTGAATAGGCTCAACGTCATCATGGGAGTCTTCTTCAGCCATAGGTGGATCAGACACGTTAAGTTCATTGTTTCGCTCTAGACTTACATTGGGTTGAGAGACATATTGGTGAATAACATCAATAGATTTCTTTGTTATAAGCTCATCTTCTTCTGGAATGGCACCCCATTCATAATCATTTGACTCATCTTCTGATTCAGAATCTCTAGGAAATCTTAGAAAATGTGTGAAATCAGGATGAATACCCCAAGAAGGATTACCCTCATTCTCTGACTTGAATTCATATTCATGGGAATCAGTGTCAGAATAACTACCCCCTGCTTCTTGATCAGTTTGATTGCCTTCGAGATTGGCTGGTTCTTGTGGTGCAACCATCTCTTGCACTACAGTAGGTTCTTGTGTTTCTACTACATTAATTCTTCTGATAGGATCATCTGTATCATCAAGAAGATCTTTGATCTCTTTAGGAAATTTTTCATAGGGGATAAGCTCAGAGCTATCTGAATCATCATCAGAGGGTTCTATGTCTTCTTTCTTAAGAAGGGGTTCTCCTGGTGCAATTTGTTCTATGACATGAGAACAACCACTTTTGAGATGATAGGGTTTCTTCTTAAACCCTATGCCACCAGTATCTTTTTTGGCTCGACCAATGTGTGAAATGGGGGTCACGAGACCCTTTCCCCTAATTCCTAGAGGTCCTTGACCGGAATATCCCATCTTGGCTATCAATTTGTTTCCTGGACCATATGAATTAGAAGGGACTGTAGGTGCTATAGATTCACTAGGTTGGACAATTTTAGATTCAGAATCCGCTTTATATAGCCATGCCAACACAGCTTCATCCTCTTCAAATTCTTGTTTAGATACTTGCTCCACCACAAAATGTCTTTTGTATGATTCCATAGGTTCCTTAGGTTCTGATTTAGACTGCTTCAAGGATTGGCCATATGACTTAGGTGAGATTGGGAGAGATGTCAGAGACAAGACTGGCTCTATAGTGTATTCTCCCATCCCATTTTCTTTGATATTGATCTCTTTAGCAATGTCATCCATCTTAGATGTGGAAGCCACATTTTGTTGCTTGATGGAAGATTCTTTGTTATTGGGAACAAGTTTATCGGCACTTTCCTTCAATGTATTGCAAGTTGTACTTAGATCAGCTGGGATAGTAACCTCCACTCCTTCATAGGTAAATTTCAAGCATTGATGGTATGTCGAAGGAATAGCTTGCATTTCATGTATCCAGGGTCTCCCTAGAAGGATATTGTAAGCCAATGGTAGATCGAGCACCTGACATGTGGTATCTTTGATGACTAGACCCACCCGGATGGGCAAGATAATGGTGCCTTTAGAAGCTCTTTCTTGTTCATCATAGACTTTTATGGTGATCTTCTTTCGAGGATCAATAGCCATCTCTGAGAATCCCAACTGTGTGATTAAGTTGTAAGAACAAATGTTGAGGCCTGCGCCCCCATCTATCAACACACGTTTGACTCGATGGTTCTGGATCAAGACTTCTATGTGTAAGGGCTGATTATGTGGGTGACTTAGGGAGTTGTCATCCTCTTCTAAAAAGGAGATATATTGCGGAGATGTTAGATGACCAACCATAGTCTAGAACCTGTCTAGATCTAGATCATCAGGAACATTAGAGCCGAGCAAAGATTTGTCTAGGATATCTCTGTGAGCTGGAGATATTTGAAGTAACTCAAACATAGAGATTTTGGCATTGGTATGCTGGAGTTATTGTACGATGCTGTAAGATGTAGGTCTGGTATCCTTTGGATTGGAAGATTTTGAGGCAACCTTCTATTTAGAAGAAGATGTGAGATTGAAAGGTATCTTAGGGACATCAGATGAATTTGGTGTTTGTCCTTTCAGATGAGTCTGAGCTTGGGATCGGGTAACCGCATTAGCTAAGGAATGATTTCTATCTCTTCGTACAATTGTGATGACATTGCAGCTCTTAGAGAGACATGGTTCAACCATATTGATGACAGCATTGTTTCCAGGGTAGGCATAGTTGACTTTTGGCCCCATATTAGGCTGAGAAGTGGAAACTCCCTTGCCATGTTGTGGAAAAGGTTCTGTAAATGCTGTGTGATCATTATTGCTAGTAGGATTATTGATCGTGATGTCCCCTTGATCTATCAAGTCTTGAATGGTATGCTTCAAGTGGAAGCATCCATTAGTTCTGTGGCCTTTAGTCTGATGGAAAGTACAGAATGCATTATCTTTCCACCAATATGGTTTTGGATCCAGATCAGGTTTTTGGATTGGTGGTAAAGAGATCATGTTATCAGCTATCAGGGTTCTCAGGGCAGATTCCAAAGATTCTCCTAGGGGAGTAAACTTTCATTTATTATCCCATCGTTTGAATGGCTTCTTTGGAGATGGTTCAGCGGATTTTTGCTCTGAAGCTTCAATGGCTTTGGTGGCAAGGGTGAGATTGTAGGCCGGTGCCTTTGATGGGGTGTGGATAGTGTCAACAACACCGTCAGAGATGATACCTTTATTTCTATTTCAGCTCTTGTTTTTATCTTTTGAGCTAGATCCCGATTCAAACTTGTCCTTTTGAAGTGTGATTTCTCCTTTCTTGACAAGTACTTTCTCAATCTTGATTGCATGATCCACCATTTTATCAAAAGATACATGATCTTGCATTTGTAATGGATAGTTGAGCTCTGGAACAAGGTTATTGATAAAGATTTCAAGTTTCTCCATTTCGGGAATTGGTCTAGCATATAAAGAAAACTTCTTTCGCCACCTCTTGAGAAAAGTTAGAAATGATTCCCCTGGATATTACTTGAGGTTACAGATATCGATCATGGTAATCAGATGTTGAATATTGTAGGAATATTGTTGATAAAACAATTTAATCAATTCCTCAAAAGTTTTGATCGTAGAAGGTAATCTTGAAAACCATTGAATGGATGCTCCTCCCAAGGATCTAGGAAAAAGACACATTAGATAAGTTGGTTCATGCATGAATTCCATGGATTGCGTACAGAACTCTCTGACATGATCTTGAGGATCAGAGTGTCCATCGTATTTGTCATACTTTGGTATCTCCACTCTTTTTGGGAATGGAGGCATATACAAGTCTTTGTCAAAAGGGAAAGGACAAAGGGCCTCCATGGAGAATTCCTTGGGTTCCTTCTCTTTCTCAATTTTATTCATTTTGACGTGCATAGCGTGCAGCTGGTTCATTATGGCCATCATCAGAGTTTCTTCCTCATGCGTGATGATATCTTCGACATTGAAGTGAGGAGGAAGTTTAGCTCCTTCTTGGGCTAATTGCAAAAAGTATGCCTCTCTATCCATTTTCAAGAAATGCCTCATCATTCTTTTGAATTCATCATCATTCTGACACCGATGGATTTCAGAGGGTGTAGGGTCTTGGTCGGCATTATGTTGAGAATGGTGCCCCTGGAATCCTCCTCCTGGAGAACCATGGTTTGTCCCTGCTTGAGACATGATAGGAGTTTTTGGGCTCGCTGGAATAGATTGAGGAGGAGTTTGTTGATTACCTCTGTGAGTTGATAGAGGAGGTATGAAACCAGTTTTTAATCGAAAGTTACCGAGACCGTCATCTTTGTAGATACCTGACTTGATGAGTTGTTCAAGAATTGGACCCGGGGTATTGGTCAAAAGTAAGTTCTGAGATGTTTCTTCTTATTTCTTGTGTGAAGAAGCTCTAGTCTCCACCATTAACTTTGAATGAAACAGAAGAAAAGGATGAAGACAACTGAAGAACAATTTGATTCGAGAAAATCAGATGACGCAACCTTGTCAAGATTATGATAGTTTTGAAGATCTAATGAGATGTGGGTGAAGGAAACTGTGCCCTGGATGTATGGGATAGATTGCCCAAAAGATAGCAGACATGAGTTCTCAACACTTAGTCTATTTTTGAAGATTGATTGATTGAAGATTGATAGTTATGACAAGGTTTTGACACGAGATAAAAAGGACTCAAATTGATCAAACAGAAGACTAGATCAGATTCAAAAGATCAAACTTAGAAAATGGTAGAATGCTCAATAGCTACTGCTCTGTTCTTGACACAATGATATTTTTGATAGATTTTGGAACTAGGCTGGAAACATTGGATATCTTGCAATTTGACAATTTTTGACAACTCTCTCAAATTTTTCCAAACGACACTCTGCAGACTCGTACGACACTGGGTAGTCTATGAAATGACAGTTGCTAAACTCATACGATAGTTGGGTAATACTGAAATGACACTTGACAAAACTCGTACGACTTTTGACTTCTTGAAATGACTTTTGACTCCAGAAAGAACTTTACATCAATTTTTGCAAAATTTAAGGTTTTCAGTTTTGGATTGTTTGCAAATTGTACTATCCAGATTTTGAAGGTTATACCAGATTTGATCATTTTTAATAGCCAAGTAGATAAACAAGCACTCAGAATAGCAAGCAAGTGATTCCAAGCACGTCTAAAAATAATGAACAAGGGCAAAAGCAACCTTGCGCATGAACAATCAAGTGACCAAATTGTGCTAATCCCTGAGAGTACTAATTGTGTATGTTCTGAAAAGTTTTGCAATAACACACATATACCTGAAAGTGAAAAAAAATGGCCTCTCTAGGGTTTTTAGTAATGGTTTGACTCTGCAACTTTTATGATTCAAAGGGGTGAACTCCAATCCCGGTGCACCAGGGTTTTGACACAGTCTGAGAACTTAATCTTCAAGAGCTGCTAGGGAGATCTGACAACCCAACAATGAACCATACCCATGGAGATTTCTTCCACAAGGACATTTATATAGCAGCTGTCACTACCATGGTGAAAATGGCTATGACCGCTTGAGGTTCCGTCAACGTAGTTTGCCCTGTGAAAGGATTGTCTGCTATGGTTAACCCTCTCTAAAGATGACTCATAGATTTATACCACAAGAGGACTTGGCTTCAGATTCAAGGTTTTGACACCTCTTCACTTTTAACCCAAACAAAGCAAGCAGATTAATCCGACACGCTAAGACAAAGTTTTGTTCCACCAAGGTCTGTGATATCAACTCCACGTGATCTATCAACCTCTCCGGGGAGAGAATGTATCAATCAATAAGAGAAGACACACCAACCAATTTTGATTCACCAAAGCTCGTGATATCAACCTCTCCAGAGAGAGAATGTGTCGATCAATAAGAGAGGATGCACTAACCAAGTTGAATGTGAAACGCACTAAGTATCCTCCCTACCTACAAGGATTCTATCATCAAGAAGGATTTCGTTGGGAATCCAATCTTTCAAGAATCATGAATAGTGTTCATAGGGCCTAATTACTATGTGAGCACAGATATATTTCAGAAAGTAAATCTACCAAAAGTACCCAAAAAGTAGAAAGAGGAACACTTAACGCTTAAAGCGAATATGAGATGAGTCCACAAGGTGAAACACTTAACACCTCACACAAGCTAAAAATGAGTCCCCAACTTAGAAAACAAGTGAGTTCCTAAAAGCACAAAAGGGTTGCCAAGTGGAACATTTAACGCTTCTATCCTGTTGACCCCTCCCCTTTATGGCGCTGAGATTGCAACCACGGGGCGGAAATGAGGGGCCGGTGGATTAGTGAGTCCAATAACCCAAGATAGCAATCAAGATCAATCACAAGTATTCTAAGACTACTTAATGAATCCTTAAGGGTTCACAACCTAGTATCAATTATGCAAGTGTGTAGAAATAGATCAAAAGCATGAAAAGATGCACACAAGCTTGACACATAAGAGATTTATTTTAAGTCCCAAATCAAAATATTATTAGATGAAGGAGAATACCTGGGATCCTTGCAACGTGCTTAGTAGATTTTACTTCATTTTTAGCAATTTTTGTTGAGTTTTTCCATGCAAGCAAGTGACGAACTCTCCAACAAGCAAACAAGCAAACAAGATATGCAAAATATATTCAACTTATGAAAACCATAGGGTTAGCTCTAAAAATCAATTATTATTAGTAATAATAACCAGAAATCAACCCAAATGAAAACTCATATCATTCATTGAACCATGTAAAAAAATAAGTGCATACCCATCACAAAACTTTATTTTTTTTGCTGCATTTGACCTAGTCAACAAGATCTAATTTTTTTGATATGATTTTGGCCACAAAAATAGAAATTTAGAATAGAGATCCCTACTAAAAAATAGAGAGCTTTCCAAAAATGTAAAAATTTTAGAAAAATCTCTTCATTTGTGCCCTAGAGACCCATTTTATCAAAATAGACTAGTTTTTGTAAATTGACTATTTGAGCTATGATATCATGTCCAAATTTAAAACACAAAGAATGGACCCCCTGTATAATTTAAAGAGCTTTCCGAAAATATAAATTTTTTTGAAAAATATGCTGATTTACATCAGATATTAATTTTTTCCATAATTTTAAGAAAAAATTATTAAAAATTCAAAACATCTCAAAAAATTCTAAATATTTTACTGTAGCTTCCATGACATGTCAACAACTTGAAAAAAAAGTTTCAGACCAAAATTCTAAGCCGTTTGGGAGATAAAATTAAATCTTTGAAACTTTGGGGTTTTAGCTCCCAAAAAAATCAAAACCAGCATGCAAAGGTGGGTTGCCCCACGGTGGGTGCCAGAAATGTGTGTGTGAAAATTGTACCTGATCTGTAGATACAACACTCAGTAAAATATTAGAGGTTAGTGATAATCAAAATCATGCAAAATTGAAAGCTATCTAACCAAGCGATGTACTGCCTTCTAATAGGTGCGAGATTAATGTTCTCAGATTGTAATCGAGATCAGTGACCTAGATGACACCTAAATGAAGGATTTGAATGCAATTCTAGATATGAGATTGAATGCAATTATTCTATATTTTTGATATTTCTATGCAATAAGAATGATAAAAACTTGATATGAATCTATGCTATTGAAAACTGATATGCTATGCTAATCTAGAAATGATATGAAATATGAATGCAAAAATAAGATTGATCTCACAAAGATGTCGATTCGCAAGAGCTTTGATTCTTCAATTCCAATTCTCCAGCGTGATTGTGCAAAAAATGAGATGATTTGTGAAGAGCTGAAGCCTTTAATTTATAGAAATCTAGGGCTTTGGAGGTGCATGGATAAAAGCCATAAATCACTCAAATAAACTCAGCTTGATTTTTGAGTTATCTGATCATGAAAGATAGTTAATTCTCAAAATCATGCAAAAACATGCAAAAATAGCTTTTTAACTCAAATTAGAGTTTAGATCAGCTTTTTGAACTCCCAAAAGGATGTTGAGTTCCAAAAAGTCAATAACTTGCATTGATTTTCTGATTTGGAGTTTAACTGTTTCTTTTGAATATGCATAATAATTAAGAATTAAATAAATAAATAAAGTGATTTATCCTCAACTCAACTGATTTTTGAAATAAAACAATTAATTTATGGGTTAATTAATTATTTTACCAAACTTTTATTAAAAATTATATTATTAAATAATGACAACATGTTTTAATTAATTAAATAGGAATTTAATCAATTAAAGATAGGAATTTTGATCTATTGTCAAAATTAAATAATACAATTAATAATAGATAGAATTAAATTTAATTACACAATTAAGTGGCAAATATTAAATCTAATTAATTAAATATGAAAATATTCAATTAATCAAACTTAGGATAAATGTGATTTATTGCCAAATAATCATTAAATTAAAGATAATTAAGATGATTAGGAATATTACTAGGAATATTCTCTGATGCAGAATTTAAGATAATCAATTATGATTCGATGATGTTTAGATGTGCCTTAGGTTAGGACTTTGATGTCGATTTCATTTGATATGTAGATACAGGATATTAATGAACTTATAGCCCATTTTTGGGGTATTACAAATACCTTTCCCTTTCATGTTGTTAGAGTAGGCCTCTAGTCTTCAGATTCATTCTATGCAAATAGGGTTGTTGCATAAGATTTGTGATTTCATTGGGGTAGGATACCCATAGGGGTCTGAAGGCTATTCCACAATAATATATCCACAAGCCTATTATTTGTCATGAGGTGTCTTGAGTGTGCAGATAAGGCAATACCTGCTTGAGTGATGTAGAGCTCAAAGAAGAAGGAGGATTCCTTTCAATCCTCATCAATTAAACTATTTTCTTGTCAAACTTGAGTGCATAATCTAAAGATCAAGCCCACATTTTTATTCAAGTTTGGTCCTGGAAGGAAAAAATCCAACAGAATGGTGACTCTACTAGGGACAACATATCAAATATACATCTATTAGAATGTCTGGTTATAAACTATAAATTTCCAAATCCTATTGACCATGATTGGTTTGCCCATCCAAGTCACCAACAGAATGGTGACTCTGCTGGGGAGGCCATAGTACAGAGTCAAAAGTACAAAACACATTTGTAAAATCTTCTCACTAAGTGTTGAGTGGTGACTCCAAATCTCTGTTTGATCAGTGTGTTGTGTAATATGAAGTTGTAATGTATTCTATGATCCTGACAAGCAAATATCCTATGAGATTGTGTTGTGATTGTGGGTTTTGAAGAAGGTTCAGAGTTGGGAATTTGTCCTTTGCAAAGAGGTGGTGACTCTACCAAAGTTTGAAAGGTGGTTTGGAGGAGACTTCAGATCAATTTTTTGTAGCATTCATATCATCTCTAGGTAATCCTTTTTTATCAAGCAAGAATAGTTCCTAATTAGGTGAACAAGTCATCATTGAAAAGGGAAATTAATTTTGAAGTTTTAAGCCATATTTTTGGATAGAAACTTTAGTTTTTGTAAAGATTATCAAAAATATGTTGGTATTTAATGAAGTCAATGGTTGCATGAGTTTGAACAAAAGTATTTTCATGAGAACAAGTTATATTGTTTTGTCAATATTTTAAAATGGAGTTTCCAACCTTGATAAGTCAAGATGATGTTTCTAGGTCTGAAAGTTCTCAGTCAAATTTTAGAAGTGTTAATAGAGAAAGAGATATTTATTTGATGAGTCAAAAAATCTAGCAAACTTGCATAAAAATTTTAAGATGTACAATTGGAGAAAGAAAAGATGAGTCATCCCATTCTTACTATAAAAAATTTATTGTAGCTTGTGATGAACTTCTTGTGGGTATTGAGCTTCAAGATTCCCAATATGCTGAAATGTTTTTAGAACTTGGTATGCCTGAATCAGTCAGTTGGTCTGCATCTTTTAGAAATGAAGCACTAGAAAATGTTAAGGAGTGGATGGCTTCATTTGTGGATGTTGAATCTTGTGATGTTGATGTTGATAATGGAACTTATGATTATCAAGAGATAGAAGATCAATCTACAGTTGATGTAAGTTCCTACAGTGATGACTTTGCACAAGATATTGTGACACAAGAGTTTTCAGCTCCTATCTTAGATGAGGAAGATGTTTGCAGCATTTGCAATGAGACCAAAGAGGCAGAATGTGAGGTTTAGTGCTTACTAAGTAGTGAGAAAAATTCAGAGCTCTTAGATGCAAAATTTCAGAGATGCACTCCCAAGTATGTTTCCATATTTACATGCCTAGTAGATATAGATTTTGATGAAGATAAATCAAGTAATGGCATGATGTGTGAAAATTTTTTTGATGTCCTTTCTCCCATTTTTGATATGCAAGTGGATGATACACATCCTTGTAGTGAATTTGATAATGTAATGTTTGATCAGTATGATGTTATGTGTACTCGTGCGGATTCAATTTTTCAAGAGCCTAATGTCAGTGGTTCTTGTTTACATTTTGATGCTGGAGAATGTGGTAAGTCTAAATGTATTTTCTTAGATTTACAAATGACTGATGAGTCATTAGCTAGCAATGCTTGTTCCTTTTTAGAAGATGCTGAGGTGATTTGTGATCAGCAAGGTGTTTCCAACTCCATGCAGTCAAGTTTTTGTTTTGAGAAGTTCTACCTAAGTTTTCAAAGTGAAGAGATAGAACTGGTTTATTCTTTTTTGCAAACTAATGATTAGTATGCTGATGCTTCCAGCCTTGAAGTTAGGATGGAGTGTTTTCTCTTTCAGCATGATAGTGAAGGTGAAGAGTGTGACATTTTGATGTCACAGAATGATCAATATTTATGGCAACTTGATGGCTTTGTCTTGCTAAATGATGGTGGGTGTAATGATCATTTTTTGTGTGAAATGATGAATGTGGATCACAATCTTTTTGTCAGGCTGGATGAGGGATATATTTTTAGTTTTCCTTTGCTCAATGGAGATGAAATTTTTTTGTTTGATAGAGGTAAAAATTGATCAAAAGTTTTGGGGTCCCTGAGCCTTTTTGTAAATATTGTAAATCCTTGTATAGTTGTTTTCCCTTTCCTTTAGTTTTTTCCTTTCTTGTTTCCCTGGTTTGGTTCCCCATTTTTGAGATCCCTGTCTCTTTTCCAGTGGGTGGTCTACTCTCCCAGTGATTCTAGATCCTTGCTATGCCTATAGGAGGCATACATACCTAGACAGAGCCACTATTAGCACCTAGAAAAAATTTCATGGCTGCATTTGTTTTTCTCTAGTCTCTGAAATATTTTCCATGTCCCTGGCTTAAAACTCTAGTTCAAAATTTAAAAAATCTAGCTGTTGGGATTTGAAACCCTAGATTACCCTGGCCCTGTTCAAATTTTGCATTACCTTTTTCGGGTCACTAAGTCCTAAATTCCCCATGTGCAAAAAGGTTAGATTCAATTTACATGTTTCACAGTTAGGTTTCATGTTGGGGTCCCTTTTTAATAAATTTTCCTAAGTCTAGCCGCCAGTGCTTTAATATTTCCTATAGTTCTACCCATTAAGAAATGTGTGGCTATCATTGTTTCACAAGATTGTAGGTTGTCAAAATTTTTGACAAGCGGTATAGTGATGAAGCACCATTTGTCCCGACGGGCCCGGTATCTGAGTCTAAGATTCATGATCTACGGTGGGCATATGATCTCATGGAATCTTCTTCCCCCATGAGATCATGCACTACTCATCAGATCCTCCATCGTGTTCATGTCGACTAGAGTGGGTCCACTACCAAGTGTGCATAGGTGGCAGTTGATTATTGGTTGTGGAGAGGTGAGGTGGAAGTATGTCAGTGGGACCTAGTTGTCAGTGTGTCTTTGTTAGCTCTGACATCCGCAGAAGATCTATGGCTAGCGTAAGTTCTCATGGGTTTTGTCAGAGCTACGAGATCTTACGCCAACCGTCAATGTTAATTTTTCTTAGTCGATGAAAGAAGGTGGGTCCTCTGATAGTTGGAGCCAACGTGTGTGATTTTCATTAGCAGAAGGGATAACGATGTAGTAGGCCCATTGCCAAGTGTTATAGAGTTGTTTTATTTTGATTGGTTGGCATGTTTGTGACTGGGATAGTGTCAGTGGGGCTAGTTTCTCCAAAGAGGGTAAAGCACTACAGGATCTTGTGGTTGTCATTATTAGCACATAAAATAATTTCCATGGCTTTGTCTTCTTTCCTTTGGTCTCTACAGTGTTTTTCCTTGCCCCTGGCCTCAAACCCTAGTTCAAAATTTCAAAATCTAGCCGTTGGGATAGAAAACCCTAAATTACCCTGGCCTTGTTCTATTTCGTTGTTACTTTTTTGGGTCACTAAGTCCTAAATTACCCATGTGCTTCAATAATTTCCTAATTCTAGGTGTCGATGCATTAATTTTTCCTTAGTTCCACTCATTAAGAATTGTGTGGCTGTCATTGTTTTGCAAGACTGTAGGTTGTCAGAATTTTTGACAAGCGGTATAGCAATGAAGCACCATCTATCCCAGTGGGCCCACTATCTAAGTCTAAGATTCATGATCTACGGTGGGTGTATGATCTCATGGAATCTTGTTCCCCCATGAGATCATGCATCAGCCATCAGATCTTCCATTGTGTTCATGCTGACTAGAGTGGGTCCATTGCCAAGTGTGCACAGGTGACATTTTTTTATTGGTTGCGGAGTGGTGAGGTGGAAGTTTGTCAGTGGGACCTGGTTGCCAGTGTGTCTTTGTGGGCTCTGACATCTGCAAAAGATCTATGGTTGGTGTATGATCTTATGGGTTTTTTCAGAGCTACAAGATGTTATGCCAACCGTCGATGTTACTTTATTCTCAGGTGACAAAAGAAGGTGGGTCCTCTGACAGTTGGAGCCGACGTGTGTGATTATCATTGGCGAAAAGGATAATGATGCAGCGGGCCCGTTGCTATGTGTTACAGAGTTTTTTTATTTTGACTGGTCGACATGTTTGTGACTAGGATGATGTTAGTGGGGCCGATTTCTCCAATGAGGGTAAAGCACTACAGGATCTTGCAGTTGTCGTTATACCGCTAGGGTAAGATGCATGATGGTTAAGTGTGTGGTATAACAAGAGCCATTGATCTCGTCTAAGGGGAGATACTTTGCGGTGGGTCTGAACTACTTCATGGTGTCGACTTGCTTGATTCTCATTGGTTATTGACTGCTAGCATGGAAAAGAATTTTCAAGGGTTCGTGACTATTTTTAAGAATGATGTCGACCGCCCGATTTGCTGAGAAATTACTTGGATCGATGGTCGCATTTTAAACTCTACCTGGATAACCATTGTAATTCAAATTTCAAATTTTTAGAGGGTTTCCAGTGACAGAAAGGACTAAAATTAAATGTTTAAGTAGCTGGATTTGGTGAAATTGGTGGTGCCGACTGCTGCAGGGTGGTCCAGAGTCTAATGTTGATTGCAGGGTGTCTGTACCATGGGGAAATGGGTGAATTTTGTTGCTTGAGGTGTGTTACAGGTGACCAATTAGATTGATTTGCATGGTGAATTTATGATCTTCAGTACAAACTAAGAGATTTCTTATTCTTGAAGATCATCCTTGCATCTGATTGACCTATTGCTTGGTTTTCTTCCAAGTGTATTAATTTTTTGACTATTTCTAGTTGGTGTGGTAGTTGAAACCCTAACCCTAAATGATCTGTAGGTTGTTGCAATCCTGGTTCCTATAAAAGGATTTTCAAGATCATTTAGAAGGGTTCTAATTTCAGTTGGTTCCAGGGGGTTGTAGTAGGCTATATCATATTATATGTAGATTGAATAGAATTTCCCTATAGTCTTTTGTAGGTTATTGAAGTGGTTTTCTCTCTTTTCTACTTTGAAAATGTACATAATTCATCATACTTAATATAATTATTTCAAGCTTTCAAGTCACTCCTTGGTGTCAATCTTGTGAATTTTGGATTTTCTGATCCATTGCATAGGGTTACCTTTGTATATGTTCTATTCTTTAGTTCTTGATCTAGGATCAAGTGAAACATACTTTAGATAGGGCATAGATTCATTTTGATTTGTCTACAGAAGCATATTATAAGTAGTGGATGGGCTTGAATATTTATGTTTATGGGCATGAGTCTTTGACAGTAGTTGGTTCATGTTTCAATGTCTGTATTTGAGATCTACCCAATGGATAATGGTACTGATCAGGGATTAGTATATTCAGTTGAGTGCAATATCTGATTGGCTCTTGTCTACTTCTTTCCATCTTCATATATCAACACCATTTCAAGTTTTAATTATTATTTGGTTGATAGTAGTAATACCCTTCATAGCAATGGAGAGTCAATGAATGTTTGGTTACCATTCAATACTTTCTTGCTATCATCTACTTTGTTCAATCTAGTTTAAAGTCCTAAAATTCCATAAGTTACTGGATTAGGTACACCCGCCTTAGTTTTGCAGAGCCAGAAGTGAAGAGGGCAGTCTTGTCCCTACAGTTGGTTCAGTTGTCTTGCAGAGCTCTCATACTTGGAGCTAACCACTCCTAACATCAGTCTCAAGGCATATTGGTAGCCCTAGTTGGTGTAAGTGTTTTGAAACACCAACAAGATGGTGACTCTACTGGGGATGTGTCTAGAATAGAGTTAAAAGTAAAAATAAAGCATTTGCTAAAATCTTCTCAACAAGTGTGAGTGGTGACTCTGACTGCTTTGTTTGATCAGTAGTCTCTGATAAACAATACTTTTGTAAATCCTGGTGAAGTTTTCAGTTGATTGGAAAAAAATACAAAATCAGTACAAAATCTTCCTCTTCAAGGAGGTGACGACTCTACAAGCAAAGGACCTGATGGAGTTTCAAGGAGAGCTCTAGATCTGCCCTACTTTCTAGTCAATAGGTTTCAACTGCAATACTTTCAGGTATTTTTCATTCTCAATGATAATAATGTTTCCCTATCAGGTATTCAGTGCTAGTGTAAAGGGAAGAACAAGATAAGATGAGTGGTTCTTGTCTTGTTTCAAATCAGATGGATAATCAAGGGAAAAGCCAGTCTAGGCGGCTGTGTTTTCTCAAGCTGGATAGAGCTTTAAGTTATGTTCTTCCAAGCTCCCCTCATTTTTTTCCTAGTGAGCTTATGGATCTGATTCTAGTTTTTGTTTGTTAGTCTAATTCAGCAGTAGAGCATGTCCTAGCATTCTTTAGATTTATTGTAAAATATCAGATTTTTGAGGAAGATGTTAGTATGATGTTTTTTGGGAGATCCCTCAAAGGGGTTGCATCTGATTGGTATTTAAGATTACACCCAAAATGCATCTCTTCATTGACTGAGTTCAAGTGGTTGTTCTTAGAAGAGTTTGTTGATGATGATGAATGGGATAAGTTGCAAAAGGATCGTCAGCAAGAAAGGAATACAAGTTGTATTTCAGAGCAATCCATATCTAATGCTGAGGGTATTTCTCATGATGAAGTTTTGTTCAAAGAGTATTTAGATTGTAGCAGTGAGCAAGAATCAGAATCATTGTATGAAGGATCTTCCACTTGTTCATAAATGTTTGAATATGATAGCCAAGGTTATTCAAGTGTGGATTCTGATGAAGATACTAGGGATGAGTTGGGTTCCCCTTCTCTCAACAATGATGAGATATCTGATTTGTTGACAAATGAATATAACAAATGTACACATCTATATTGTCACTAAATATTGGACCTTGTTGATATATCCTTTGACACTGATAATGAGGTAGGTGTTCAAAGTGATGAAGATGATCCATCTACGCTAGAGTTCCCCTCATGTAGTGATTCTACAGAAGAAGAGGTTGAAGCCCAAGACAGTGTCTTCTCCTATCATAAAGATTCCAATGATGAAGAAGTTTCTTGTTCATATCCTTTCCCTTCTTCTGCCAAGTATGATAGTGATGGTGATAGTATTGAAGAATCTGTCTTCAATGATTGGGACAAAAATTTTTTTGATAGAGATGATGATGTAGATCAAATGTCCCACTATTATAGCATTTATGAAGAAGACCTTCACTTGGTTCATGAAGATATTAGGGAGGAACCAAGTTTCTTAGTGGCTAAGGCAATGCATGAAGGCAAATTTGAGGATCCAAGTCCTTCCCAGCCAAGTATTTCTATAGTAATGCATGATGATCAGCATGCTTTTTTTTTGATGCATTACTAGATAAGTTTTTTATTTTTTTCAATCATCATGAAAAAGTAAATGATGTTCCTTACTTCTCGGAATATGAGCATGAAAATGGTTGTGACTGGAAGGACATGGGTAGTGATCAATATAGTTTTATCCTTCAGCCCATGAGTGTCCACATATGTTGGCAGTAAGATGGTCAGGATACTTCTAGGTGTTTGATTGCATATGTGGATGAGAATCAGACCTTTGATTTAGGAGGGTTTTTATTTTCCTTTGGTGGCCCGGAGCCATCAAGTAGAGTTTCAAAGCATGTAAATTATGTAAGTATTTCCCTTTTAGTTGTGTGTTTCCCTTCCTATTTCCCTGGTTCGGTTGCCAATTTTTGAGGTCCCTTGTTTTTGTCCCCTAGGTGGTCTGCTTCTCTTAGAAATTTTGAATCCTTACTATGCTTGCAGGAGGCATACATCCCCAGACAGAGCCACTATTAGCACCTAAAATAATTTCCATGGCTTCATCTTCTTTCCTTTGGTCTCTGTAGTGTTTTTCCTTGCCCCTGGCCTCAAACCCTAGTTCAAAATTTCAAAATCTAGCAATTGGGATAGAAAACCCTAAATTACCCTAACCTTGTTCTATTTTGTTGTTACTTTTTTGGGTCACTAAGTCCTAAATTACCCATGTGATTTAATAATTTCCTAAGGCTAGCCATCGACGCTTTAATTTTTCCTTAGTTCTACCCATTAAGAATTATGTGGATGTCGTTTCGCAAGACTGTAGGTTGTCAGAATTTCTAACAAGCGGTATAGCGATGAAGCACGATCTATCTCGGTGGGCCTGGTATCTAAGTCTAAGATTCATGATCTATGGTGGGCGTATGATCTCATGGAATTTCTTCCCCCATGAGATCATGCACCGGCCATCAGATCTTCCATCATGTTCATGCTGACTGGAGTGGGTCCACTATCAAGTGTGCATGGGTGGTAGTTTTTTATTGGTTGCAGAGCGGTGAGGTGGAAATTTGTTAGTGGGACCTGGTTGCTAGCATGTCTTTGTGGGCTCTAACATCTGTAGAAGATCTATGGTTGGCATATGATCTTATGGGTTTTGTCAGAGCTACAAGATCTTACACCAAGCATCGATGTTACTTTATTCTTAGGCGACAAAAGAAGGTGGGTCCTCTAACAGTTGGAACTAACGTGTGTGATTTTCATTGGCGAAAGGGATAACAATGCAGCGGGCCCATTGCTAGGTGTTGTAGAGTTTTTTTATTTTGATTGGTTGGCATGTTTGTGACTAGGATGATGTCAGTGGGGCCAGTTTCTCCAATGAGGGTAAAGCACTATAGGATCTTGCAGTTGTCGTTATACCACTGGGGTAAGATGCACGATGGTTAAGTGTGTGGTATAATGAGAGTCATTGATCTCATCTAAGGGGAGATACTTTGTGGTGGGTCTAAACTGCTTCATGGTGCCAACTTGCTTGATTCTCATTGGTTGTTGATTGCTAGCATGGAAAAGAATTTTCAAGGGTTCGTGACTATTTTTAAGAATGATGTGTACTGCCCGATTTGTTGGGAAAGTACTTGGATTGACGGTCACATTTTAAACTCTATCTGGATAACTGTTGTAATTCAAATTTCAAAATTTTAGAGGGTTTGCAGTAACAAAAAGGATTGAAATTGAATGTTTAAGTGGTTGGATTTGGTGAAACTAGTGGTGTCGACTACTATAGGGTGGTCCAGAGTCTGATGTTGATTGTAGGGTGTCTGTACCATGGGGAAATGGGTGAATTTTGTTGCTTGAGGTGTGTTGCAGGTGACCGATTAGATTAATTTGCATGGTGAATTTATGATCTTCAGTACAAACTAAGAGATTTCTTATTCTTGAAGATCATCCTTGGATCTGATTGACCTATTGCTTGGTTTTCTTCCAAGTGTATTAATTTTTTGACTATTTCTAGTTGATGTGGTAGTTGAAACCCTAACCCTAAATGATCCATAGCTTGTTGCAATCCTGGTTCCTATAAAAGGATTTTCAAGATCATTTAGAAGGGTTTTAATTTTGGTTGGTTCCAGGGGTTTTGATTTCAGTTGGTTCTAGGGGTTTTGATTTCAGTTGGTTCCAGCAGTTCTGATTTCTATTGGTTCCAGGGGGTTGTAGCAAGCTATATCATATTGTATGTAGATTGAATAGAATTTCCCTGTAGTCTTGTGCAGGTTATTGAAGTGGTTTTCTCTCTTTTCTTCTTTGAACATGTACATGACTCATCATACTTAATATAATTATTTCAAGCTTTCAAGTCTCTCCTTGGTGTCAATCTTGTGAATTCTAGATTTTCTGATCCATTGCATAGGTTTACCTTTGTATATGTTCTATTCTTTAGTTCTTGATCTAGGATCAAGATAAACATACTTTAGATAGGGCATAGATTTATTTTGATTTGTCTATAGAAGGATATTATAAGTAGTGGATGGGCTTGAATATTTATGTTTATGGCCATGAGTCTTTGATAGTAATTGGTTCATGTTTCAATGTCTATATTTGAGATCTACCTAATGGATAACGACACTAATTAGGGATTAGTATATTCAGTTGAGTTCAATGTCTGATTGGCTCTTGTCTACTTTCCATCTTCATATATCAACACCGTTTTAAGTTTTAATTATTGTTTGGTTGATAGTAGTAATACCCTTCATAGCAATGGAGAGTCAATGAATGTCTGGTTACCATTCAATACTTTCTTGCTATCATCTACTTTGTTCAATCCAGTTTAAAGTCTTAAAATGCCATAAGTTACTGGATTAGGTACACCCACCTTGGTTTTGCAGAGCCATAAGTGAAGAGGGTAGTCTTGTCCCTATAGTTGGTCCAGTTGTCTTGCAAAGCACTCATACTTGGAGCTAACCACTCCTAACATCAGTCTCAAAGCATATTGGTAGTCCTAGTTGGTGTAAGTGTTTTGAAACACCAACAGTCATTATACCGTTGGGGTAAGATGCGCGATGGTTAAGTGCATGGTATAATGAGAGCTGTTGATCTCATCTAAGGGGAGATACTTTGCGGTGGGTCTGAACTGCTTCGTGGTGCTGACTTGCTCGATTCTCATTGGTTGTTACCTGCTAGCGTGGCAAAGACTTTTCAAGGGTTCATGATTATTTTTAAGAATGATGTTGACCGTCCAATATGCCAAGAAATAAATGGATCAATGGCTATGTTTTAAACTCTATCTGGATAGCTATTGTAATTCAAATTTCAAAATTTCAAAGGGTTTCCAGCAACAAAAAGGATGGGAATTGAATGTTTTAGCAGCTGGATTTGGTGAAACTGGTGGTGCTGACTAATGCAGGGTGGTCCAGTGTCTGATGTTGATTGCAGGGTGTCTATACCATGGGGAAAATGGATAGAATTTTGTTGCTCAAGGTATGTTGTAGGTGGTCGATAAGATTGATTTCCATGGTGAATTTATGATCTTCGGTACAAACTCAAAGATTTCTTATTCTTGAATATCATCCTTGGATTTGATTGACCTGTTGCTTGGTTTTCTTCCAAGTGTATTAATTTTTTGACTATTTCTAGTTGGTGTGGCAGTTGAAACCCTAACCCTAGTCTGAAGCTTGTTGCATCCTAATTTTTAGGATTCCAAGGTGACTAGTGGTATAAATAGTGAAATGTTTTATTTTGTAAGGGTTCCTTCTTTTGCAATTTTGGAGAGAACTGGTTCCATGAAGGGTCCTTTTCCTATAGATATTTTTTCTTTTCTCTGTATATAGGGTGTTCTCTCTTTCCTCTCTAGTTTTGGAGAATATAATATATGTTGTATCAGCTTGTCTTATGTATGAGAATCCAATGTACTTGTACTTCTATGAGATTATCTCCATTTGAATCTTGAGCTTATTGATTGTAACATCAAGGGTGTTTGATTTTTTTGTTTGCACTTCCAATGTGTTTGCAAGTGGAGTTGTCTACATAGAGATAACTAGGTTCAGGATTACGTTTTAGATGTGTATGGGCTAGGGTATCAAAGATATTTTATGCTTGTCTTCTAGTAGCAGCTGGTTAATGTATTATCTGTTGATAGGTCTCTTCTAAGGGGAGGGTTAAAATATTTTGAACAAGGTGATAACATGTCTGGATACACAGGTGGATAGTTGAAGTGAGGTTTGGATAGTGGTGTATGATTGATGTAAGGCATCAACATATTGGGTATATTTTTTTCTTGTTTTATAGCTCTTTATTGCAATGGTGTATTTGACGCTACTGCCTATTATATAAGGCACTAGTCTATGAGAGACTTAGGGTATCTTAGGGGTTCTTTCAACCCATCATCAAATCATTCAAATGAAATACCTTTCCCTTTCATGTTCTAGAGTAGGTCTGTAGTCTTCAGATTCATTCTATGCAAATAGGGTTGTTGCATAAGATTTGTGATTTCATTGGGGTAGGATACCCATAGGGGTCTGAAGGCTATTCCACAATAATATATCTATAGGCCTATTGTTTGTCATGAGGTGTCTTGAGTGTCCAGATAAGGCAATACCCACTTGAGTGATGTGGAGCTCAAAGAAGAAGGAGGATTCCTTTCAATCCTCATCAATTGGACTATTTTCTTGTCAAACTTGAGTGCATAATCTGAAGATCAAGCCCACATTTTTATTCAAGTTTGGTCCTGCAAGGAAAAACTCCAATAGATTTCATAGAGTTTACAGAGGTATATGAGGCACAGAGGGATTATTTTAGAGTAGTGCCTCCAAGGGAATTTCTAGAAGAAATTGGATCAATGTGTGTTTTTAGTGCATGCACACTAGAGCCTTTTAGGTTGGATTTGTTTAGTAAGAGAGCACAGGGTTTCTATAAGTCTTTAACTTTAATCTTAGGGCATGATCAGGCCACTCATATGCCAATACCATATATGTTTATGATGGTACAATCACTACACCCTAAGTTGGCATTGATTTTTGACATTGCATCTTATTTGGTTGATCTAATCCATGAGGGATTAATGGGAATCAAGAAGATGAAGGTTAGTAGACCTTTTGGATGGTATTCAATGCTTATGCATATGTTCTTGTACAAAGGTGAGCAATTCTTTAGTTCAACGATCAACATTGTGAAGGAAAGATATGGAGAAACCCTTCCAGTCCAATTGTGGACTACAACTTTGTCATGGGATAGAGTAGATGCTACCTACATTTCTTTTGATAGGGACTTTTCTTTAAGGCTCATAACTCTATTTTTTTTTGACAATCCAAGGATTCTAAGAGAGTTATTAAGATTGATTTGACCAAAGGAGTATTGATAAGACATCACCATAGTCCACTATTTTGGGGATATAATTTTATATCTAGTTTTCATAGTTTTTAGAGTATATAGTTGCAAAGTGACACCATAAATTTTACTTTATTAGGTCCCATTGAAAGTAGGATATGCTAAAATATTAAGGCAGATTGGTGAATTATAGGAAACTACTCTCACTGGTAAGGGAAGGGGAACTTTCCTCCCAAACATTACTATAGCACATTAGTATGTCATAACTAAAGGAGGATGGGTGTATTTGAAGCAAGTTTTACAGCCCTATAGAATGTCAATGACCACCATCAGATGTGTAGATAATGAGGGTTTCCTCTTAGGAATGTTTATAGAAAATGTGAGGTGTGCTCTTATTGAACACCAATTCAATTTCCCTGAAGATGTGATAAGGAATGAGTTTGACCTCCAAACTCAAGAAATAATAAAGGAAAAATGGGTCATCTACAAAAAGACTATAGATTTCATTAGAAATTTTGATAAAGCTCATGACCCACTGAAGGGATTTGAACCCTGGGCCAGGAAATTTGACGCCCTTATGGAACATTTTGAAGGGGTCATGCATGTAGTTAATGAAAAGAAAGTCATGGTCAGTAAGGTAGAGCCTGAAAGGGCCAAGAAAATTTTGAGTCAGCCAAGATATATGAAATTGACTCCTAAGGGAACATACACAGTATATAAGAGAAGTGGTTATAGTTTCCTTTTTCCAACACAACACACAGGTAAAGATCTTCCTTCTACATCAAGAGGAAAAAGACCCATAGATGATCCAGTAATGCAGGAACCCTCTCCTAAGAGGCAACGACAAGAAGAATTAAGGCTAGGAGAGAATGTCTATTCTCCTTCTCAATCCCCTATCCAATTATATGAACATGGGGTAGCAGAACAATTAGTTTAGATAAGTAGTGAACAAAACATTTTCATTTCCAATGATGAGTTGCAAGAAGGAATACTGGAGGCACCTAAGGAGGTGGCCATGGATCTCACTATTGCTGAATTTGAGGGTAGATAGATGGACCCTATTTTAAAGCAAGCCAGTGATTCATTTCTTGCTGATGAAAAATTTGTCAAAACTAGGGCATTCTCCCAATTTTTATGGAGAATGAAAAAAAAGCAATTTAAAGAGATTTGTGAAAAGAAGAAGGAAGAATTCCCTGATAGGAATATCACAAAGATTGAAACTAAGACCAAGACAAAAATGATGAAGCAATTTGAAAAGGTTATTCTTGAGGAGGGAAGGGCTATTGTCCATACTGTAGGAGTGTTGATTCTACTAGAATGGGATATTGCTGATGCATTAATCTTTGATCAAGTTAGAAAGAGCAAGGTGAAGACTCTTGCTACTATAGAACAGGCTCAACAAGCTACTAGGGGAATTGCTTTTTTAGAATATCATGCAGCCTTAGTAATGTGCTCCCTTAAGAGGGAGGAAGATAAAGGAAAAAGAGAGGCTCTCTCTATAGAATATGCAGGGAATTTATTGGTACAAAGAGTAGGTGAGACTTCTGGAGTAGAAGCTTCAAACCTAAATTTGGAAACTGCCAAGTTCAATGTTAAAGTGGTAGATAAAGATGCCCAAGTAAAAGAGGAGTTTATGCTCAAATTTGAAATTGTCCTCAAGTCTTATAATGAGCTCAAGATGCATCTGATTTAAAAGGATAAGTTGATTGCTGAGCTATCAAGACCACAAGATCACAGGTCACCACAAATGATCATAGCTGACAAGCCTACAATTGCTTCTTCATAAAGCTCAATTGTTGAATTTCCACCATCACCATTCCTAGAGACTAGTATGGATGCAAGAGTTATTTGGGGAAAGGAAAGATTGACTAAGGAAGCTAATAAGTTGAGAGAAATAAGGGTACAATTAGAGATGGAAAAGGATGAACATGTGAAGGCCACAACTTTGGCAAACCAGAAATATGAAGAAAAAATAATAGATGTAATGATGCAATTTGCATATGATTTAAAACCCTCAATTTTCTATAATCATGTCAACAAGTTACATGTTTTATTTACAGCTTTGAATAAGGAGGATACTAAGATGTCACTAGTTTTGAGGAAGTGGATTGAGAGGTCTCCAAATGTTGAAGCTTTTTTGTATGTTATCAAAAGGCCAAGAGGACCCTGATCCACTTATTAACCTAGTGCATCAAGTTGTGAAGAAAATAGTGCAGTATGGCATTATTTCGGATAATTTTATTAGAAAATCAAGTATGTTGAAAGATGAGCCGATGCTTTAAAATTATGAACTGATACCTACCATTCTTACAAAAAAGGGAGAATTGAAAGAATTGTATCAGTGGAGAGAAGAGATAGATGCACTCTTGTCAGAGAGGGTGATTGGTGTCTTAAGTGACACCGATTCTTTTAGCATCACCATCAAGCTATTAATAAATGCAAAATCAATGTTTGATACTATTCAGCATAAGGTCAGTCAAATAGAGAATGAGTGGGAACAGTTATCAAGTAAGAAGGCCGAGTTTGCAAATTTTGAGTTCCCGAGTGAAGAGGCATACAATAAATGGGGGTATCAGTACATACCTCATGTTTAGAAAGTAAATACTCCACCAACCTCTTAAGCAAACAAAATAGTTACTTTTTTGTGTAGTCAGGGTTGTTGAGGTGTAGAAAGGCATTCATTACAGGATTGATTATGAGATATTGCAATCAGATTTGTTGAAAGATGTCCAGCACAACATTGAAGACATAAAGCAAGGCAACTCATCTACAAATATCTCACATATTTGATCAATGCATTTACTGTAAACCTAATAAGGTTGTTGTATAGGTTTTTGGTTGGAATTTTGTAAACCCTAGAATGATCAGTAGCTTGTTGCATCTCCTTGTATATAAAGGATGTTCCATGATCATTCTAGGCATTGAGAGTTTAGGTGTTAAAAGGATAGAGAATCTAAAACCCTACTCCTCAGTCCAGGATTGTAACTTTTTTTTATCATTTTTCATCAAGAAATAAAGAAGTATAGGGTGCTACTACTATTTTGCAAGCTTATTATTTAGAATATGATCTATACAATGTTCAAGGTTATACTTAATACAATCTTAAATCTTTGTCTCTCCTTTGAATTTATTCTATAAATATTTAAGTCTTTCTGAGATTTATATGTATGTGTTTAGCTTTGAGTTCTGATCTAGGACTGGATTAAATATTGCTCTGAGTGGGATACATGTTTACTGAGTCTATTTAAAGATTTTTCTACAAGTAGGAAAGAGTTGAGGTGTTTGTATTTATGTTTAGAGGCCAGTTCTTTTCAAAATATCATTGTATTTATTCTATCTTTTGGTTTTCTACCCAATGGATAGGGCATTGGTCTGTATTTTCTTATCTTTTGCCTTGTAAGGAATGATCAAAATCTTGTAATCACAATATATTCAAATCAATACTAGTCATTTTAATTTTATTTACATTTATAGTTGTTCTACTCGGTGATGGAGAGTCAATGGATAATAGGTTTTTATTTAGTACTTTCTCACTGTCATCTATTGTAAGATCCAGTATTGAGTAAGGAATAGAGTTAAATCTATTGGATCAGGTGTACCTACCTTGGTTTTGCAGAGCTAGAAGTGAAGAGGGCAGTCTTGTCCCTATAATTGGTAAGGTTGTTTATAGATTTCCCATATTTGGAATTAACCACTCCTTAACATTAGTCATAAGCATATTGGTATCTCATGGAGTGTAAAATATTTTGAAGAACCAACAAATTGGTGACTCTACTAGGGATATTCTAAAGATTTATATAAAATAACATAGGTACAAGTTGAGCTAGACTCCTGGCTTGCTTATTTTCAAAACTAGTTAGTTAATTTTCTTACAGAGTTGATTCCTTTTCAAAAAATTTCTTACCCATTCCTATTTGTTTATAAAATCATAAAATCCCATTTAGCTTGGGTGGTGACTCTAAACATCTCTGTGACTAGTAATAAGTCAAGTATTGATACATCACAATGAGTTTCAAAAATATGAGGTCTTGGAGGAAGGAACACCTAGAGGAAAGTTTGTAGGGTGAGCTTCCAGCTACATCTAGATGAGGTCAAGTTAGGAGAGAAAAAAGTATCAATGACGTGTCTCTTACCTAGAAGCAAAAGGGAAACTCAAGATAGGAAGGTCTTGCTCCTCCTAGTTAGGAAGGAAATGCCTCAGAATATGAGGAGGCAGTTGATCTAGGTTTAAATCGGTATGAGGATTATTATTCCCCTACAGAAAGAGAGGGTGAAAGATTACCCCAGAATAGGAAAATAATCACTAATAGATAGTATTGAGGGGAGAGAAGATCAAGAAGCAAAAGTAGAAGTGGACAAGCCTTTGTTCCCCCTTTCACCCTTGGTTCATCATTACCCCAAGGCCTCCATGTGTCCTAGGATCAACAAGAGGAGCCTCAAACACAATAGGTTGAATCTGAAACAACCTTACTTGATTCTAAGGAGATATTTGAGGAATTATATGAATTAGAAAGAAGAATTCATGAACAAGTAGCTATTAGGCAAAAAAGAGAAGGGGAAAGAGAAGAAAAAATTTGGCATGCCATGATAAGGGCTGACCAGTTAAAAAGATAACTGTTGAACTTAGAATCTATAAATTATGTTCCCATTCCTGAATAGACAAGTGAACAACCCATTTTTCATCAAATATTTGAAATAAGGGATCCAAAGGATAAGGGAAAGTAGAAGGCAATGGGCATTTCAATCAAAGAACCTCTAGGCCCTAAGCTTCCCATAGATTCAACTCTAAGATTGGAAGAAGACATTGAAAAGGCTAAAAGGGAACAAGAATTGTTAGCTAAAGAACTTGAAAAGGAAAAATTAGAAGCTTCAACATTAGAAAAGAAAAATAAAATAGATTTTATTAGAAGGTCTACAGGACCCACTAACTTTACTAATTCTACTATGACACAAGGAGCTAAGGTTGCAAACATAACTAGTCAGACAATTGGTGTTCCCCCACCAGGAGGGCTCAAAATTTCAACCATAACAAACAATAATACATCTATATCTTAGGGTATTGGTATATACAATACAGGGCCTATTCATGAAAGATGTAAACAATTAGTTTTTACAGGCATCCCTGGATATCCTAACCCTATCCTTGAAATCAAGAAGAAACTTCCCAAATTCACTAGAAGCAATGTTGTTACTTGTGAGGAGCACCTAAAAAAGTTTATTGATGTAATTGATGATTATAACATTGTGCCTGATGATGTTATCATGAAATTATTTGTACAATCCCTAATAGAAGATTCAAGGGATTGGTTTAGGGCTTTGCCACATGGTGGCATAGGTTCATGGGATCAACTTAGGCATTGTTTCAAAGAATAGTATGGTGATAAAACACATGAGGATTTTATGCTAAATGAATTCAATAACATAAAGAAGAATTTCAATGAGGATGTTGTTGAGTTTAATGTCAGGTTCCAAAAGGCCATGCATAAACTCTTGCAAGTCATCAGATTGGATGAGAGTATGTCTTGTCACATATTTAAATAATTTTAACTCTAAAATGGGCTACCTTTTGAGAGATAAAAATCCAAGGAGTCTTGTTGAAGCTTACAAGCTAGCTATGAACATAGAGAGTAACCGAAGAATTTCAAGAAAGTTGGGAAGAAGGGAAGACAACAAATCACCATTACTAAATAGAAAGGATCCAGGAAAGCCTTTGAGTATAAAACCGAAAGATGATGATAGCTTGAAGTAGATCTTGAAAGAAATAAAGGATTTAAAGCCTGGTGAGAACAAAAATACTAAAGTTTCAGGAGGTGATAAGCCTGCCTTTAATAATTTCAAAAATTTACCAAGAATGCAAAACTATCCATATAATGCTCAATGGAAAGATGGGAAGCCTATTCTTCCTGAGAGAAAGGATAAACCAAATGATAGGACCCCTGATCCATTGCAAAGGAACTCAATGAACATGGTCGAGGATGTACCATGGTGTGTTGTTTGTCAGTCACCACATGATCCCAATTATTGTGTCATATCCCAAAGTGTTTCTCCATAGGAGGAGCAAGAGTCTAATCAGGAACAACCATATGATGATCAAGGATGTGGAATGACTTCTTCCCATATTTGGGATGAGGTTGAATCTACTAAAGAAGATGAAAATTAGGATGTTTTTAGTTCTCAGACCAAATCTTAATCATATCATCAACAAGTTTTTTTTGATGAAGATAGTGAGAAAGATAACATCGAGTGCAATAATTTGAAAGTTAAAGAAACTATTGTTTTAAGGAGGCCTTTTGATGAGGAAATTGCCTTGATAACAACAGATATGGTTACTCAAGCTAAAACCATTTACAATCTAAGAAATAGAGTGGTTGGCAATACAAGTCAGAAGCCATCTGGATTTTTCATCAAGAAAATAGAAAAAGATGCAAAAATAACACAGGATAAGTCTAAAGGTGTTGATGTTGTTGAGAAGCTCAAAATAAAGAAAAATTCTAAGCCTAACATTGATTATAAGATAAAATCTAAGCTGACAGTTGAGGTTGTTCCTGCTTTGCAGAAGAAGGATACAATTCACATTAAAAAACTTGTGGATATACCCATCCAAGAGATTGATAAAGAAGTTGCAAATTTGAAGCCAGATGTCTCTGACTCAAAATATGTTCCAATTGATATGAGAAAATTATTGTCACAAATTACTATCAAAGTCCCTTTGTTTGAGATGATGAGAATAGAAGAGCATAAGGAAAAGGCTCTAAATTGGGTAAATGGTGTGATACCCATAGACTCCCAATAAGCAAAAAGAGTTGGGAAACAAGTAGCAGCTTTGAATGATGAAAATGAAAATTATAATGAGGAAATTGTTTCTAAAATTCCCCAAATTTATTTGGATACAAATTTTGTTATTACTATAGCAGGAACAGTTGATCCTTTATTTCTAACTCTGCAGATAAATGGAAAGTTGCTAAAATATTGTATGATTGATTCTGGAGTGTCAAACACTGTTATGCCTACTAAGGTTATGAAATCATTAGGATTAAAGGTGGATACACCTCATGGTAGATGTCAAGCAATGGATTCAAGGGAAGCTCCAGTTGTGGGTTCTATTAAGGCTTTACCCTATAGATTGGTTGCATATCCCAACAAACAATTGACCATGAGTGTCTTGGTAGTGGATATTCCTCCCCAGTATGGGATGTTACTATCAAGAAAGTGTAGTGCTTCTATGGGAGGTAGCATACAGTGTGACTTGTCATTTGCTACATTTAATTTTGAGGGATAGAATATCAAGATCACCAAGGAATCTAGAACTCCACATATGATTGAAGAAGAAGAAGACACCATGAATTGTTTCCTTGATACTGACATTAATGCTTTCAAAGTCCAACATAAGGAAGTAGAAGAGGATGTTGAGCCTGCCCAAAAATTAGAAAGCGAGGAGGGATGGATTGACCTTGATAGTTTATGGACAATGTATTGTGATGGTGCAAATAGAAAGGAAGGATTTGGAGCTCAAATCTTACTCATATCTCCAAATGGTAAAACTTTCAAGTTCTCCTTTACTTTGTTATTTTCATGCACAAATAATGTTGCAGAATACAAGGCTCTATTGATAGGTCTAAGGTTAGCATCAAGGCATGGCATAAATTTTTTGAAAGTAGTGGGTGACTCTGAGTTAGTTTTGTCCCAAATTAGATCAAAGTATGCTTGAAAAAATCACAAATTGAAGAAATATAAGAATGCAGTGTGGGATGAGATTGCAAGTTTCAATGCTTTTAATATTTGTTGGATGGAAAGAAGTCAAAACAAAATGGCAGATTTGTTTGCTAATGTCGCTCTTATACCTGAAGATATTACGTTTGCAGATATATCTAATATAGAGGTACAAGCCAGGCCTTCCATCCCTGTTAATGTAGAGAACTGGCAAGTTTTCTCTGATGACCAAGACATATTAAGATTTCTCCAATGTGAATCTCACTTTGGTGACAAAGAAATGGATTTCAGTACTTATGTTGATATAGTGAATGGTAAAGATGTCATTTTTGGCAAAGAGGTTTTGTAGTTAAAATCAAATAGAGTTCCCAAAGGATTGATTTCTCTGGAAAGGGCATTTGACAATAAAGACAAGGCTTTCTCTGCTAGTACTGATAAAACCAATGAGCTTGAGGAAGTAAAATTGGGCACAAGAATTGTTCCCAAGAAGGTTTATATAGGCAATTGTCTGTCTCCTAGGACTAGAAAAAATTTGATTGATCTTCTCACAAAATTTAGGCATGTTTTGGCTTGGTCTTATGAAGATCACAAAGCTTATAGAGAGGACCTCTTTCAACATGAGATTCCACTCAAAGAAGGCAGAAAACCTTTTAGACAAAAATTGAGACCTGTTAACCCTACCATGGCACCTAAGATGTAGGGTGAACTCAAGAAGATGATAGATGCTAGAATAATCAAGCCTATTAGGCACTCCACTTGGGTTTCAAATATGGTGCGTGTAAAAAAGAAGAATGGTGACATCAGGCTTTGTGTTGATTTTAGAAATCTTAACATAAATTCTCTAAAGGATAACTATGGATTACCAAACATGGATAACATGTTGCAGAAAGTCACTGGGTCAAAATTGATGTCCATGATGGATGGCTTTTCTGGTTACAATCAGGTTATGGTTAAGGACATAGAGCAATTTAAAACTACATTTAGAACCCCATGGGGGACATATGTTTATGTAAAGATGCCTTTTGGGTTGACTAATGCTAGTGCAACCTTTCAAAGGGCCATGGATGTAGCTTTTGTAGATTTTATTGATAGGTTTATGGTGGTATATCAAGATGATTTGATAGCCTTCTTAGCTAAAGAAGAACAACATTACCAACATCTAGAAAGGATCTTCATCAGAGCATTAGAGTATGGGGTTTCTTTGAACCCAAAGAAGTGTGCCTTTGGTGTGGTAGAGGGAAAACTTCTAGGGCACATTGTTTCAAAGGATGGGGTGAGGATAGACCCTGAAAGGGTGGAAGCTATTGATAAGTGATCTTTACCAAAGAATATCAAGGGGATTTAGTCCTTTCTAGGATAGGTTAATTTCTTGAGGAGTTTTATTACAAACTTTGCAGAAATTAGCATTCCCATATCAAGAATGTTGAAGAAAGTCCCAAATGTTGAATGGAATGTTAAAGAAATATAGGCTTTTAATGATATTAAAAGGGCTATCAAGCATGCCCCAATCTTGAAAACACCAGATTACATCAAACCAATGCAAATCTTTTCCTTTGCATCTGCCCATACTATTGCAGTAGTATTATTATAGAAGAATGTTGATGGTTTTGAGTAGCCTATTTATTTTTTTAGCAAGACCTTGCAGGTAGCTGAATTGAATTATGATATCATTGAGAAGAAATCTTATGCCCTGGTAAAGGCTATTAAAATAATTAGATGTTATCTGGTTGGAGCCACAATAGTTGCCTATGTTCCAAGTGCCGCAGTCAAGGATATCTTGGTCCAACAAGAAGTTTCAGGAAGATGTAGATAGATCAATAGGATTCAAGAATTTAATATTAACATTCATATTATGAAGTTGGTAAGAGGGTTGGGGCTGGAAAAATTGATGGCTCAAAGCAATTTGACTGCAAACCAAATAAACATGTTGGAAGAAAATCAAAGACCTTTTGTGTGTAACATGGATTGTTGTGAGTGGTATAAAAATATTGTTGAATATTTACAAAAGGTGACCTTGCCCCCTGAATTAGATGACAATAAGAAAATAATTATTAAGCTTCACTCTATAAGATATGCAATTGTAAATGGTGAATTGTGGTGGATGAGTAATGAAGGTGTCTTGCTTAGGTGTGTAGATCAGGATAAGGCCAAATTTTTTATGGATGAAATGCATAATGAGATTTGTGGAGGACATTATATGGAAAAGACTACAACCAACAAGATCATTAGGTCAGTTTTTTGGTGGCCATCACTTTTCAAAGATACCCATCAATTTGTAAAGAAATGTGATCCTTGTCAAAGATTTGTAGGAAAATTGAAATTTAGTGAAAACTTGCCTCTTAAACTTATTACTATTCAGGCTCCTTTCCAAAAGTGGGGCATGGATTTCATTAGTGAAATCCCCAATAAGTCCAGTGGTTGACATTCCTATATTCTAGTGGCAACTGATTACTTCACCAAATGGGTTGAGGCAATCCCTTCAAGGAGAGCAACTAGTAAGGTGGTGATAGATTTCATGATGCAAAACATTCTCACAAGGTTTGGTTGCCTAGAAACCATGGTGGTTGATAATGCAATGTGCTTTAGGTGAGAGGAGTTTGTTCCCTTTTGTCAAAGCAAGGGTATAAAAATCTCATATTCATCTCCTTACCATCCACAGGGTAATGGCCAGGTAGAATCCAACAACAAGAGTTTGATTAAAATTTTGAAATGAGTATTAGATAAGAACAAGAAGGCCTGGGATTCCAAGTTGTTGCAAGCCCTATGGGATGACAGGGTTATAGTGAAAAAAGAAATTGTTTGTGCCCCTTTTGACTTGGTATATGGGATTAATGCAAGATTACCCCAAAATAATTTGTTACAAATGTATCAATTCATACAAGCATATGATGATGATGTGGAAGAAGATATGACTGTCAGAATAAATGATTTAATTCAATTGAATGGGGTAAGAAATGATGCACATGATAAAAATGAGAAGATGCAAGCCCAGTGCAAAGTCCTGTATGACAAAAGGACTATTCAGAGAAATTTTGTAGGTGGTGATACGGTCCTAATGTGGAATGCAAGATTAGAAGATAAAGGAGAGCATGGGAAATTTGATCCCATCTGGTTAGGACCATATGTCATTGAACAAAAATGGGGAACAAATTCATATATATTGAAAAATCTAACATGGGAGCTCATGGAATTGCCAGTTCATGGTCAATTCTTGAAATTTTACTTCTCTTAAAAATCTTTTGAGTCTTTGTTCAGGTTTAGTTTTAGGGTTTTGTGTGTTGTTCCCTATTTTTAGTCAAAGTTTTGTTCTGGTCTGCTCTTCTAGGAGATTCTAGTTTTCTCGTTGTATCTGCAAGAGATACATGTCCCCAAGCATGAGCCACTGTTAGCACTATTCTATAATTTTTTAGCTTCATGCTAAGACTTTAAAAAATCTAGTTTTTGAAGACCTAATGGCGAGGTTTGAATGGTGAAAACCCTAAGTTTGTTGGGAGCCCTAGCTAATCCTAAGCATTGTTATAATTTCATGTTACCTTTTTGGCTCACTAACTCTCCAAATACGCATGTGCTGATTTTCAACCCCTTTTACCAATCACTTTACATGTTGTATTGTTAAGATGTCTGACACGGTCATCTTTTAAGTTTTTCTTTCAAGGCCTAAGTTTCTGGTTAATTTTTCAATTGTTTGTCCCCCTTAAAACTTGTGGCTATTGTTGAACCACAAGACTTCCTATTGTCAGAATGTCTAACATGCACTTTAGTGACAAAGCACCATCTATCCAGGTGGGCTCATCAATAAAGATGTGTTGGAAATTAACCAACGGATTAATCCTATGGCTATCATTATACCGTTGGACTAAGTTGATATTCTTTTAAGCATCGCGCTTTAGCGACAAGCATCCGATGAAAGCTTCATTGACAGTGGTAGGTTCTAGCTTGTCAGTCTCCATGGCTTTTCTCTTAGGTCAACATCTGTCTTTGGTTATGTAGAGAATGTGGGGTTGAACTTTCCAAAGATAAAGCACAGATTAATCTTATAGCTATTGCTATACCGTTGGAGAAAGATGTCAGGATTTTAAGCTTGCACTTTAGCGACAACCGTCAGATTCTCTTTAAAGGAAGAAGTTTGCAATAGGCCCTAGGGTGCTAGGTCACATTGATGTGTTCACTTTCTATTGGTTGGAATGAGTTATGATGTGGCAGTTGTCAAGATTTTTGGTGCCGAAAAAGAAAGGAGAGGTCCAGTGGTCAGTTTTTGCAATGTGGCATTTCTTAATTTGGCAAAGGGCTTGTAAGGGAAGCTGTGGGGCCAAAGTTTATTAAATTATCAGGATCATCTAATTAAATGGTATCGACAATTTTCATTATATCTTGATCTAACGTTCTTGACAATTTTGGGTTAGCGCTTTAGCGACAGGGTGACACCTGTCCCCTCTGAGCAAAGTAAAGTAAAGTTTTTTATTTTCCCACATGGTTAAAATGAAATGTTCTCATTGGTCAAGAACTGATTTGGGGAAAAGTAATGCAGGGTTATGCTGCTTAACTTGTTAACCATCCGATGCACCTAAAGGGAAACAAAATCAATAGTTTGAATTCAAATTTCTACTCTGTGACCATTTTCATGTCTTGTGAGTGCTAAGGCCACCAAATTTTAGTAATGGAAGATTTATTAAGCTACATGTAGATGGATTGTAAATGGTTGGAAATATTATATAGCAAAATTTGATCATTTTTCCTCTTTACCACTCTCATAAGTTTCCCGGTGAACTTGATTTTCCTCTGGAGCGATTTCAAGTGAAGCTCTCTCAGGTGCTTGGTAGGTAAAATTTTTCTGAATTCAAGGGTTGTTTGAAGTCTATGAAGAAATTATAAGAGAAATTGCATTGCCAAATGATAAGTATTTAGGGTTTTCTTGGGTTTTATATATTGTTCTAAGAAGCCCTAGTTTCAAAATTCTGCTAAAAAGGAACCTGTTTGGTAAGACAAAATACAAGGACAAGGGTTTCTTTGAAGATGTGATGCAATTGCTACCACATTCAAATAATGGGGTAGCTAGAATCAAGTAATTGGTCCCAAGAAACCCTAGGGACTCAGTAGCTGAAGGACTCCATGATAGAGGAAATTGGATGAGAGATGCTAGGGTGGGTAAAGATCATAACGGTCTTATTTTATTTAGGTGAACCTACTCACAAAGAAATTCCTATGCCCCCTTAGCAATATTTGGAAATTTGATATAGGGAAGTTGGTAGTCCTTGGAGTATTCATGGATGCAAAATTGCTGATCCAAATTGCCAAGTGTTATGATCCTGTGACAAAATGTGTCAAGGACATAAATGGGAAAGAGTTGATCAACATAAAAAAGGATGAGATTAGGGAGGTATTTTCACTAAATGACCCTTCTGTTGGGTTGGAGAAGATAGATTTCATAGAGTTTACAAAGGTATATGAGGCACATAGGGATTATTTGAGAGCAAGGCCTCTAAGGGAATTTTTGGAAGAAATTGGATCAATGTGTGTTGTTAGTGCAAACACACCAAAGCCTTTTAGCCTAGATTTGTTCAGTAGGAGAGCACAAGCTTTCTATAAGTCTTTAACTTTAATCTTAGGGCATTATGAGGCCACTCATATGCCAATACCATATATGTTTATGATGGTACAATCACTACACCCTCAGTTGGCATTGATTTTTCACTTTGCATCTTATTTGGCTGATCTAATCCATGAGGGATTAATGGGAATCAAGAACATGAAGGTTAGTAGACCTTTTGGGTGGTATTCAATGCTTATGCATATGTTCTTGTACAAAAGTGAGCAATTCTTTAGCTCAATGGTCAACATTGTGAAGGAAAGATATGGAGAAACCCTTCGAGTCTAATTGTGGACTACAACTTTGTCATGGGATAGAGTTGATGCTAGCTACATTGCTTTTGATAGGGACTTTGCTTCAAGGCTTAGAACTCTATTGTTTTTTGACAATCCAAGGATTCCAAGAGAGTTATTAAGATTGATTAGACCAAAGGAGTATTGTCAAGACATCACCATAGTTCATAATTTTGGGGATATAATTTTATATCCAGTTTCCATAGTTTTTAGAGTATATGGTTGCAAAGTGGCACCATACATTTTACCTTATCAGGTCCCATTGAAAGTAGGATATGCTAAAATATTAAGGTAGATTGGTGACTTGCAGGAAACTAATCTCACTGGTAAGGGAAGGGGAACTTTCTTCCCAAACATTACTATAGCACATCAGTATGTCATAACTAAAGGAGGATGGGTGCATTTGAAGCAAGTTTTACAGCCCTACAAAATGTCAATGAGCACCATCAGATGTGTAGATAATGAGGGTTTCCTCTCAGGAATGTTTAGAGAAAAGGTGAGGTGTGCTCTTATTGAACACCAATTCAATTTCCTTGAAGATGTGCTAAGGAATGAGTTTGACCTCCAAACTCAAGAAATAAGAAAGGAAAAATGGGTCATCTACAAAAAGACTGTAGATTTCATTAGAAATTTTGATAAAGCTTATGACCCACTGAAGGGATTTGAACCTTGGGATAGGAAAGTTGATAACCTTATGGAACATTTTGAAGGGGTCATGCATGCAGTGAATGAAAAGAAAGTCATGGTCAGTAAGGTAGAGCCTGAAAGGGCCAAGAAAATTTTGAGTCAGCCAAGGTATTTGAAATTGACTCCTAAGGGTGTTAGAAAGTAATGTCCACCAAGATAACTGAGAGGGGGGGGTGTGAATTAGTTATTAGATAATTATAAATTTTATCATCTTCAACAACATTAAACCATAAGATCAATATAATTACCAACCATAAAAAGATATTCATACACAATGACACAATGACACAAGATATGTTGACTAGGGAAACTCTTGATCAAAGAGTAAACCCCGGTGGGAATGATGCCCACAAAAGATGCACTAATATGAATATTCCTTGTGAGAAGATGGACTCTGTTAGGAGTCTTATGAAATACATTCAGTACATATGAATCCCTGTTAGGATATTTTGAATCCCTGTTAAAAGATTCTAACCCGAGTAAGAGTTATGGAAGATAGAAGGACCCACTGCCCAAATAGCTTCAAGGTAAGACCACTAAACACATTGTCCAAATAATCTTTGTATTACTCAATAGAAAAATATTTTACCTCTTCTCTAACTATGCCAAACTACTCTCACTGTTACAACAGATCTCAATTTCAGATCTTTGTACTTCGCATGTCTTCCTTCACAATTTCACTCTCATACTTAGCTGTATTCTTCACTTCATGCATACCGCATCACTCATTATCACTAAAAATACATTCAAATTACACATCAACAAGGAAATACATTCCTTCCTTTATACCACACTCAAATAATTACAAATGAGTCAGCATACACTTACAAAATAAAAGTTTCCACATGCTACACCAAAATTACATAAACCTGTCAGCTTCCAAATACAATAAATCTTCACTCATGTGACCTCAAAGTCTATGCTATCATCCACATCACTATCAATGTGTCTCCAAATTCCCTTTAACTATGAAAAACTATATTCCATCCCGATTAGGAGATGTCATCCGATTTCCACAAACCGCTACTCAGGAACACTGCCTGAACACTGTTTCTACCAAAATGATCATAAATTCCATGAATAAATGAATTATTATTTGCACACTTAACCATAGACATATGACATATCAAAGAGTATAACCTCAACATTGTATAGCTCCAACTACAATAACCCACATGCGCTAATCCAAACTCTATTTACTTCTCTACATGTCTTCGGTAAATCACTGTGTTGACATCAATGACAATCATAGTCATGAATGCAACAAAAACTACTATAGAATGGCTGCCAAACACTTTAGCATTCATTCCTAAAAATATCCCCCATTGGCATTGATGGCAACATAGATGAAAAACATCCAATGTTCCAAAAATCCAATACTGCAACATTGCTTCTTCAAATCCTCTTTATCAATCAAATCTTGGTTCATTATCCTATTCAGTTCTCTCATATTGTTTTTCATGCATACTTCTCCCCCATTGACATCAATGAAAAAAATTCCATCACTAGGTCAACAACAACTCAATGTCAAAAGACACTTTTCAGAAAAATACATTTACTAGAGTCCTCATGACTCAACTCAAATACACATACTCCCCCATAGAGGAAGTACCAACATCTAGTCCAAAAGAAAGATAAGGCTCATATCCCACTGGATATATGCAACCAATTGAATCACTTCTCAAAAGTAGGTTGGGGCATAACCCCAAGCATACCTCTCAGATACTCAAATGTACCCTTAGGAAAAGGCTTTGTGAATATATCTGCTATCTGCTTGTTTGTACTTATGTACTCAAGTCTAACTTCTTTTTTAGCAACTTTCTCTCTTATAACATGATACTTAATCTCTATATGCTTTTCTTTTCAAAGAATATCCAAGAAATATACCTTCATCACTTCTAGGATCAAACTTTCCTATATCATCATCTCTCTTTATATAACATTTGCTTCCAAAAATTCTAAAATACTTAACTGAGGGTGCATGTCCAAACCATAATTAATAAGGTGTCTTCTCTATGTCTGCTCTGATTTGTACTCTGTTCATTGTATACACTACTGTGTTCACTACTTCTCTCTAGAAAACCTTCACCAAATCATTCTCAAACAATATAGCTCTTGCTACTTCAATCACTGATCTATTCCTTCTTTTTGCAATGCCATTTTGTTCAGTTGTTCTAGGGGCTGAATACTATCTTTTAATGCCATTTTCTTCACAAAAGTTGTTAAACTCTCTAGAAGTAAATTCTCCACCTCTATCAAATCTTAAACATTTAATCTTCATTCCAGATTCATTCTCAATTTTATTCTTAACAATCTTAAACTTACCAAATGCTTCAGATTTTTCTTTAAGAAATGTAATCCACATCATTCTTGTAAAATCATCAACAAGAATCATAAAATAACTTTCTCCATAGAATCCTCTAGTCCTAGTAGGACCACTTAAATCTGTATGAACAATATCTAGCTTCTTTGTAGATGTAAACTTCTTACTAGGAAAAGAACTTCTCTTCTGTATAGCCATTACACATTCTTTGAAAATCATGTTAGTAGGCTTCATAATCTTAGGTAAATCTCTCACTACAAGTGTAGTGCTTACTTTCACAATGTTATCAAAGTTTATATGACAAAACCTTCTATTCCATAACCAACTGTCATCAATTTTTAGTAATCAAACATGTCATCTCAGTAGGATTCAACTGAAATACATTACCTCTAGTTCTAGATCCAGTTCCAATCAGATTTCCATCTTTATCATTTATCACACAAATTTTCTCAGTAAACCAAACTTGATATCCCTTATCAACTAACTATCCAACACTCAAAAGATTATGTTTCAATCCATCAACAAAATAGACATCATCAGTATTAGTCTTTCCATCAAGAGTAATAGATCCTATACCTTTAATCAAATAAGGTACATTGTTTCCAACTCTAACAACTCCACCATCATATTCATTCAACTTTATGAACTTTTTCATGTCTCCTATCATATGATGTGAACAACCACTATCTATAATCCAATAAAATTTCTTTTCAACTTGAGAAACTAAGGCTTTTTCGTTCTTAACATCAGATTCAAGATTTTCTTCTTTAATTGCTACAAATCCTATGTAATCATTATTCTCAGTATCACTTTCACTTAAATTTCTTTCTATACTATCTTCAAGATCTTCATCATTAGCATAATAACATTCCTTAGATCTTCTAGGTTTGAAATTGCTTCTATACTTTTTAACTCTCTTAGGACATTTAGATGCAAAATGACCATATTCTTGACAAGTACAACATTTAAAAAATTTCTTACCATCTGGTTCTCTTTTCACAAGCAAGGCAATACCTTCTTCAATCTTCTTGTCTTCTTCATTTCTAGATCTGCTGCTACCAGCATAATCTCTTCTCACACTGATGCTTCTTTAAAAAGTAGGGTGAACACTAAGAGCACTGAATGTTGTCTCCAATCTAGATAAGTCTCCTGATAATCTCAAGTTCATTTCTGCTACTTCCAATCTTCCAAGAAGAGTCTCTCTTGTAAAGTTTGTTGTACAAGGTATCACTTGTTCAATCATCTGTGTTGTCTGCTTAAATACAAGGGTTAATGTCCTCAAAATTTTCCATATCACTTCATTCTCTGTCTTTGTTCCTCCACAAGATTTTATCCCTGAAATGATCTCTAACATTCTACCAATATAAATTCTAACAGATTCATCTTCCAACATTCTTATATCTTCAAATGCAGATATCCAATTATGTAATCTAGCTCTTTTTGCATGTTCATCACCTTCAAAAGTGGAGTGTAAAGCATTCCAAATTTCATGAGATTTTTTCAAATATTTTACCTGACTGTACTCATTCTCTGATAGTGCTATCATTGCTTCTCTTGCAAGTATATTACACATGAATAGATCTCTCTCTTCCATAGTACATGTTTCAAGATTGTCCTCTTCAATAATAGTCTTATTATTCTTTGTAATCAACCAATAACCTAGTCCTAAACATAATAGATGTGTCTTCATCTTTTCTTTCCATCTGTCAAAATTTACTCCATCAAACTTAGGGCTTTCTTTCCTGAAATTCATCATGGATCTCCTTAAGCTATTAAAATTCTCTTTGAAGGACCTACTACTCTAATACCAATTGTTAAAAAGTAAAGTCCACCAAGATAACTGAGAGGGGGGGGGGGGTGAATCAGTTATCAGATAATTATAAATTTTATCATCTTCAACAGCATTAAACCATAACAACAATATAATTACCAACCATAAAAAGATATTCATACACAATAACACAATGATACAAGATATGTTGACTAGGGAACCCTTGATCAAAGAGTAAACCCTGATAGGAATGATGCCCAGAAAAGATGCACTAATATGAATATTCCTTGTGAGAGGATGGACTTTGTTAGGAGTCTTATGAAATATATTCAATACATATGAATCCCTGTTAGGAGATTTTGAATCCTTGTTAAAAGATTCTAAACCGGTTAAGAGTTATGGAAGACAGAAGGACCCACTACCCAAACAACTTCAGGGTAAGATCACTAAACACACTGTCCAAATAATCTTTGTATTACTCAATAGAATAATATGTTACCTCTTCTCTAACTGTGCCAAACCACACTCACTATTACAATAGATCTCAATTTTAGTTCTCTATACTTCGCATGTCTTCCTTCACAATTTCGCTCTTATACTTAGCTCTATTATTCACTTCATGCATACCGCATCACACATCATAACTAGAACTACATTCCAATTACACATCAACAAGGAAATATATGCCTTCCTTTATACCACACTCAAATAATTACAAATGAGTCAGCATACAATTACAAAATAAAAGTTTCCACATGCTACACCAAAATTACATAAAACTATCAACTTCCAAATACAATAAATCTTCACTCATGTGACCTCGAAGTCTACACTATCATCCACATCACTATCAATGTGTCTCCAACTTTCCTTTAACTGTGCAAAACCAGATTCCATCCTGATTAGGAGATATTATCTGATTTCTATTGGCAATTTGGCTAAAGTGAGTACATAGATGTTGTCATTATGGAAACATATGATCCACATGAAGATTGCAAAGATCAGAGAGCAAGTATAGCAAAGTGCATTGCAAATTTGTCTAAGTGTAAGATAGTGTTTTCACTAGTGCACCAAGGTACAGTTTTTGTTTGCGACATTGACTGGAGTAAGTTCAGTGCTTGCACAGTTGAACATAGACTCTATGATGAATAATGATGACCCATCTCAGAGTGAAAGTCAGTATGACATGTACAGAATTAGTTATGATAGTTTTACCGAAGATAGTGTTAAGCCGACAGGATAGAATATGAAGGCAGAATTGGTAAAGAGTTAAGGGATTATTTTGTTTATCAAAATAATGACTTAACAATATAAAGAGATGACATCCTAGATGTTAACTCTTGGATAAAGATATATGGAAGCCAACCATGTAAATTTATTATCCTTAATAACTTGTATATATGTAATTGTAATTGGAAGAAGAAAAGAAGAGATATGTGGTAATATTGAAATGATATGATGTGGATGTAAGAGTAGAAAAAAGATATTGATGCAAGCAGTATAAGGTTATATACCTTAATCCATTTTTGTAATAAGTATACATTTTGCATTACTTGTTTGGGCAGTGGGCTCATTTGGTAATTAGATTTTGTATTGACAACTCCTAACAGGGTTGAGGCTTCTAACAAGGCCTATAGTCCCTTAATCATGAATGATACACTATATGCTTGTACTAGACTCCTAACAGGGTCAACATCCTTAACCAGATACTTTTGATTAGTGGATCTTTGTGGGTACCATCCCCACCAAGGTTTTCCCTTGGCCAGGGTTTCCTCGATAACATATCATGTGTTATGAGTTCTTTATTTCTATTGCTATGCATATTGTTTAGCTTCTTATGTTATGCATGTATAAAGATAATCTATTATATCCATAATTGGGTAAAAGATAAAGTTTGTAGAATACTAATTCACCCCCCCTCTCAGTATTCCCTATTTTTAACAATTGGTATCAGAGCTTAGTTACTCAGAGAAGAATCATTCAAGGAAAGCCTAGCAGCTTGAGTAAGATCTCTATGGATATGGATCAACTACAGAAAAATCTTGAAGAAGCTCTTGAATAGATTGATATGCTTATTGATGAAAGAAACACTCTGAAAAGAAAATATGATGATGCAAAGAACCTTATTGAGAAACTAAAAAACAAGGTAGAAGATCTGAAATCTGAAAAGGAATCTAAAATTCTTATTGAAGATTGTGATGAAAATTTAGAAAAAGAAAATGTGATCCTTAAGCGTGAACTGAAGATAGAAAATCTGAAGCTTAGTTTGAAAGATGGAAATGACAAAAGTGAAGCAAATCTAAGATCTGAGAATGAAAGGTTGAAGATTGAGAATGAAGAATTAAAATCTAAACTTGTCAAAGTAACATCTAAATTTGAGAAAGTAAATTTGCAACATGCAGAACTTGAGAAATACAATAAGATTGTGAAAGGTGAATTGACTCAATCCAAACAATAACTTGAAAGGCTATATTCAAATAGTGAGAAGATCAATGAACAAGTATCTTATGGAAAACCATCCTATGATAAGACTGGACTTGGATTTAATATATTTAGAACAAATGATGAAAGCAAGTAACCAGATCTGAAGGAATCTGAAAGCATAGATAAGAAGTCAGATGAGATCAACAAATCTGATGACACCTAAAGGAGAAGAACCACCTAAAGAAGAAGAACCACCAAACCAAGAAGAATCACCCAAAGGTATGCAAAGAGAATTCAAAGGTAGATGTTTTGGTTGTAATACTATTGGTCACATGAAGAGAGATTGCACAGGTAAACAATTTAAACCTCTTAATGGTTATTGTTATAATTGTCATGGTTTTGGACATAGAGCTATTGAATGTAGAAGACCTAAAGTTATTGAGAATAATTATGGTAGTAGAATGTTTAGGAATACTAATAATGCAGATAAGAGAGCTACTGAAGATATGAATAAAAGAAATGAAGTAGTATGTTATAGATGCAACAAGATTGGACACATTGCTAGAAACTGTAGATCACAAATCAATCAACAAGGACCAAGATATGGGAACAATGGAATTGTTTTTCAGATATGTAACAAGATTGGACATACAACAAGGTTTTGTAGAATGAAGAATGGAGTTTTTCATCCTAACCCTAACCCTAGAAATCATGCAAGAAGAAATGAAGATGCAGGTAACAGACAGAAAGGTTGCTATAGTAATGCAGATGAAGTGAAGTTTGTTAAAGGCATAGATCAAGGAGACATATTCAACATTGAAGGTAATCAGAAGGGTGAAGTATCAAGTGGTAAGAATGAATACTTACCTCACCTAACTCAAAGCACTTAATTTATGAAAATTGTAGTAGATTAGGAACTTAGAATTAGTGTAGAATTAGATTTTCGATGAATTAAGTCTTGTGCAGTTAATGTAATGTAGTTTATGATGTACTAATGCTATGGTTAAGAGAGCAAAAGAAAATATTATGTTTTGCGAGATCGCAAGAAGTTTTAAGTTTTGCAGGATAGCAGAAACAACTTTTTGGAAAGAAGTGGCAAAAGAATTGAATGCAATGTTAGATCTAAGTGAGATTGAAGTAATAAAAGATTATGATCAATTTTATTTGATTATCAAAGTGAATTGAAGTGTTTAGGAGAGAAAAGAACAAAGATTGGAAGCATTTTGTAGTGATTTGGTGAAATTTTTGAGTGCCAAATCTATGAAAGCCCTAGAATCATGAATTTGAGGTATTTATATTGGTAGATCTTTGAATCGGTATAAGGAATTTAAAGTAGTCATGGATGTATCCTTAATTCACAATGTCAGAGATAAGAATAGACCTAGAATGAAGAGGGAACCAGTAGAACCCTTGGAAGAAGATGATCCTAGGTTAGCATTATCATCTGTACCAGATGGAGTTTTGCATTTAGAAAATGTGAGAAGTTATCTTGGATGCAAGTTAGAAACCGTTAGTCATAGTGATTTTACCAATGAATATCAAAAAAATTACAATCAGGATATTTCATTGAAACAAGGATATGAACATTTGAAAGATAATGAGATTGTTCAGTATGCTTTGAAGTATGAGTTTGATAATGAAGAATGCACTAAGATTATTTTGAGCAGAATTCATAATGGGAAGTTTTGGCTAGAGGATAGAGTGATAGACATTACAGATGACTTGATTCATGAAGTCACAGGTTTATCTAAAGTTGGTGCTATTCCTTTAAATGAGAAAAATATGAGAAAAATAGTCATAGACAACATAGGTTCAGCCTACAATGGAAGAGGAATTATGATTAGAAAAATCAAACAAGATGATGTGAGATACCTATGAAAGATCCTAACCACTAAGTTTTATGCAAATTCTAGAGAAGATGATATGGAAGCTGGAATGGTGCATATTTCCTATTTAATGTGTGTTGAAAAAGTACCAGTTGATATGTGTGAAATTCTAAGAATTCAATTATTTGAAAACTTGGAGAAGATTAAGAAATCTAAGTATGCACAATTTAGATTTTCATCCTTAATCTCATACATGTTTTTCCACTCATTGATAAGATTTTCGTACACCATTGAAAATGATTGGAATGATGGAAAAACTTCTATGGAAAGGATAAATAAAGTATATTTGAGTCATGTTATTGACAAAGTAAATGAGAGTGCTATGTTAGTAATGAAGACATTTCAGAACATGGTAACTAGCAGATCAAGAATTCCATAGTCACTTGTGAAGAAGTATAAAAATGATATATGTTTCATGGTTGACACTAACTTTACCTATATTGAAGTAGTGGAACCTAGAATTGAGTTCATAGACCCTCTTGGCTATGAGATATCTGAGGCTGAAATAGAAGATTATGTTGGCAGATTACTTAAATGTAAATTAGACACTCAGTGCAGCAGATTTGGAACTTTTGAAGAGAACTTAAACTTAGCAAAAGCTATAACTGAAGAGAAGCAATCTAACAAGAGAGTTTACAACACTATCAGGAGAATACTAAAAGATTTAGGAATGTCAAAACAAGAATTCTTAATAGAAAAATAGACAGCAACAGAAATCAAGGATATTAGACAGAAAGAAGTCTTGATTGTACCACCCTTGTCATCTAGTGTAGTACAACAAGAACCTACACAAGTCAAGGTGAAAGTAGAGGAACCAAAAAAGGAACAAGTAACAACCTAATCCACTTCCTCTATAGCTAGCAAGAGAATGAAAGAAATTGCTACTGGACCAGGAAAGAGACATAAGACTTTAGTTCAACCAGTACCAAGAGAAATTGTAGAAATAAAGGATGATGACACTATAGTTAAGAAGAAGACATCTAAACTGAGAGTTGAGAGAGTGAATGAAGAAATCATACAAGATGGAAATTTCACTAAAATGAACAAGTACTATAAAATTTATGATTATTCAGAAAGACTAAATTTAGAGAATGCTATTGTGAAGCATATGATTTTGGCATAAAAGAAATTTGATTCTATTCAAGGTCAAATACCTAATGAGTTGTATACCAAACTTGTAAATAGAAACCAGAGAGCAATTGAAGAAGACACTAATATCGGAAAGAATCTTGTGAAGAAGCTTTGTGATGTGATAGATGATGAACACTTGAAGTAGATATTGAAGGCCTTAAGAATCCATTTGAGAACCAAAAGGAGAACCATTTTGATTATGGGAGGTAGATATGAAGAAGTTAATTTAGATATAGAGCAGGCAATAATCAAGGTCATGACAAAAAATGTTGGAGAGCCATCGGTTGTAGCAGAGCAAGCAGTTGAAGCTGAACAAGAGGATATTCCTTCTCCTTCAACTATTAACATTGAAGATGAAACTATGAATATAGAAGGTACTAAGGTCACCTTGGATACTGATGAAAATGTATTCAAGAACTTAGCAAACATTGTTGACAATTCAGCTCTGGATGAACCGGATAGAACTGAAGAAGTAGAGTAGACTCAATCTATCAGTGAAGAACCTAAGGAGACTAAGATTCAAGCACCCATTCCTACCAAAGAAGACATCAGTCTTACTCCTGAGACTGGAAAGAAGAAAGAAATTGGATCTTTGTTTGAAGATTTAGGAAAGGAAGTTGACGATGATGATTAGTTGGAACTGATCACTTCTTTGAATAAAATCATTGGCAAGAACAAGAAAGTGAAGAATCTTGAAGGGAGTCTGAAGGACCTTACTGAGAAGTTAAAAATCATTTTAACTACACAAATCATAGAGGCAGACCCTTTGGAGAAAGCTAAGAAGGTAATGAGCACTTTTGACAATGAATTCACTGACCTATCTGATATTGCAAAAGTGAGAGCTCAAGTAGCTTATGAAGCTGAAATGCTTTTGAACATCAGTCAAAATATCATGAATGATATTAGCAGTCTTGATATTTGTATCAAGAACTTGAGGAAACATTTGGAGATAGGAAAATCATTGTACATACAGTGTACAAAACTAGAGATTTTGATAGTAGAAGAGGAACAGAAGATCAAGTTGAAGGAAGTTGAGATTCAGAATGAATGTAACCTTCCTTCTAGACCTAATGTGAAGGTATGTGATGCTAAAAAGAAAGTTTGGAAGCTTTATGATGAAATAAGAATATTGCAAGATGAGAGGAAAAAAAAAATGAGGAGACTCACTCTTTTGAAAGAACACATCTCTATGAAGTTGAGTATCATTGAAGAGCAGCTAGAAGAATGTCTTACAGCTAAGACATCCTTTCAAAAATTCAAATTTGACAACCTCCAAGCTTGTCAAATAACAGCTTATGGACTGAGCACATTACTCAATGTGGCAGATTCCATTAAGAATTCATGGGAAAAGGAGATAGAAGCTATGAAAGATGATTTTGTAGATTGTGTTGCAAGCCTACCAACTTTGCAATAAGAAAATGAAGGTATAATATTTTTGGGATACAATTTTGTAATCCTCCCTACCTTATTTTGTCATTGTTGTCAAAGGGGGAGAGATATTAGAGCAGAAAATTGATATATTTGATAAGGATTGATACTCTTAGGGGGAGCATTGTATTAGAGTTTATATTTTTAGGATTTATAAGGATAGTATACATATTCTATACTATGGCCATAATTTTGATACAATTTTGAGATTTTGACTTGTACACTTAGCCAACTTTCTTGTATGTTGCCACCAATGACAAAGGGGGAGATTGTTGGCAATTTGGCTGAAGTGAGTACATAGATGTTGTCATTATGGAAACATATGATCCACATGAAGATCACAAAGGTCAAAGAGAAAGTATAGAAGAGTGCATTGTAAATTTGTCTAAGTGTAAGACAATGTTTTCACCAGTGCACCAGGGTACGGTTTTTGTTTGTGACATTGACTGGAGTAAGTTCAGTGCTTGCACACTTGAAAATAGACTCTATGATGACTAATGATGACCCATCTTAGAGTGCAAGTTAGTACATCATGTACGGAATTAGTTGTGACAATTTTACCGAAGACAGTGTTAAGCCGACAGGACAAAATATGAAGGCAGAATTGGTAAAGAGTTAAGGGATTATTTTGTTTATCAAAATAATGACTTAACAATATAAAGGGAGGACATCCTAGATGTTAAATCTTGGATAAAGATATATGGAAGCTGACCATGTAAAGTTATTATCCTTAATAACTTGTATATATGTAATTGTAATTGGAAGAAGAAAAGAAGAGATATGTGGTAATATTGTAATGATATGATGTAAATGTAAGAGCAGAAAAAAGATATTGATGCAAGAAGTATAAGGTTATATACCTTAATCCATTTTTGTAATAAGTATACATTGTACATTACTTGTTTTGGCAATGGGCTCATCTAGTAATCAGATTTTGTATTGACAACTCCTAACAGGGTTGAGGCTTCTAACAAGGCCTATAGTCCCTTAAACAGGACTGATACACTATATGCTTGTAATAGACTCCTAACAGGGTCAACATCCTTAACTAGATACTTTTGATTAGTGGATCTTTGTGGGTACCATCCCCATCAGGGTTTTCCCTTGGCTAGCGTTTCCTCGATAACATATCATGTGTTATGAGTTCTTTATTTCTATTGCTATGCATATTGTTTAGCTTCTTATGTTATGCATGTATAAAGATAATCTGTTATATCCATAATTGGGCAAAAGATAAAGTTTTTAGAATACTGATTCACCCCCCCCTCTCAATATTCCCTATTTCTAACAATTTCCACAAACCACTACTCAGGAACACTGCATGAACACTGCTTCTACCAAAATGATCATAACTTCCATGAATCAATGAATTACTATCTGTGCTCTTAACCATAGACATATGACATATCAAAGAGTATAACCTCAACAAAAAATAGCTCCAAATGCAATAACCCACGTGCACTAATCTAAACTTTATCTGCTTCTCTACAAGTCTTTGGTAAATCAGTATGTTGACATCAATGACAATCATAGTCATGAATACAACAACAACTGCTAAAGAATGGCTACCAAACACTTTAGCATTCATTCCTAACAAAGGGAACATACACTATACATAAGAGAAGTGGTTACAGTGTCCTTTTTCCAACACAACAAAGAAGTGAAGATCTTCCATCTACGTCAAGAAGAAAAAGACCCATAGATGATCCAGTAATGTAGGCACCCTCTCCTAAGAGGCAAAGACAAGAAGAATCAAGGCCAGGAGAGAATGTCTATTCTCCTTCTCAATCCCCTATCTAATTAGATGAACATGGGGTAGCAGAATAATTAGTTCAGATGAGTAGTGAAGGAAACATTTTTGTTTCCAATGATGAGTTACAAGAAGGAATACTGGAGGCACCTAAGGAGGTGGCCATGAATCTCACTATTTCTAAATTTGAGGGTAGACAGATGGACCCTATTTTAAAGCAGGCCAGTGATTCATTTCTTACTGATGACAAATTTTTCAAAGCTAGGGCATTCTCCCAATTTTTATGGAGAATGAAAATAAACCAATTTAAAGAGATCTGTGAAAAGAAGAAGGAAGAATTCACTGATAGGAATATCACAGAGATTGAAATTGAGACCAAGGTAGAAACGATGAAGCAATTTGAAAAGGTTACTCTGGAGGAGGGAAGGGCTATGGTCCATACTACAGGAGTGTTGATTCTGCCAGAATGGGATATTGCTGATGCAATAATCTTTGATCAAGTCAGAAAGAGCAAGGTGAAGACTCTTGCTACTACAGAATAGGCTCAACAAGTTGCTAGGGGAATTGATTTTTCAGAAGATCATGCAGCCTTAGTAATGTGGTCCCTTAAGAGGGAGGAAGAAAAAGGAAAAAGAGAGGCTCTCTCTATAGAATATGCAGGGAATTTATTGGTACAAAGAGTAGGTGAGAATTCTAGAGTAGAAGCTTCAAACCTAATTTTGGAAACTTCCAAGTTCAATGTTAAAGTGGCAGAGAAAGATGCCCAAAAAAAGAGGAGCTTGGGCTCAAATTTGAAATTTTCCTCAAGTCTTATAATGAGCTCAAGATGGAGCTGATTCAAAAGGATAAGTTTATTGCTGAGCTATCAAGACCACAAGATCATAGGTCACCACAACTAATGATAGCTGAAAAGCCTATAGTTGCTTCTTCATCAAGCCCAATTGTTGAATTTCCACCATCACCATTCCCAGAGACTAGTATGGATGCAAGAGTTAGTTGGGAAAAGCAAAGATTGACTGAGGAAGCTAATAAGTTGAGAGAAATAAGGGTACAATTAGAGAAGGAAAAGGATGAACATGTGAAAGCCATAGCTTTGGCAAACCAAAAATATGAAGAAAAAATGACAGATGCAATGATGCAATTTGCATATGATTTAAGACCCTCAATTTTCTATAATCATGTTAGCAAGTTACATGCTTTATTTATAGCTTTGAATAAGGAGAAGACTAAGATGTTACCAATTTTGAGGAAGTGGATTGAGAGGTCTCCAAATGTGAAGCTTTCCTATATGTTATCAAAAGGCCAAGAGGACCCTGATCCACTTATTAAGCCAGTGCATCAAGCTATGAAGAAAATAGTGTAGAATGGAATTATTTTGGATAACTTTATTAGAAAATCAAGTATGTTGAAAGCTGAGCTAATGCTTTCAAATTATGAACTAATACCTACCATTCTTATAGAAAAGGGAGAATTTAAAGAATTGTATCAGTGGAGAGAAGAGATGGATGCACTCTTGTCAGAGAGGGTGACTAGTGTCTTAAGTGACACCTATTCTTTTAGCATCACCATCAAGCTATTAATAAATGCAAAATGAATGTTTGATACTATTCAGCATAAGGTCAGTCAAATAAAGAATGAGTGGGAATAGCTATCAATTAAGAAGGTCAAGTTTGCAAATTTTGAGTTCCCGAGTGAAGAGGTGTACAATAAATGGAGGTATTAGCACATACCTCATGTTGACAAAGTAAATACTCTACCAACCTCTTAAGAAAACAAAATAGTTACTTTTTTATGCAGTCAGGGTTGTTGAGGTGTAGAAAGGCATTCATTACAAGATTGACAATGAGATATTGTAATCAGATTTGTTGAAAGACGCCGAGGAAAGCATTGAAGACATAAAGCAAGGCGGCTCATCTACAAATATCTCAAATGTTTGATCAATGTATTTATTGTAAACCTAATAAGGTTGTTGTAAAGGTTTTAGGTTAGGAATTTTGTAAACCCTAGAATGATCAATAGCTTGTTGCATCTCCTTGTATATAAAGGATTCTCCACGATCATTCTAGGCATTGAGAGTTTAGGTGTTAAAAGGATAGAGAATCTGAAACCCTAGCCCTCAGTTGAGGATTGTAACTTTTTGTATCATTTTTCATCATGAAATAAAGAAGAAGGTTGCTGCTACTATTTTGCAAGCTTATTATTCAGAATATGATGTATACAGTGTTCAAGGTTATACTTAATACAATCTCAAATCTTTGTCTCTCCTTTGAATTTATTATGTAAATCTTTAAGTCTTTCTGAGATTTATATGTATGTGTTTATCTTTGAGTTCTAATCTAGGATTGGATTAAATATTTCTCTGAGTGGGATACATGTTTACTGAGTCTATTTAAGGATTTTTCTATAAGTAGGAAAGAGTTGAGGTGTTTGTATTTATGTTTAGAGGCTAGTTCTTTTCAAAATATTATTGTATTCATTCTATCTTCTAGTTTTTTGCCCAATGGATAGGGCACTGGTCTATATTTTCTTATCTTTTGCCTTGTAAGGAATGATCAAAATCTTGTAATCATAAAATATTCAAATCAATACCAGTCATTTTACTTTTATTTACATTTATAGTTTTTCTACCCATTGATGGAGAGTCAATGAATAATGGGTTGTTATTTAGTACTTTCTCACTATCATCTATTGTAAGATCTAGTATTGAATAAGGAACATAGTTAAATCTATTGGATCAGTTGTACCCACCTTGGTTTTGCAGAGCTAGAAGTGAAGATGTCAGTCTTATCCCTATAGTTGGTCTAGTTGCTTATAGATTTCCCACATTTGGAATTAACCACTCCTTAACATCAGTCATAAGCATATTGGTATCTAATGGAGTGTAAAATATTTTGAAGAACCAAAAAATTGGTGACTCTGCTGGGGATATTCTAAATATTTGTATAAAATAATGTAGGTACAAGTTGAGCTAGACTCCTGGCCTACTTATTTTCAAAACCAATTAGTTACTTTTCTTATAGAGTTGACTCATTTTCATAATTTTGCTTACCCATTCCTATTTGTTTATAAAATCATAAAATCCCATTTAGCTTGGGTGGTGACTCTAAACATCTCTGCGACTAGTGCTAAGTCAAGTATTGATACATCACAATGAGTTTCAAAAATATGAGGTCTTGGAGGAAGGAACACCTAGAGGAAAGTTTGCAGGGTGAGCTTCTAGCTACATCTAGATGAGTTCAAGTTAGGAGAGAAAAAAGTATCAATGACATGTCTCTTACCTAGAAGCAAAAGGGAAACTCAAGATAGGAAGGTCTTACTCCTCTAAGTTAGGAAGGAAATGCCTCATAATATGAGGAGGCAGTTGATCTAGGTTTAAATCAGTATGAGGATTATTATTCCCCTATAGAAAGAGAAAGTGAAAGATTACCCACAATAGGAAAATAATCCCTAATAGATGGTATGGAGGGGAGAGAAGATCAAGAAGAAAAATTAGAAGTGGACAAGCCTTTGTTCCCCCTTTCACCCTTGGTTCATCATTACCCCAAGGCCTCCATGCGTCTCATGATCAACAAGAGGAGCCTCAAACACATTAGGTTGAATTTGAAACAACCTTACCTAATTTTGAGGAGATATTTGAGGAAGTATATGAATTAGAAAGAAGAATTCATGAATAAGCAGCTACTAGGCAAAAAAGAGAAGGAGAAAGAGAAGAAAAAATTAGGCATGCCATGATAAGGGCTGACCAATTAAAAAGACAACTGTTGAACTTAGAAGCTATAAATTATGTTCCCATTCTTGAATAGACAATTGAACAACCTGTTGTTCATCAAATATTTGAAACAAGGGATCCAAAGGATAAGGGAAAGAAGAAGGCAATGGGCATTTCAATCAAAGGACCTCTAGGCCCTAAACTTCCCATAGATTCCACTCTAAGATTGGAAGCAGACATTGAAAAGGCTAAAAGGGAATAAGAATTGTTATCTAAAGAACTTGAAAAGGTAGAATTAGAAGCTTCAGCATTAGAAATGAAAAAGAAAATAGATTTTCTTAGAATGTCTACAGGATCCACTAACTTTACTAATTCTACTTGTTTAGAATAACTGAGAGGGGGGTCAATCAATTATCTGGTGTCCCAATTCAAAATGTATAATTCAAAACCATTTCTTCAATTTCTACTCATCGGTAAACAATAATAACTTTCACTATCTTTGCTTTTACCGATTACCAATCAAATGCTATAATAGTTACCTATCAAATCTAACATGTAACATGTAAAGAATGATAACAAACAAATATCACAATCAACACATAACACAAGAGATTTAACATGGAAACCCTGTAAAGGGAAAAACCACTTGGGACCGGCAACCCAAAATTGTTCACTCTTCTGAAGTGAGGTCGGTTAAGACCTAGCCCTATTAAAGGTTTACAAACACACTATCAGGTGTGACCTTGTTAGAGGATTTTAGACTAGAAGTTATCGTCCAACTAGCATTCACTATGGGGTTGATAGGATAACAATGTTCATTCTATGAATGATACATCATAAGACATTTAGAGTCCACTTGGTTAAGAGATTTTGACTGTATACAATGGTTAAATATGTAACAGTAAATGACCTACCTTTTTACAACTTCAATTGTGGATTACAGATCAATATTCAGTCTATTCAAATCCTTCTGGTCAATATTTCACTTTAGATTCAATACTGTATCAACTTACTGTCCGTCGGTAATTACTCTTTGTATCTTGGTAATTGTTCAGTAGCTCGGTTCTTACTAACTAGTATGATCAGAATGCATGAAAACCTTGTTCATGTTATATTCCTATAGTTTCTACTTCTTCCGACATCTTCTAATAAGAAATCTTGTTCTCTTATATAGATGAGTAAATCATTTTCTTTTCCACCATCAGATTTTGCTGCTTAACCATATGCATAGATTTTTCCACTTCAAACTTTCTCGGCACTTGTGTCAATAACAAGTTTCAATCTACTCCATTAGATCTTCCTTTAATTTCATTAGTCATCAATCTATGTAACAAACATTATTCATTACCTTGATGTTATACTCTTGCCAGCTCATCAATCTTATCGGCTAAACTAATCATTTAATTCATTCTATTTTGCTCGATTAACAAAGAAATGCATCGGTGAACATTGCTTGGTTAATACTGTGATCGGTATACACTACACTCCATTAGTGTATACTAGAATTGCTTCATTTACCAACAACACTTCTTTGTGTCTTTCAGCTCTATACTTCATCATAGATGAATGCAACATAATAAATTCAATATCATCAAGTCATAGACTCATCAATAAGTTACTCAATGTGTTCCTTATCCTCATCTATCATGTACATCTTTCTCGATGTAGATTTCTCTGTTCTTCATCTCTTTCAACTTTCCTCAGATGTCTCGGTATAGTAACTTACAAGATAAGTATTGTCAAGCTAGTTGACATCAATGACAACATAATACTGATTTAATCATATTACATATCTAATCAGCAACTCCTCAATGATCTTGTAATCATAGTTTCTTCAATCAGATTCCAAATCAGTTGTAGTCTAACAATCTCTCCCTTTGGCATTGATGGCACCTCAAGTAATATGAAATGTACCATACACATGCCAAACATATATTCTACAACTGTGTGAACAAAATGTTGTAAGTGAAATAGACTTAATATTTTTAATCACTATGTTACTAAACCAACATTAGATAATACAGCTTTTCCATTCTATAGTTATGTTCTTTTCAGTTCTCCTTTTCACGCTTCTATTTTCTGTAACTGATCTTCAATACTCTGTCTCATTCATATTGTCTCTCCCTTAGATAGTTCTCATTGGTGCTTATCCCTTTTCATATTATTTATCTCTCCCTTTGATAGCAATGCCAAAGAAATAAATAAACAAACAATTATGTCTTCCTCTGTATCTCTGAATACTAATATCCCAATCGGTTCAAGTTCTCAAACTTAATCACAACCTTGAACATGATTCAAAGTGTGAACTATGCTACATCAAAATGAATGATCTTTTGATAAAAGTAGGCTGATGCAACAACCAGATCACCTTAGTGACCAATAGATAGGGGACGGACCCCAAGTCTAGTCCTCAAGTATTCAAATGTGTCCTTCGGTAGAGGCTTTGTAAAAATATCTACAATTTGTTCTTTAGATGTGACAAATTCTAACTTCACTTTCTTCTCTTGCACTTGTTCTCTTAAGTAATGATACTTAATAGATATATGTTTTATCTTAGAGTGCTTCACATGATTCTTTGAAATATTAATAGCACTAGTGTTGTCACAATATATAATAACCAGGTCAGTGATTACCTCATTCATTCCTTCCAACACTTGTTTGATATATGCAATGTTTGAATAGTTAGTAGTAGCAATAACATAATCTGCTTCATTTATAGATTGAGAAATACAAACCTACTTTTTACTTGTCCATGTTACAAGTCTTTCACCAAAGAAAAATGCTCCTCCGGTGGTGCTTTTTCTATCATCCACATTTCTAGCCCAATCAACATCAGTGTAAACTTTCAGTTCAAACTTCCCTTCCTTAGGATACCATAATCCATAATTCTCTATTTTCTTTAGGTATCTTAAGATCCTTTTTGTAGCTATCATGTGTGATTCTCTAGGATTAGCAAAAAATCTTACAACAATACCCATAGCATGTGCTATATCTAGTCTACTATGAACTACATACATTAACTTACCAATCATGAATCGGTAAAGTGTCTAGTTTACCTCTGTAGTTTCATCCTCCTTTGTCAATTTGCATCCAGTAGCCATTGGTGTTCCCATAGGTTTAGCATCTTCCATGCCAAATGTCTTCAGTACTTCCTTTATGTATTTAGATTGTGTGATGAATATTCCATCACTCTGCTGAATCACTTGTAGTCCAAGAAAGAACTTAATCTCTCCAAACATAGACATTTCAAATTCCTTTTGCATTTCATCAGCAAATGTCTTGCAAACAAGATCTGAACCTCCAAAAATAATGTCATCAAAAAATATTTCAGTAATGATAATAGTATTATCAGTATCACCTTTCACATACAGATTGTTATTTTCACTTGTTCTAACAAATCCAATACTTAACAAGTAAGTATGTAGTCTTTCATACCATGATCTTAGTGCTTGCTTCAATCCATATAAAGATTTATGTAATCTACATACCATGTCTTTATTGTTGGGATCAACAAATCCTTTAGGTTGTTCGATGTAGACCTCTTCTTCAAGTATACCATTTAAAAATGTTGACTTTACGTCCATTTGATAGACTTTGAATTTCTTGTGTGCAACATATGAAAGTAGCATTCTAACTCCTTCTAATCTAGTAGTAGGTGAAAATGTTTCATCATAGTCAATGCCTTCTTCCTGTGCATATCCCTTGCATACCAATCTAGCTTTATTTCTGGTGACTTCACAATTTTCATTCAATTTATTCCTATATATCCACATAGTACCGATAACATTTTTTTCTTTTGGTTAGGGTACTAAGGACTAGGTTTTGTTCTTTTCTATTTGTTCTATTTCCTCCTTCATTGCATTAACCACTTCTTCATTCTCTAATGTAACTTTCATAGTTTTAGGTTCAAATTCACAAATTAGACATGTACCTTGTCTTGTTTTGCTTCTAGTCTACATTCCAGCATGTTTGTCTCCAATGATTTGTGTTTCAGGATGATGTATTCTGACAAAAATAGCAAGAACTTGATTTCTCCTTTCTTGTTCATCCTGTTTAGGGTCATTTTCTTGCTCATTAGCTCCATTTTGTTCCTCAGTTTGTGTTGCCTATTGTCCTGCATTATTTCCCTGCTGATCGGTTGTCACAACTTGTGGTGTCAGTAGATACTCTGGATGTTTAATGTAAGTAAATCTACCATAGTCTTCCAGTTCCTTTGTACTTTCCTCTTTGTACTTATCATCAAACTCATCAACATGAACATTAGTACTTTCAACTATCTTATTTGTAACCTTATTCAAACATTTGTATGCTTTACTTGTAGTGGAATATCCTAGAAATATCCCTTCATCTCCTTTAGAATCAAATTTTCCATTTCTCTCATCTTTCAAAATAAAGCATTTACTTCCAAAGATTTTTAAATAACTTACAGGAGGTTTGTGTCCAAACCATAGCTCATAAGGTGTTCAGTTGGAGTCCTTCTTCAGTTGTACTTGGTTAAGAACATACACAGTTGTACTGACAGCTTCCCTCCAATATGTTTGAGCAACATTATTTTGTATCATCAATGTTCTAGCACAGTCAATTATAGACCTATTCCTCGTTTCAACAATGCCATTTTGTTGAGGTGTCCTCGGTGCAGATACCTATCTTTTGATTCCATTCTCATTACAAAAATTAGTAAATTCATTAGAGATAAATTCACCTCCTCTATCAGATCTTAAACATTTTATTTCCTTTCTAGTTTCTTTCTCTACCTTAGCTTTATACCACTTAAACATTTTGAAAGCTTTAGATTTCTCTTTCAGGAACATAATAGTCATCAACAAAAAGAATAAAATATCTATCACTAGAACAACTCTGAGTTCTCATAGGACCACATAGATCGGTATGAACCAATTCAAGTATCTTCTTTGTTGAATAGTCTTTACTTTTAAAACTAGATTTAGTCATCTTACCTGTCTAACATTCATGGCACATGGCATGATCAGGTTTTGTCAAGTTAGGCAATCCTCTAACTCTTTTCTTTCTACTAATCTTGATCATGTTGTCAAAGTTTACATGGCATAACCTTTTGTGCCACAACCAAGCATCTTCATCCTTTATTAACAAACAAGAAGACTGATCCATATCAAGATAGAATATATTACCTCTGGATTATGTACCAATTCTGACAAGTCTTCCTTCATCATCATAGATCTTCACCTTTTTGCTCTCAAAAGCCAATCGATGGCCTGAATTGTTCAGCTGAGCCACACTTAACAAATTATAGTTCAATCCATCTACCCAGTATCCATTTTCACATTGTAATCTATCATTGAACATTAGTGAGCCTTTACCTCTTACCATAAAAGGTGCATTAGTTCCCATTCTTCAGATCCTCCATTATATTCAACAAGATGATCAAACTTCTCTACATCACCAGTCATATGATGTATACAGCCACTATCTATGATCCATGTATCATTTCTGCTTACTTTAGAGATTAGTGCTGTCTCTTCATGTTTCTCTTCCTCCTCTGAGTCATCTTTCATAGCAACAAATACAACTTCTATATCATCTTCAGAATCAGATTCAGTTTCAATATCTTCTGCTATGTAACATACCCTTTTTCCTTTTTCATCTTGGTTGTCTTTGTTGTAGTGTCGATAGCCTCTATTGACTCTTCTCCCATAGCTTCCTTCAGATCAATCTTTGGATCTATCATCATATTTCTTCTGAGGACATCTAGCAATGATGTGACTAACTTCTTTACAATTAAATCATGCCAAAGGTAGCTTAACTCTATACCTTCCTTTTCTCTTGGGCAATCTTCTGGCCATAAGTGCTTCAAGCTCGTCAAGTTCATCATCGGTATTGTCATCACTATCACAATTCTTACTATTCTTGCTAGACTTTCCAATCTTCAAAGAAGACATGAAAGTGGATTCAACAGAAGGAACAACATTGTTATCAAAGTTGTTTAATTCAAAAGTTGTAAGTTTACCAATCAGAGTGTCAAGAGTGAGGTTGGATGTAGCTCTTGTTTCATGAATTGTAGAAATCCTGATTGCATAAACTGGTAGCAAAGTTCTGAGAATCTTACTTATCACTATTTCATCATCAATTACTCCATCAAATGCTCTAATAGCATGTACCACCTCTTTGAGTCTATTTGAATATTGTATAATGTTCTCACCTTCTTTCATTCTCATATCATCAAATCTACCTCTTAGAATTTCAGCTCGAGCTCTTTTGACATTCAAATCTCCACTATATATTTGTGTTAACTTATCCCACATTACTTTGGTAGTCATGCATGTCTTGATATCTTCAAATTTAGCATTAGTACAGGCAGTAGCAAGTCCCATCATAGTAACATTGTGTTCATGCTTGCCCTTTAGTTGATCAAGAGTTAAGGGACCAGTGGGTGGTTGTATGTAGCCATTAGCCATCAGATCTAGTGGAGAGTTCCCAATTCTAGATATGTGTAGCTTCATTCTACTTTGCCATACTGTGAAGTTCTCCTTGTTCAATTTCGGTACTTCCCTCTTATACATCTTGAGACCTTTATGCTTAAGTCCTTAAAATTTTGTTCCAAGCAACCAATGCTCTGATACCAATTGTTTAGAATAACTAAGAGGGGGGTGAATCAGTTATCCAGTGTCTCAATTCAAAATGTATAATTCAAAACTATTTCTTCAATTTCTGCTCGTCGGTAAACAATAATAACTTTCACTGTCTGTGCTTTTATCGATTACCAATCAAATGCTATAACAGTTACCGATCAAATCTAACATGTAACATGTAAAGAATGATAACAAAAAAATATCACAATCAACACATAACACAAGAGATTTAATGTGGAAACCCTGTAAAGGGAAAAACCACCTAGGACTGGCAACCCAAAATTGTTCACTCTTCTGAAGTGAGGTCGGTTAAGACCCAACCCTATTAAAGGTTTACAAACACATTGTTAGGTGTGACCTTGTTAGAGGATTTTAAACTAGAAGTTATCCTCCAACCAGCATTTACTATGGGGTTGACAGGATAACAATGTTGATTCTATGAATGATACATCATAAGACTTTCAAAGTCCACTCGGTTAAGAGATTTTGACTATATACAATGGTTAAATATGTTGGAAATTTGGCTGAGGTATGTACATATATGTTGTCATTATGGAAACATATGTTCCCTATGAAGGGCACATAAGCTAGAAAGTAAATATCGAAGATCGTAGACTAAAATTGTCTAAGTATGAAACAATGATTTTGAAAGAGCACCCGATACAGTTTGTTTTGGCAGCATTCACTAGAGCATGATTAGAGTTTGTGTAGTTGAACATAGACTCTATGGTTTCTATGGATACCCCATCTTAGTGCACAAAAGAGTATGGATAGTACAAACAAAGTTATGACTATTTTACCGATGACAGAGTATAGCCGACAGTGCAGTTTTGAAGATAGAACTAGTAAATGAATTAAGGGATTATTTTGCTTGTCAAAATAATGACTTAATATTATAAAGAGATGACATCCTAGATGTTTACTCTTGGATAAAGATATGCAAGCTGAAAAGAGAAAGATATTATGTTTGTATCTTGTATAAATAAAGATGTACCAAACATACTTGAAGTGTAACATGTAATATATGTAAATTGTGATAGCAGCGAAAGTTGTTGATGTGAAGTTGTAAGTAGTACCATATTGTAATCAATAAACATTTGTATTACTTGTTTGGGTAGTGAGCTCATTTGGTAATTAGGTTTTGTATCTACAACTCCTAACAGGGTTGAGGCTTCTAACAAGGCCTATAGTCCCTTAATCAGGACTGATACACTATATGATTGTAACAGGCTCCTAACAGGGTCAACATCCTTAACTAGATATCTTTTGATTAGTGGATCTTTGTGGGTACCATCCCCACCGGGGTTTTCCCTTGGCTAGGGTTTCCTCGAGAACATATAATGTGTTATGAGTTCTTTACATTTACTGTTGTGTATGCTATTTAGTTTCTTATGCTTTGTATGCATTAAAGTAATCTGTTATATCCATAAGTGGGAAAAAGTAAAAGTTTGTGAAATACTGATTCACCCCTCCCTCTCAATATTTCCTATTTCTAACAATTGGTATCAGAGCACAGTTACTCAGAGAAGAAACATTCAAGGAAAGTCTAGCAGCTTGAGTAAGATCTCTATGGATATGGATCAATTATAGAAGAATCTTGAAGAAGCTCATGAGCAAATTGATATGCTTACTGATGAAAGAAACACTTTGAAAAGGAAGTATGATGATGCAAAGAATCTTATTGACAAATTGAAAGGTAAGATAGAAGATCTAAAATCTAAGAAGGAATTTGAAATTCTTGTTGAAGATTGTGAAGACTTAGAAAAAGAAAATGTGATCCTTAAACATGAATTGTAGATAGCAAATCTAAAGCTTAGCTTGAAAGATGGAAATGACAATTTGAGATCTGAGAATGAAAGTTTAAAGAATGAAAATGAAGATCTAAAATCTAAACTTGGCAAGGTAACATCTGAATTTGATAAAGTCAAACTGCAATATGATGAACTTGAGAAATACAACAAAATTGTGAAAGGTGAATTGACTCAATCTAAACAACAACTTGAGAGGCTATATTCAAATAGTGAAAAGATTGATAAGCAAGTATCTTATGGAAAACCATTCTATGACAAAACTAGTCTTGGATTTAACATATTGAAGATAGTTAGTGAAAGGAAGAAACCAGATCTGAATGAATGTGAAAGTAGTGAAGAAAAGAAGTTAGATGAGAACAAATCAGAAGAATCACCTAAGCAAGAAGAACCACCTAAGCAAGAAGATGAACCTAAGAAAGAAGAACCACCGAAGCAACAAGAATCATCCAAAGGTATGTAAAGAGAATTCAAAGGTAGATGTTTTACTTGTAATACTATTGGTCATATGAAGAGAGATTGTATAGGTAAACAATTCAAACCTCTAAATGGTTATTGTTATAATTGTCATGGTTTTGGACATAGAGCTATTGAATGTAGAAGATCTAAAGTTATTGAGAATAATTACAATAGAAGAATGCCTAGAAATACTAACAATGTAGATCAGAGATCAACTGAAGACATGAAAAGAGGAAATGGAATAGTATGTTTCAGATGCAACAAAATTGGACATATTGCTAGAAATTGCAGGACACAAATCAATCAGCAAATACCTAGATATGGAACCAATGGAATCACTTGTCAGATATGTAACAAGATTGGACAAACAACAAGATTTTGCAGAATGAACAATGGAGGTTATCAACATAACCCTAACCCTAGAAACTATGCAAGAAGGAAAGAAAATGCAGGAAACAAAGAGAAAGGTTGTTGTAGCAATGAAGATGAAGTAAAATTTGTTAAAGGCACAGATCAAGGAGGTATATTTAGCATTGAAGGTAATTAGGAAGGTAATGTATCTGAAGGTAAGAATGAGTCTTTACCTAACCCTTCTTTAAGCACTTAAATTATGAAAATTTATGTAGTTTAGGAGCTTAGAATTAGTATAGAGTTAGTTTTTGAATGAGTTAAGTTTTGCGCAATTAGATAAAGGTTTGTTATGTTATACTAATGCTATGGTTAAGTGTGCAAAAAGAAATATTATGTTTTGTGAGGTCGCAAAAAGATTTATGGTTGCAGGTTTACAGAATCATCTTTTTGGCATTTTGGCGACAAAATTATTGAATGCGATGTCAGATCGAGTAAATTCTAAGTGTTAAAAGATTGAAATTGAATTTATTATGATTATCAAGTGATTAGAAGTGATTTGGAAGTGAAGAAAGAAGTTTGGAAGTGATTTGCAGAAGTTTGAAGCGCCGATCTAGCGAGAGCCCTAATTTTGTGAATTTAAGGTATTTATCTGACTACGATCTTGAATCAGCTTAAGAAATTAGATATAATCATGGATGTGTCATTGATTCACAACATTAAGGATAAGAACAGACTTAGAAATAAGAAAGATCCAGTTGAACCCTTAGAAAGAGATGCTAGTTTAGCCTTATCATCCGTACCAGACGAAGTTCTTCATTTAGAGAATGTTAAAAGTTATCTTGGATGCAAGTATGAAACCCTAAGGGAGAGTGATTTTAATGGTGAATATAAGAAATTGTACAACTCAAATATGTCAGTGAAAAAAGGTTATGAACATCTAGAAAACAATGAAATCATTGAGTACTCTATGAAATATGAATTTGATGATGAGGAGTGTACTAAGATCATTTTGAGTAGGATACATTATGGAAAATTTTGGTTAGAAGATAGAGTTATAGACATAACTGTAGACCTAATTCATGATGTGACTGGATTATCAAAAGTTGGTGCAATCCCACTGAATGAGAAAAACATGAGAAAGATTGTGATTGAAAACATCAGTTCAGTATACAATGGTAGAGGTATAGTCATTAGTAAGATTAAGCAAGATGATGTAAAATATTTGTGTAAGATTTTGACAACAAAGTTCTATGGAAGCTCTAGAGAAGATGATATGCCAGTAGGTATGGTACACATTATTTATTTGATGTGTGTGGAGAAGAAGCCTATGGATATGTGTGAAATTATGAGAATACAGTTGTTTGAGAATTTGGAGAAGATAAAGAAAGGTAAATACACTCACTTTAGATTTTCCTCATTGGTTACTTACATGTTCTTCCACTTGTTAAGAAGATTTCCTTACACTATTGAATGGAATGATGGTGAGAATACTATGGCAAGAATCAATAAAGTCTACATGAAACATCTTATTGAGAAGGTTAATGACAGTGTAAAGTTAGTATTGAAAACTTTTCAAAACATTGTGGTAAATAGATCAAGAATTCCTCCATCCCTAGTTGAGAAATACAAAGATGATATATGTTTTATGGTTGATACTGATTTCACTTACATTGAGGTAGTAGAACCTAGACATGAATTCATAGACCCTCTTGGCTATGAAATCTCTAAAGTTAAAAGGGAAGGTTATGTTAGTAGATTGTTGAAAAGTAAAGTTGATGCTCATAGCAATAGATTTGGAACATATGATGAAAACTTTGGTTCAGCAAAGGCACTTAAGGAAGAGAAACAATCAAAGAAGAGAGTGGAGTCTACAATAAAGAAAATTCTAAAAGAATCAGGTATGAGTGAGCAAGAATTTGATATTGCAAAGAAGACTATAGAAGCAATAAGGGAAAGTGAGATATTATCAGTCCCACCTTTGGCATCAAGTGCAGATTCTATTCAAGTAAAGGTAAAGGTTGAAGAACCTGAGAAGGAACAAGAAATCAGTCAGACAGAGAAACCCTTTTCCTCAGCATCGAGCAAAAGAATGAAGGCAAGTGCTTTAGGACCAGGTAAAAGAAAAAAAACAATTGTTCCACCAGTACCTAGAAGAGTTGTAGAGATAAAAGATGATGAAGTGACAACAAAGAAGAAATCATGGAAACCAAGGATAGAAAGAGTTAATGAAGATATAATGCAGCATGGAGACTTTACCAAAATGAATAAATACTATGATTTATATGGATCCTCTGACAGATTGAATCTTGAAAATGCAATGGTTACACATATGATTTTTTCAAACAAGAAATTTGATACTATTCATGGAAAGATACCAGAAGATTTGTACAACAATGTTGTGAGAAGAAAGATGAGAGCACAAGAAGAAGATACCAAAATGAGAGAGAATGTGATTAGATAGTTCTGTGAGATAAGAGATGATGACCATCTCAAATGGATCCTCAAGCTACTTGAGACCCTATTGAGAACCAAAAGAAGAATTATACAAATAATGGGAGGATAGTATGAGCAAGTAAAGATTGAAACTGAACAGGTAGATGTGCAAGTGCTAGCAAACTTGGTAGCAGGAAAAGATAGCAAAGATCAAGTAGTTGCAGAACCAGCGGAGAAATAGAGTTTAGAACAAGAAGAGGTAGCAACAGAGGTAGTTGAAGTTGAAGATATTCCCTTTTCTTCCATAAACATTGGCACAAAATCTATGGACATTGAAGGAACTAAAGTTACTTTAGATTCAAATGATGCAGTACTCAACAGTTTGGATAACATTGTTGACAATTTGGATTTGGGAGAGCAAGAAAGGACTATTGAAATAGAGACTGCACATACTAAAGTGAAAATGGAAACAGAGGCCCATACACCTACTGAAACATAAGAAGACATCAATCTTACTCCTAAAACTAGAAAGGAGAAAGGAATAGAAACATTGATTGAAGATTTGAGCAAGGAAGTTGATGATGATGATCAAATAGAGTTGATCACCTCTTTAAACAAAATTATTGGAAAGAACAAGAAAGTTAAGAATTTAGAAGGTAGTCTGAAAGACGTGACTAAGAAGCTACAAAGTGTCATATCTACAAAAGTCTTTGATTCAGATCCACTTGAAAGAGAAAAGATGGTAATTAAATCTTTTGATGTTGAGTTCACTAATTTAACTGATATTGCTAAGGTTAAGGCTTAGGCAGCTTATGAAGCTGAGATGTTGTAGAACATAAGTCAGAATATCAAAAATGACATTGACAGCCTTGATAAACACATTAAGGACTTAAGGAAACATCTTGAGACTGGAAAGTGTTTGTACATTCAGTGTACAAAATCTGAAAATATTTTAATTGAGGAAGAAAAGAAGATAAAAGAGAAGCAAGATGAGATTACAATAGAGACAAACTCTTTGGCCAGCCTAAACATAAAGATCATAACAATTGAGAATAAGATCAGAAAATTATATGATGAAATAAGGACTTTAAATGATGAGAAAAGCAAGAAATCTATCAGAATAAACATCTTGAGAGAGCATGTCTCAATGAAGTTGACTATAATAGAAGAGAAGCTAGATGAATGTCTTACTGCTAAGACAACATTTCAGAAATTCAATTTTGAGTCCCTCCAAGCTTGTCAGATTGCAGCATATGGATTGAGTACTTTACTCAATGTAGCAGAATCAATAAAGAAGGCATGAGAGAAAGATTTTGAGACTTGGAAGATAGATTTTGTAGATTGTATTGCAAGCCTACCGGCTTTGCAATAAGACAGTAAGGTAAAAGTTTTGACACAATTTTTGTATATCCCTTTCCACACTTTATTTTGTCATTGTTGTCAAAGGGGGAGAGATACTTAGAAAATTGTCTATATATGATAACGAAGGATACTTATAGGGGGATTTCTATGGAGTATTATGAAGTGTTATAGATTATGTGTACATTTTGAGGAGATATAAGGATAGTATACTTATTTTATACTATGGCCACAATTTTGATAGAAAATTGTCTATATATGATAAGGAAGGATACTCATAGGGGGATTTCTATGGAGTATTATGAAGTTTTATAGATTATGTGTACATTTTGAGGAGATATAAGGATAGTATACTTATTTTATACTATGGCCACAATTTTGATACAAATTTTGAGATTTTGACTTGTACACTTAGCCAATTTTCTCATATGTTGCCACCAATGACAAAGGGGGAGATTGTTGGAAATTTGGCTGAGGTATGTACATAGATGTTGTCATTATGGCAACATATGTTCCCTATAAAGAGCACATAAGCTGGAAAGTAAGTATGGAAGATCACAAACTAAAATTGTCTAAGTATGAAACAATGATTTTGACAGAGCACCCGATGCAGTTTATTTTGGTGACGTTCACTGGAGCATGATCAAAGTTTGTGCAGTTTAACATAGAATCTATGGTGTCTAAGGATACCCCATCTCAGTGTGAAAAAGAGTATGGATAGTAAGGACAAATTTATGACTATTTTACCGATGATAGAGTACAACTGACAGTGCAGTTTTGAAGACAGAACTAGTAAATGAATTAAGGGATTATTTTGCTTGTCAAAATAATGAATTAATATTATAAAGAGATGACATCCTAGATGTTTACTCTTGGATAAAGATATGCAAGCTGAAAAGAGAAAGATATTATGTTTGTATCTTGTATAAATAAAGATGTACCGAACATACTTGAAGTGTAACATGTAATATATGTAAATTGTGATAGCAACAAAAGTTGTTGATGTGAAGTTGTAAGAAGTACCATATTGTAATTAGTAAACATTTGTATTACTTGTTTGGGCAGTGAGCTCATCTAGTAATTAGGTTTTGTATCTACAACTCCTAACAGGGTTGAGGCTTCTAACAAGGCCTATAGTCCCTTAATCAGGATTGATACACTATATGATTGTAACAGGCTCCTAATAGGGTCAACGTCCTTAACTAGATATCTTTTGATTAGTGGATCTTTGTGGGTACCTTTGCCACTGGGGTTTTCCCTTGGCTAAGGTTTCCTTAAGAACATATAATGTGTTATGAGTTCTTTACATTTACTGTTGTGTATGCTATTTAGTTTCTTATGCTTTGTATGCATTAAAGTAATTTGTTATATCCATAAGTGGGAAAAAGTAAAAGTTTGTGAAATACTGATTCACCCCCACCTCTCAGTATTTCCTATTTCTAACAAAATATGTAACAGTAAATGACCTGCCTTAATACAACTTCAATTTCATATTACAGATCAATATTTAGTCCATTCAAATCCTTTTGATCAATATTTCACTTCAGATTCAATATTGTATCAACTTACTGTCCATCGGTAATTGCTCTTTGTTGCTCGGTAATTTTTTTGCAGCTCGATTCTTACTAACCAATATGATTAGAATGCATGAAAACCTTGTTGACACAATATTCCTGCAGTTTCTACTTCTTCCAGCATCTTCTAATAAGAAATCTTGTTCTCTTATATAGACGAGTAAATCATTCTCTTTTCCACCATCAGATTTTTCCACTTACCATAGTCATAGATTTTTCCGCTTCAAACTTTCTCGGCACTTGTGTCAATAACACATTTCAATCTACTCCATTAGATCTTCCTTTAATTTCATCAACAGTCGATCTGTGTAACAAACATTATCCATTACCTTGATGTTATACTCTTGCCACCTCATCAATCTTATCGGCTAAACTAATCATTTAATTCATTTTGTTCCACTCAGTTAACAAAGAAATGCATCGGTGAACACTGCTTGATTAATATTGTGATTGATATACACTACACTCCGTTGATGTATACTAGAATTACTTCATTTACCGACAACACTAATTTATGTCTTTTAGCTCTATACTTCATCATATATGAATGCAACATAATAAATTCAATATCATCAAGTCATAGACTCATCAATAAGTTACAAAATGTGTTCCTTATCTTCATCTGTCATGTACATCTTTCTCCATGTAGATTTCTTTGTTCTTCATCTCTTTCACCTTTCTTCAGATGTCTCGGTATAGTAACTTAGAAGATAAGTACTGTCAAGCTAGTTGACATCAATGACAACATAATACTGATTTAATCATATTACATATCTAATTAGCAACTCCTCAATGATATTGTAATCATAGTTTCTTTAATCAGATTCCAAATCAGTTATAGTCCAACACTACTATGACACAAGGAGCTAAGGTTGCAAACATAGCTAGTCAGACAACTAGTGTTCCCCCACTAGGAGGGCTTAAAATTTCTTCCATAACAAACATTAATGCATCTACATCTCAGGGTATTGGTATATCCAATACATGACCTATTCATGAAAGATGTAAATAGTTAGTTTTTACTGGCATCCCTAGATATCCTAACCCTATCCCTGAAGAAATCAAGAAGAAACTTCCCAAATTCACTAGAAGCAATGTTGTTACTTGTGAGGAGCACCTAAAAAAGTTTATTGATGTAATTGATGATTATAACATTGTGCCTGATGATGTTATCATGAAATTATTTGTACAATCCCTAATAGAAGATTCAAAAGATTGGTTTAGGGCTTTGCCACATGGTGGCATAGGTTCATGGGATCAGCTTAGGCATTGTTTCAAAGAATAGTATGGTGATAAAACACATGAGGGTTTTATGATAAATGAATTCAATAACATAAAGAATAATTTCAATGAGGATGTTGTTGAGTTTAATGTTAGGTTCCAAAAGGCCATGCATAAACTCTTGCAAGTCATCATATTGGATGATAGAGTATGTCTTGTCACATATTTAAATGCTTTTGACTCTAAAATGGGATACCTTTTGAGAGATAAAAATCCAAGGAGTCTTGTTGAAGCTTACAAGCTAGCTATGAACATAGAGAGTAATCGAAGAATTTCAAGAAAGTTGGGAAGAAGGGAAGACAACAAATCACCATTACTAGATAGAAAGGATCCAGGAAAGCCTCTAAGTATAAAGCCAAAATATGATGATAGCTTGAAGTAGATATTGAAAGAAATAAAGGATTTAAAGCCCAGTGAGAAAAAAAATACTAAAGTTGCAGGAGGTGATAAGCCTCCCTTTAATAATTTTAACAAGTTACCAAGAATGCAAAACTATCCATATAATACTCAATAGAAAGATGGGAAGCCTATTCTTCCTGAGAGAATGGATAAACCAAATGATAGGATCCATGATCCATTGCAAAGGAACTCAATGAACATGGTCAAGGATGTACCATGGTGTGTTGTTTGTTAGTCACCACATGATCCCAATTATTGTGTCATATCCCAAAGTGTTTCTCCATAGGAGGAGCAAGAGTCTAATGAGGAACAGCCTTATGATGATCAAGGATGTGGAATGAATTCTTCCAATATTTGGGATGAGGTTGACTTTTTTGAAGAAGATGAAAATCAGGATGCTTTTAGTTCTAAGACCGAAACTGAATCATATCATCAATAAGTTTTTTCTGATGAAGATAGTGAGCTGGATAACATCCAGTACAATAATTTGAAACTTAAGGAAATAGTTGTTTTAAGGATGCCTTCTGATGAGGAAATTGCCTTGATAAAAATAGATATGGTTACTAAAGCTAAAACCAAATACAATCTGAGAAATAGAGTGGTTGGCAATACAAGTCAGAAGCCAGCTGGAATTTTCATCAAGAAAACAGACAAAAATGCAAAAATAACATAGGATAAGTCTAAAGGTGTTGATGTTGTTGATAAGGTCAAAATAAAGAAAAATGCTAAGCCTAACATTGTTTATAAGATAAAATCTAAGCCCACAGTTGAGGTTGTTCCTGCTTTGTAGAAGGATACAATTCACATTAAAAAACATGTGGATATACCCATCCAAGAGATTGATAAAGAAGCTGCAAATTTGAAGCCAAATGTCTCTGGCTCAAAATATGTTCCAAGTGATATGAGCAAATTATTGTCACAAATTACTGTCAAAGTTCCTTTGTTGGAGATGATGAGAATATAAGAACATAAGGAAAAGGCTCTAAATTGGGTAAATGGTGTGATACGCATAGACTCCCAAGAAGCAGAAAGAGTTGGGAAACAAGTAGCAGCTTTGAATGATGAAAATGAAAATTTTAATGAGGAAATTGTTTCTAAAATTCCCCAAATTTATTTGGATACAAATGTTTTTAGTACTATAGCAAGAACAGTTGATCCTTTATTTCTAACTCTGCAAATAAATAGAAAGTTGCTAAAAAATTGTATGATTGATTCTAGAGTGTCAAACACTGTTATGCCTACTAAGGTTATGAAATCATTAGGATTAAAGGTGGATACACCTCATGGTAGATGTCAAGAAATGGATTCAAGGGAAGTTCCAGTTGTGGGTACTATTAAGGCTTTACCCTATAGATTGGCTGCATATCCCAACAAACAATTGACCATGAGTGTCTTGGTAGTGGACATTCCTCCCCAGTATGGGATGTTACTATCAAGAAAGTGGAGTGCTTCTATGGGAGGCAACATATAGTGTGACTTGTCATTTGCTACATTTAATTTTGAGGGACAAAATATCAAGATCACCAAGCAATCTAGAACTCCACATATGATTGGAGAAGAAGAAGACACCATGAATTGTTTCCTTGATACTGACATTAATGCTTTCAAAGTCCAACATAAGGAAGTAGAAGAGGATTTTGAGCCTGCCCACAAGTCAGAAAGCTAGGAGGGATGGATTGACCTTGATAGTTTATGGACAATGTATTTTGATGGTGCAAATAGCAAGGAAGGATCTGGAGCTGGAATATTACTCATATCTCCAAATGGTAAAACTTTCAAGTTCTCCTTTACTTTCTTATTTTAATGCACAAATAATGTTGTAGAATATGAGGCTCTATTGATAGGTCTAAGGTTGGCATCAAGGCATGGCATAAAATTTTTGAAAGTAGTGGGTGACTCTAAGTTAGTTGTGTCCCAAATTAGATCAAAGTATGCTTCAAATAATCACAAATTGAAGCAATATAGGAATGCAGTGTGGGATGAGATTGAAAGTTTCAATGCTTTTAATATTTGTTGGATGGAAAGAAGTCAAAATAGAATGGCAGATTTGTTGGCTAATGTGGCTCTTAGACCTAAAGATATTACGTTTGCAGATATATCTAATATAGAGGTACAAGCCAGGCCTTCCATCCCTGATAATGTAGAGAATTGGTGAGTTTTCTCTGATGACCAAGACATATTAAGATTTCTCCAATGTGAATCTCACTTTGGTGACAAAGAAATGGATTTCAGTACTTATGTTGATACAGTGATGGTAAAGATGTCATGTTTGGGAAAGAGGTTTTGCAGTTAAAATCAAATAGAGTTCCCAAAGGATTGATTTCTCTTGAAAGGGCATTTGAAAATAAAGACAAGGCTTTCTCTGCTAGTACTGATAAAACCAATGAGCTTGAGGAAGTAAACTTGGGCACAAGAATTGTTCCCAAGAAGGTTTATATAGGCAAGTGTCTATCCCCTAGGACTAGAAAAAATTTGATTGATCTTCTCAAAAAATTTAGGCATGTTTTCACCTGGTCTTATGAAGATCTCAAAGCTTATAGGGAGGACCTCTTTCAACATGAGATTCCACTCAAAGAAGTCACAAAACCTTTTAGATAGAAATTGAGGCCTGTTAACCCTACCTTGGCACCTAAGATGCAGGGTGAACTCAAGAAGATGATGGATGCTAGAATAATCAAGCCTATTAGGCACTCCACTTGGGTTTCAAATTTGGTGCCTGTCAGAAAGAAGAATGGTGACATTAGGCTTTGTGTCGATTTTAGAAATCTGAACATAAATTCTCTAAAGGATAACTATGGATTACCAAATATGGAGAACATGTTGCAGAAAGTCACTAGGTCAGAATTGATGTCCATGATGGATGGATTTTCTAGTTACAATCAGGTTATGGTTAAGGACACAGAGTAATTTAAAACCACATTTACAACCCCATGGGGGACATATGTTTATGTAAGGATTCCTTTTGGGTTGACTAATGCTAGTGCCACCTTTCAAAAGGCCATGGATGTAGCTTTTGCAAATTTTATTGACAGGTTTATGGTGGTATATCAAGATGATTTGATAACCTTCTCAGCTAAAGAAGAAAAACATTACCAACATCTAGAAAGGATTTTCATCAGAGCATTAGAGTATGGGGTTTCTTTGAACCCAAAGAAGTGTGCCTTTGGTGTGGTAGAGGGAAAGATTCTAGGGCACATTGTTTCAAAAGATGGGGTGAGAATAGAACCTAGAAGGGTGGAAGCTATTGATAAGCTATCTTTACCTAAGAATATTAAGGGGATTCAGTCTTTTCTAGGATAGGTTAATTTCTTTAGAAGGTTTATTACAAACTTTGCAGAAATTAGCATCCCCATATCAAGAATGTTGAAGAAAGAAGAAAAGGTTGAATGGAATGTGGAAGCAATATAGGATTTTAATGATATTAAAAGGGCTATCAAGCATGCCCCAGTCTTGAAAACACCAGATTATAGCAAACCAATGCAGATCTTTTCCTTTGCATCTGTGTGTGTGAAAATTGTACCTAATCTGTAGACACAACACTCAGTAAAACATTAGAGGTTAGCTATAATCAAAATCGTGCAAAATTGAGAGCTATCTAACCAAGCGATTTACTGCCTTCTAATAGGTGCAAGATTAATGTTCTCAGATTGTAATCGAGATCAGTGACCTAGATGACACCTAAATGAAGGATTTGAATGCAATTGATCTAGATATGAATTGAATGCAATTAATCTATTTTTTTGATATTTTCTATGCAATAAGAATGATAAAAACTGATATGAAATATATGCTAAATGAAATTGATATGCTATGAATGCTATTGAAAATTGATATGCTATGAATCTAACAATGATATGTAATATGAATGCAAAAATAAGATTGATCTCACAAAGATGTCGATTCGCAAGAGCTTTGATTCTTCAATTCCAATTCTCCAGCGTGATTGTGCAAAAATATGAGATGATTTGTGAAGAGCTAAAGCCTTAATTTATAGAAATCCATGGCTTTGGAGGTGCATGGGAAAAGCCATAAATCACTCAAATTAACTCATCTTGATTTTTGAGTTATCTGATCATGAAAGATAGTTAATTCTCAAAATCATGCAAAAAATAGCTTTTTAACTCAAATTAGAGTTTAGATCAGCGTTTTGAACTCCAAAAGGATGTTGAGTTCCAAAAAGTCAATAACTTGCATTGATTTTCTGATTTGGAGTTTAACTATTTCTTTTGAATATGCATAATAATTAAGAATTAAATAAATAAATAAAGTGATTTATCCTCAACTCAACTGATTTTTGAAATAAAATAATTAATTTATGAGTTAATTAACTATTTTACCAAACTTTTATTAAAAATTATATTATTAAATAATGACAACATGCTTTAATTAATTAAATAAGAATTTAATCAATTAAAGATAGGAATTTTGATTTATTGTCAAAATTAAATAATACAATTAATAATAGATAGAATTAAATTTAATTACACAATTAAGTGGCAAATATTAAATCTAATTAATTAAATATGAAAATATTCAATTAATCAAACTTAGGATAAATGTGATTTATCACCAAATAATCATTAAATTACAGATAATTAAGATAATTAGGAATATTACTAGGAATATTCCCCGATGCAGAATTTAAGATAATCAATTATGATTTGATGATGTTAGATGTGCCTTAGGTTAGGACTTTGATGTCGATTTTGTTCGATTTGTTGATATAGGAGGTTAATGAACTTATAGCCCATTTTTGGGGTATTACAACATCTGCCCCTCTTTGAATTACTGTGCGAAGCGCAGTGGTTCAAAGATAGTCTGTGTTTGATAAAGATATTAAATTGATTCAAAAGATAAACCGATCTCAAGATAGAAACCAATTGAGAGATATTGAGATAGGAGGTCCTGAATGACTAGAGATAATGTTCACTGTAGCAGAAAATGAACCTATGATTGCAAAAAAGTGTCAAAACACCTGATTCTAAACCTTAGGATTGATAAGAAGTGAGTGACCCATTCTAGACTCGATTGTCTTAGCAGAACTAGCAGGTATCACATCTGAATCCTTTAGTTGCCGAAGAACCAAGGAAAGAACACTATGATCTGATGGTTGCAAAAACTGATACAGTTTACAAGATTAGGAGAATACCAGATTGATATGGATCGATGAATCTGATATGCCCCAAGTGATGATAGATTTGCCTCGAGCGATGAGGTCTTTTGATGAATCAGTGACTAGACGTGATTGTTGTCTTGATCACTGATGAAAGATATTGATAGATTTGATTGATAGAATTTAAGATTTACAAACTTTGAATGATGTGCAATACCATGCCCCCTTCGGGATTAAAATTAAAATCTGACAAGAAAAAGTCAACGTTGATAGTTTAGAAGCATGTTAATTGATTTGAGAATTGGTTATATACGTTCGAGAACGCATTCTGCATCGTTTGGAAGGTCCTGGAGACCGAATTTGACTAGGTTTGACCATGAGTTGACCATGGTTGACCAAGTTGAAATTTTGATAGTTTGATGGTAGATAATCAGTTGAGTTGAATACTAGATTCCTTGTGATGATTGAAGGTTGATTATGCAAGCAGTAGACCGTCCTAGGTCCAAAAATTTTAAATCATGATTTTGACATAATAAATGATCTCAGATTTCAATTTTGATCTCGAAAATGAATTCAAAACGTCAAAATTAGCCAGGGGTGCAATTTTCATGGAAAACGGAGCACTTTTAAAAATTAGGTCAAAAGCTATATAAAGGCTGGAAGGGTCATTTTCAATTCATTTCAACCCTTTGACTTTAGAGATTCTGTGGAGTCCTCTGAGCGAGAAAATGGCAGACCAACGAGAACTGAAGGTACCTGTGAGTTTGCACCATTTTGAGCACAGCCGGAGACATGACAGACCTCGACAGTATGGACATCCGGTAGGTGGACCTCTGTTCCCCCCTGAAAATGCATGTTTTTGATGTTCTATAGCATTTTAAATTTTTTTCATACACGTTTTTAGTTTTTAATTTTTGCATCTGTAGAAACTCGTACGAGTCCCAATCCAGACTCGTACGACATTTCATTTGAATGTAGAATGTCATTTCATGCATGCCCAAGTGTCGTATGATAGGGACCCTTGTGTCGTATGACATTTCATCGAGTCCCTTGAAACTCGTATGAATCAAAGTGCGATGTCGTACGACTATGAAATGTCATTTGGTATGTTGTGGAATGTCGTACGACATTTCATGCCAGTCTGGAATGTCGTTTGAAAAATAGCATGTGAAAAACTCAGTTTTAGGTAAAAAATGAAACTTTTCTGATCTCTTTGCCTGATTGTGAACACTTTGCCCTACCTTCTGAAACTTCGAAAACTGTGTCATTCTGATATTTTGGCCTTATTTTGAACTGAATTTCTGACAAAACACCCTGTTGCATTATGATTTAGGTTACATATCCTGACGTACATGTTCACCATTCATATCCGGCCACCTAGAGATTATGTGTTGCCTTGCCAGACCCGATGAGGGTTCATCTCGCTGCCTGTGGATTTGAGTACCTGATTCATTTACCCGATATTAGGGTAAATCATGATCTATTGAATGCCTTGATTGAGAGATTTCACTCTGAGACCCAGACTTTCCACCTTCCGACTGGGGAGATCACTCTGACCCCTGAGGATGTTTATAGGATTCTTCGCATTCCGTTCCATGCTCCGCGACGTCCTGAGTATGTTAGTGGAGGATCAAGGGGACTGCATGCATTCAGACGACTGTTCGGTGATGAGACACAGATGACTGGGTCTATATCTTGGGAGACACTAGTGCAGAGATATGGTCAGACACATCGTCTAGAGTGTATCATTGCGGGGATGATCGGAGAGTTGATTATACCTAGCCATCAGCAGAATAGCTTCTTGATGGGATGGGCACCTATGGTAGCACTCTTGATGGCTACATCGACTGAGCTTGCCTGGGGTCAGTGTCTATTGGCGCACTTGTATTCTGAGATGCACGAGGTCGTGTATCAGGACTGCAAGACATTTACTTCAGGAGCGGTGGTACTGTAGATATGGGCTTGGGAGCATTTCCTAGTTTTGAGACCAGTGTTTCAGAGTCAGCGACAGCCACAGGAGTTGATTATATATACGTATGCTGGCTACGTTACTCAGGTTCACATGGGTCACACCGAGTATTTCTGCCAATGCTTGGATGACATGACCTTTGTGATCTAGAGACCATATGTACAGATAGAGGCCTGGCCTACTGCGAGAGAGTAGTTGTCATTCATTTTTTAGAGCAGGATATTGATAGGACGGACCTCCACCGTCTTGGAGAGATTTTTGATTACCAGAGTCTGGTGTCAGTATGGACGCATTCAGGATGTCCCACAGGATTATACTGCTTATGCATGCATTGTGCGTGAGATAGGGCTCGGATGGGCACCACGGCTGAGTTATTCTGTATGTGCTGAGGAGTATAGCTGAATTATTGGTAGGGATTGGGACTACCTTCCATAGGTTGTTGATGTCGGGGTGACAGATGCATATGTGGCATGGCTTGCTGATCACCGAGTACACTAATTTTCTGATCCGACAGAGCTGATACCCTCCATGGAGGAGGTGATGGATGTTATAGGGGCTCCTATGAGAGCAGGACCGAGACCATAGGTGGTACAGCCTACTCCTCTGAGACAAAGAGCTATGACTCCTTTACAAAGAGCACCAGGACATGCGAGGCCTCCACATCCTCCTACATCTATAGTGGGCACATCTTTCGGCACACAGAGATGGTGCCGAGGTGAGAGTGGTACACTGGGTGGAGTAGGATCTGTAGATGATGTTCTAGGAGCTGAGCAGTTTCCAGGTGGGACCAGTGTGGATGACACATTTGATTTGGGTGCTGAGGTTAGACATCGTAAGGTGCACAGGATGAGCATTCCTTCACATGCAGATCAGCCAGCACAGCCAGCACAGGACACAGATATGCCAGTAGCTAATGCAGAGCCTAAGGTTCCTCTTACTTCAGCTGAGATTATCAGATGGCTTACAGTTCAGGTTCGGGACCTGAAGATAGAGCAGGCCAGGTTAGAGGAGAGGCATCGAGAGGCAGATAGATAGTGTATAGAGCAGCGTGCTGAGATATAGAGATTACAGGCAGAGGTGATTCATCAAACATCGCGGGCCTCATATTATGTATCTGCGTACTATGCAGTAGTCCCTGCTGCACAGAGAGTACCGACCTATTCTTAGTATATGGCAGCATCAGAGGGAGCTAGGGCACCGAGAGCAGAGGTGATACCAAATGCACCTCCTCCTCCTCCACTAGATGTAGAGGAGCATGCTGACAGTTGACTTCTCTTGATCTTTTGTTACTTTCTTACTGATACATCGTTGTGTCTGATAGCTCTATGGAGCTTATTCATTTGTACCCTGTGCCAGTAGTGCACCCTTGACTATTTGAGATTTTTGATATATAGATGAGATCGATATTTTTGGTTGTGACATCATGTGTACTTGTCATTTTTGTTACGTATGATGATATCATGTGATGTGAATGCTATGAGTAGTGTAGAATGTATGTATGGATCAATGCAATTCGATAATTTCTTTCATATGTATGAATGTTATGTAGATGTAGTGATTATGGAAATATGTATGTTTATGCAATGGATGTAAATGTAATGCAATAAATGTTTATGATATGATATGTAAATGCAATGATACACATGATATGTTTTGCAGGTTGATGAAGACAAGTACTCAGTCTTATGTCAAAAAGATGGTTGACCCAGGAGGATTATTGCTTGCGATTCCGTTAAGAGACCTTCGAGTTAGGTTCAGCTCTTGTTAGATTTGAAGATGTGATTGAAGATCCATTTAAGCTTTGAAGTTCATCTAGTCATGGTGAGATCATACAAATTTGCAAAATGCAATGAGAGATGCAAAATGAAATGCAACCTAAGACCTAGGACCTAGTCACTGATCATATGTCGATTTGTTATCATCATTAAACTTTTAGGTAACCGGATAAATCAATACAATGCCCACTAGCTGTGAAACCATAGACATATGAATATCGATTTGTATGTGCAAGAATCAATACAACACCCACTGGTCAACAACCATGGATATATGAATATTGATTTTGTTTTCGAAATGTCGGATTAGATATAAGCACCAAGGCACAAGCACCAGGATGACCTGAATATCATGTCCATTTTGATATAGCAATTTGTACAAGCATCAAAACATAAACGTTGTGATGACCTGAGTACACCTTGCATTACAAACACATCAAATAGTCAAGAGATCATTCTAAATCCAATGTGAATTACCCGTAGTGACCCTTTATCGTTCACATCCTTAGGAAAGATTGTGTTCCACAGTAGGAGAAAGAACTTACTCAAAAAGATAATAGTTAGATCAAACTTCCTTGAATTGTCTGGGTATCAATGGTCAAGGTACGCATGGCCATCCAATTCGAGATAGAGGCTCTTACAGTCGGACACCATTTCAATCCAGAAGTTCCAAAGATGTTAGATTTTCACATACAAGCAGAAGACAAAGAAAAGATTATGCCCCCAGTCATCACTCTCTAAATCCTATAAAGGACATCATTGAAGAGCTCGAAGGGACACAATATGAAAAAATCTCAATGTGAATCAGTAAGCCTATAAGGAGATAAAAGCATGAAAAGCACAAATTGTTTTCAGTTGAGTTTTGATGTTTGATTGTTGTAGATGCAAAATCCTTTCTGGAGACGAGACAGACTAACTGACTCAATAGGAAGCTTCAAAGGACTCTGACTGGATAGGAAATGTCTAAGATACATTGGAGGCCATAGGATATGACATTGACTGCCCCCAAATTTGAACATTGATAGGATACAGACACTTGAGCTGATTGGTGTACAGACTGACTTATTGAAACCAGGATATGCAGAAACAAACTGGGAGATATGTACAAACTAAAGCAAGACTGAAAGCTGGGAAAGACCAAGATTGTGCTGATAGATGGAGCATTTGGAACAAGTGGCACCCGTTTTCTGGGTTTTCACCATCTTGGTAGAGATTCTATTTTTGCTACCGAGGTGCCTGTTTCCAGGTTTTCACTAAGGCACTTTTTTTTTTCCTTTTTTCATTTTTTTGTATTTTTCATTTTTTCAATTTTTTTTGTACTTTTCATTTTTTTCAATTTGTTTGTACTTTTGATTTTTTTTTAAATTTTTTTGTGAATCATCAAGGTGCCTATTGCTAGGTTTTCACCAAGATGTTCATTTTTTTAGGACTTGTTCTGATTTTTAAGATTTTTTTCAGGACATTTACCAAGTACTGAATGCCTTAGGCGTAGAATTTCTTCAGATGGAGAACGTTGATTGGTTCTCAAAGGTGTTCTCCTTCAGTCGTTGAGAGTTGATAGGCACCAGAGCTGAAAGTAGCAGTGATTACAAAGGGACCCAGCCAGTTGGGTTCGAACTTCCCCTTGCGTTCTAGATGGGATTGATTTTTAGGATTTTCTCTCAAGACTAGATCACCAACCTGAAATTCTCTATGTCTGACTTTCTTGTTGTAGCCTCTAGACATTATTTTCTGATACACTCTGAGATGATCATACGCTGCTTGTCTGCGCTCATCTAGTAGTTCAAGTTCTTGTAACCTAGACACTCTGTAGTCTTCAATAGTGACAAGTCCATGCATTTTGATTCTGAGTGATGGGATTTCAACCTCAATAGGTAGTACCGCTTCAGACCCATAAACTAAAGCGAAAGGTGTAGCCCCTGTAGGCATTCTGATACTAGTTCTGTATGCCCAGAGAGCTGGATTGATCATCAGATGCCAGTCTCTTCCTATTTTATTCACTGTTCTATGCAAGATCTTCAGGAGATTTTTCTTTGAAGCCTCAGCTTGTCCGTTCCCTTGAGGATAGTAGATAGATGACCAATGTTGAGTAATTTTGAACTTGGCACATAAGTCATCTAGGTCCTTGTTTTTAAATTGTCCCCCGTTATCTGTGATTATAGAGTGAGGGATCCCATATCTGCAAATGATGTAGTTCAGGATGAACATAGAGATCTGTTTCCCCGTTGCTTGTGTTAGAGGAACTGCTTCTACCCATTTTGTAAAATAATTTGTAGCTGTGATTATATGGGTATGTCCATTAGAAGAGTGTGGATGGATAGCACCTATGAGATCAAATGCCCATTGTTGAAAAGGCCATTATGTAGTAAAGGGAATCAGATCCCTCCCTGGAGCATGAATCAAGTTGCCATGTACTTGACACTGTTGACAGTTTTTAGCAAATTTAATAGCTTCTTTTTCCATTTCGGGCCAATAATACCCAGTCCTAATAAGTTTTTGAGCTAACGTTAACCCATTTGAGTGTGACCCACATATACCCTCGTGGACTTCCTCTAATGCATGTTGAGACTCTTCCCGTTCTAAACATCTAAGCAGTGTACCATCTAGACCTCATTTGTACAGATCATTACCAATGATGACATATCGGGATGTGGATCGGATAAGGTTTCGTTTCTCAAAATGGTTAAAGGAGTTAGGGATGATTTGGTCATGGAGATAGGAGAACAAATTTTTGTAGTGAGATGAGTCATAACCTACAACAGTGTAGATCATGCGGGTTTCAGGGGAGTCATATGCAGGATAGGATAGGGCTTCCACCAGGAACTCGTAGCGTAGTTCATGTTCAGGCTATTGTAAAAGAGTAGATAATGTTGCCATTGCATCAGCAGCCTTATTCTCCATTCTGGGTATTTGCTCAAATGTGATAGAGATGAAGTATTTCTTTAAATCATCGACCATTCTCTTGTAAGGAATGAGCTTTTCATCTTTGGTTTGGTACACATCATTGACCTGGTGGATGACCAGTTGTGAGTCTCCATGAATGTGCATCTCTGTAACTCTCCACTGTATTGCCATTTTCATACCATTGAGAAGTGCCTCATATTCAGCAATATTGTTTGTGCAAGGAAACTTTAATCTGAATGCTTTGGGTATCGAGTATCCTTGAGGAGTAATGAACAATATGCCTGCTCCGGATCCATTCTGTGTGTAGGAGCCATCAAAGAATAACTGCCATGCTCTAGAAGAGAGGTGCATTATAGAGGAATCAGGAAACTCCATTTGCATGGGTGTATCATCAAAAAATGGTGCTTCAACTAATTGATCAGCGATGACTTGTCCTTTGATAGCTTTTCTTTCAACATATTCAATGTCAAATTCGCTCAAGAGCATGACCCATTTAGCTAGTCTACCTGTGAGGGCAGCTTTGCTTAGGAGATATTTCAGTGGATCAATTTTAGCTACCAAATGAGTGGTATGAGCTAACATGTAGTGTCTCAATTTCTATGATGCAAAGATCATAGCTAGACATGCCTTCTCAATCATTGAGTAGTTCTTCTCATAGGCCACTAAAGTTTGGCTGATATAGTAGATGGCTCTTTCTTTCTTGTTCTCATCATGCTGTGTTAATAATGCCCCCAGTGATGTATCTGTTGCGGAGACATATAATATTAATGGCTTCCCATGAATAGGAGGCATCAATATAGGTGGATTTGATAGATACTTCTTTATATGTTTAAAGTTGTTCTCGCATTCTTCATTCCATGCAAAGGTCACACCTTTATGCAATGTTTTTGTAAAAGGCTGTGAGATGTCCGCTAGCTGTGATATAAATCTTCTGATAGATTGAACTCTACCTTGCAACATCCTCATTTGACTGATATTTGTGGGAGGTTGCATCTCTATTATAGCCTTGACCTTAGCTGGATCAACTTCAATGCCTTTCTTGGAGACGATGTATCCTAGGAGCTTTCCAGAAGTGACTCCAAAAGCACACTTTTTAGGATTTAGTCGAAGACTAAATTTTTCCATTCTATCGAGGATCATGCTCAAGTCTGTTAGATGTTTAGTTCTAATCATGGATTTTGCCAAGGTATCATCTACGTAATCCTCCATTATTCTATGCATCATATCATGAAAAATAGATGTCATTGCTCTTTGATATGTAGCTCTAGCATTTTTGAGTCCGAATGGCATAACATTCCAATAGAAAGTTCCCCACGCACATGTGAAAGCTATTTTCTCTTGATCTTCTGGAGCAATTTTGATTTGGTTGTATCCAGAAAAGCCATCCATTAAGGAATACATTTCATAGCCCGCAGTCATGTCCACTATCATATCAATGTTAGGCAGTGGAAAATCATCCTTAGGGCATGCTCTGTTCACATCTCTAAAGTCCGTGCACACTCTGATTGAACCATCTGGTTTTGAAATAGGTACAATGTTGGAAATCCACTCAACATAGTCTATGACATGGATGAATCTAGCTTTTAGGAGTTTTTCTAGTTCTGCTTTGACTAAGAGTGCAACATGAGGATGCATCTTTCTCAATTTTTGTTTAATTGGTTTTACTCCGGGAGCAATGGATAGATGGTGCATAATGAGATTGGGATCCAATCCTGGCATATCTGAATATTTCCATGCAAAGTTGATCTTTTTCTCTGATAAGAAGGTAGTGAAGTTTTGTTTCTCTTCGTCTGATAGAGATTGTGCTACATGTACCAATTGTGGTTCCTCTATTGTACCCAAATTGATGGATTGAGTTGGCTCAATCAGAACTGGAGATCTATCCTATAAATGACTCAGAAGGACATCAAATATCTCATCCTTAGGTGCCTCAAAGAGGTTTTCACCTTCAGATATGTCTTTTATTTTTACTTTTGTCAGTTCTGAGACTGCCACAAAGTGGTTTTCACCCTCAGAACTCTTTTTCTTTTTCTTTTTACTCTTGTTTTTCTGACTAAGATATTTGATGTCCGACTCGGTCATGCTGACACTCGGTTCACTGATGGAAGTACTCATAGGCTCAACTACATTGAGGTAGTAGGTAAGGGCATAGTCTTTTGGGAAGGTATACATACCATGGTTTGGGTTTGTGGAAGTTTGGTCGATAAGATCATGGCATTGGATAGTCAAAGTGGGAAAGGCTTGGGATATGGTGTTCATGGATGTGGATATGTCATCATTGGTCCTAACCTGACACTCAAGTTCAAAGGTGATATTACAGCTCAAAATGTTCAATTCGTGAATAGGCTCAACATCATCATGGGAGTCCTCTTCAGCCATAGGTGGATCAGACACGTTAAGTTCATTATTTCACTCTAGACTTACGTTGGGTTGAGAGACATATTGGTGAATAACATCAATAGATTTCTCTATTATAAGCTCATCTTCTTATGGAATGGCACCCCATTCATAATCATTTGACTCATCTTCTGATTTAGAATCTCCAGGAAATCTTAGAAAATGCATGAAATTAGGATGAATACCCCAAGAAGGATTACCCTCAGTCTCTAACTTGAATTCATATTCATGGGAATCAGTGTCAGAATAACTACCCCCTGCTTCTTGATTAGTTTGATTGCCTTTGAGATTGGCTGGTTCTTGTGGTACAACCATCTCTTGCGCTATAGTAGGTTCTTGTGTTTCTACTACATTAATTCTTCTGATAGGATCATCTGTATCATCAAGAAGATCTTTGATCTCTTTAGGCAATTTTTCATAGGGGATAAGCTCAGAGCTATCTGAATCATCATCCGAGGGTTCTGTTTCTTCTTTCTTAAGAAGGGGTTCTCCTGGTGCAATTTGTTCTATGACATGAGAACAACCACCTTTGAGATGATAGGGTTTCTTCTTAAACCCTATGCCACCAGTATCTTTTTTGGCTCGACCAATATGTGAAATGGGGGTCACAAGACCCTTTCCCCTTATTCCTAGAGGTCCTTGACCGGAATATCCCATCTTGGCTATCAATTTGTTTCCTGGACCATATGAATGAGAAGGGACTGTAGGTGCTATAGATTCACTAGGTTGAACTATTTTAGATTCAGAATCCTCTTTATATAGCCATGCCAGCATAGCTTCATCCTCTTCAAATTCTTGTTTGGATACTTGCTCCACCACAAAATGTCTTTTGTATGCTTCCATAGGTTCCTTAGGTTCTGATTTAGACTGCTTCAAGGATTGGCCATATGACTTAGGTGAGATTGGGAGAGATGTCAGAGACAAGACTGGCTCTATAGTGTATTCTCCCATCCCATTTTCTTTGATATTGATCTCTTTAGCAATGTCGTCCATCTTAGATGTGGAAGCCACATTTTGTTGCTTGATGGAAGATTCCCTGTTATTGGGAACAAGTTTATCGGCACTTTCCTTCAATGTATTGCAAGTTGTACTTAGATCAGCTGGGATAGTAACCTCCAATCCTTCATAGAGAAATTTCAAGCATTGATGGTATGTTGAAGGAATAGCTTGCATTTCATGTATCCAGGGTCTCCCTAGAAGGATATTGTAAGCCAATGGTAGATCGAGCACCTGACATGTGGTATCTTTGATGACTGGACCCACCCAGATGGGCAAGACAATGGTGCCTTTAGAAGCTCTTTCTTGTTCATCATAGGCTTTTATGGTGATCTTCTTTCAAGGATCAATAGCCATCTCTGAGAATCCCAACTGTGTGATTAAGTTGTAAGAACAAATGTTGAGGCCTGCACCCCCATCTATCAACACATGTTTGACTCGACGGTTCTGGATCAAGACTTCTATGTGCAAGGGCTGATTATGTGGGTGACTTAGGGAGTTGTCATCCTCTTCTAAAAAGGAGATATATTGTGGAGATGTTAGATGACCAACCATAGTCTGGAACCTGTCTAGATCTAGATCATCAGGAACATTAGAGCCAAGCAAAGCTTTGTCTAGGATATCTCTGTGAGCTAGAGATATTAGAAGTAACTCAAACATAGAGATTTTGGCATTGGTATGCTGGAGTTGTTGTACGATGCTGTAAGATGTAGGTCTGGTATCCTTTGGATTGGAAGATTTCGAGGCAACCTTCTATTTAGAAGAAGATGTGAGATTGAAAGGTATCTTAGGGACATCAGATGAATTTGGTGTTTGTCCTTTTAGATGCGTCTGAGCTTGTGATCTGGTAACTGCATTAGCTGAGGAATGATTTCTATCTTGTCATACAATCATGATGACATTACAACTCTCAGAGAGGCATGGTTCCACCATATTGATGACAGCATCATTTCCAGGGTAGGCATAGTTGACTTTTGCCCCCATGTTAGGCTGAGAAGTGGAAACTCCCTTGCCATGTTGTGGAAAAGGTTTTGTAAATGCTGTGTGATCATTATTGCTGGTAGGATTATCGATTGTGATGTCCCCTTGATCTATCAAGTCTTGAATGGTATGCTTCAAATGGAAGCATCCATTAGTTCTGTGGCCTTTAGTCCGATGGAAAGCACAGAATTCATTATCTTTCCACCAATGTGGTTTTGGATCTGGATCAGGTTTTTGGATTGGTGGTAAAGAGATCATGTTATCAGCTATCAGGGTCCTCAGAGCAGATTCCAAAGATTCTCCCAGGGGAGTAAACTTTCATTTATTATCCCATCGTTTGAATGGCTTCTTTGGAGATGGTTCAGCAGATTTTTGCTCTAAAGCTTCAATGGCTTTGGTGGCAAGGGTGAGATTGTAGGCTGGTGCCTTTGATGGGGTGTGGATAGTGTCAACAACACTGTCAGAGATGATACCTTTTTTTCTATTCCAGCTCTTGTTTTTATCTTTTGAGCTATATCCCGCTTCAGACTTATCCTTTTGAAGTGTGATTTCTCCTTTCTTGACAAGTACTTTCTCAATCTTGATTGCATTATCCACCATTTTATCAAAAGATACATGATCTTGCATTTGTAATGGATAGTTGAGCTCTGAAACAAGGTTATTGATAAAGATTTCAAGTTTCTCCATTTCGGGAATTGGTCTAGCATATAAAGAAAACTTCTTTCGACACCTCTTGAGAAAAGTTAGGAATGATTCCCTTGGATATTGCTTGAGGTTACAGATATCGATCATGGTAATCAGATGTTGAATATTGTAGGAATATTGTTGATAAAACAATTTAATCAATTCCTCAAAAGTTTTGATCGTAGAAGGTAATCTTGAAAACCACTGAATGGATGCTCCTCCCAAGGATCTAGGAAAAAGATGCATTAGATAAGTCAGTTCATGCATGAATTCCATGGATTGCGTACAGAACTCTCTGACATGATCTTGAGGATCAGAGTGTCCGTCGTATTTGTCATACTTTGGTATCTCCACTCTCTTTGGGAATGGAGGCATATACAAGTCTTTGTCAAAAGGGAAAGGACAAAGGGCCTCCATGGAGAATTCCTTGGGTTCCTTCTCTTTCTCAATTTTATTCATTTTTACTTGCATAGCATGCAGCTGGTTCATTATGGCCATCATCGGAGTTTCTTCCTCATGCGTGATGATATCTTTGACATTGAAGTGAGGAGGAAGTTTAGCTCCTTCTTGGGCTAATTGCAAAAAGTATGCCTCTCTATCTATTTTCAAGAAATGCCTCATCATTCTTTTGAATTCATCGTCATTCTGACACCGATGGATTTCAGAGGGTGTAGGGTCTTGGTCGGCATTATGTTGAGAAGGGTGTCCTTGGGATCCTCCTCCTAGAGAACCATGGTTTGTCCCTGCTTGAGACATGGTAGGAGTTTTTGGGCTCGCTGGAATAGATTGAGGAGGAGTTTGTTGATTACCTCTGTGAGTTGATAGAGGAGGTATGTAACTAGTTTTTAATCAAAATTTACCGAGACCGTCATCTTCGTAGATACCTAACTTGATGAGTTGTTCAAGAGTTGGACCTGGGGTATTGGTCAAAAGTAAGTGCTGAGATGTTTCTTCTGATTTCTTATGTGAAGAGGCTCTGGTCTCCACCATTAACTTTGAATGAAATAGAAGAAAAGGACAAAGACAACTGAAGAACAATTTGATTCAAGAAAATCGGATGGCGCAACCTTGTCAAGATTATGATAATTTTGAAAATCTGATGAGATGTGGGTGAAGGAAACTGTGCCCTGGATGTATGGGATAGATCGCCCAAAAGATAGCGGACATGAGTTCTCAACACTTAGTCTATTTTTGAAGATTGATTGAAGATTGATAGTTATGACAAGGTTTTGACACGAGATAAAAAGGACTCAAATTGATCAAATAGAAGACTAGATCAGATTCAAAAGATCAAACTCAAAAAATGGTCGAATGCTCAATAGCTACTGCTCTGTTCCTGAAACAATGATATTTTTGACAGATTCTGGATCTAGGCTGGAAACATTGGATATCTTGCAATTTGACAATTTCTGACAACTTTCTCAAATTTTTCCAAATGACACTCTGCAGACTCATACGACAGTTGGGTATAAATGAAATGACAGTTGCGAAACTCGTACGACAGTTGGGTAGATATGAAACGACAGTTGACAAAACTCGTACGATAGTTGCTAATAATTTTTGGCTTCTTGAATTCTGCTGGTTTGAAAACTCATACGACACTGGGTTCTCAATCATACGACATATGGGCTTTACTGAGATGACATTTGACAAAAAGTCATATGACTTTTGACTTCTTGAAATGACTTTTGACTCCAGAAAGAACTTTACGTCAATTTTTGCAAAATTTAAGGTTTTTAGTTTTGGGTTGTTTGCAAATTGTACTGTCCAAATTTTGAAGGTTATACCAGATTTGATCATTTTTAATAGCCAAGTAGATAAATAAGCACGCAGAACAGCAAGCAAGTGATTCCAAGCACATCTGAAAACAATGAACAAGGGCAAAAGAAACCTTGCGCATGAACAATCAAGTGACCAAATTGTGCTAATCCCTGAGAGTACTAATTGTGTATGTTCTGAAAAGTTTTGCAATACGCACATATACCTGAAAGTGAAAAAAATTGGCCTCTCTAGGGTTTTTAGTAATGGTTTGACTCTACAACTTTTATGATTCAAAGGGGTGAACTCCAATCTCGGTGCACCAGGGTTTTGACACAGTTCGAGAACTTAATCTTCAAGAGCTGCTAGGGAGATCTGACAACCCAACAATGAACCATACCCATGGAGATTTCTTCCACAAGGACATTTATATAGTGGCTGTCACTACCACGGTGAAAATGGCTATTACCGCTTGAGGTTCCGTCAATGTAGTTTTCCCTGTGAAGGGATTGTCTGCTACGGTTAACCCTCTCTAAAGATGACTCACAAATTTATACCACAAGGGGACTTGGCTCTAGATCTAAGGTTTTGACACCTCTTCACTTTTAACCCAAACAAAGCAAGAAGATTAATCCGACACGCTAAGATGAAGTTTTGTTTCACCAAGGTCTGTGATATCAACTCCATGTGATCTATCAACCTCTTCGGGGAGAGAATGTATCAATCAATAAGAGAAGACGCACTAACCAATTTTGGTTCACCAAAGCTCGTGATATCAACCCCACATGATCTATCAACCTCTCCGGAGAGAGAATGTGTCGATCAATAAGAGAAGACGTACTAACCAAGTTAAATGTGAAATGCACTAAGTATCCTCCCTACCTACAAGGATTCTATCATCAAGAAAGATTTTGCTAGGAATCCAATCTCTCAAGAATCACAAATAGTGTTCATAGGGCCTAATTACTATGTGAGCACAGATATATGTTTCGAAAGTAAATCTACCAAAAGCATTCAAAAAGTAGAAAGAGGAACACTTAACGCTTAAAGAAAATATGAGATGAGTCCACAAGGTGGAACACTTAACACCTCACACAAGCTAAAAATGAGTCCCCAACTTAGAAAATAAGTGAGTTCCTAAAAGCACAAAAGGGTTGCCAAGTGGAAGATTTAACGCTTCTGTCCTATTGACCCCTCCCCTTTATGGCGCTGAGAGTGCAACCACGGGGCGAAAATGAGGGGCCGGCGGATTAGCGAGTCCAATAACCCAAGATAGCAATCAAGATTAATCACAAGTATCTTAAGACTACTTAATGAATCCTTAAGGGATCACAACCTAGTATCAAATCATGCAAGTGTGTAGAATAAAAGCATGAGAAGATGCACACAAGCTAGACACATAAGAGATTTATTTTAAGCCCAAATCAAAATGTTATTAGATGAAGGAGAATACCTGGTGATCCTCACAACGCGCTTAGTAGATTTTACCTAATTTTTAGCAATTCTTGCACTTTTCCCAATCAAAACCAGCAGAGAGCAATCAAAACAAAGAATTTCAATTGTCAAAATTAGCAGTTAGCTGAAATATAAAAATCAAATCTAATAGTCTCCTCTGAAAAATGAAATGACAGTCAAAAACTAGTAAGGAAACTCGTACGACAATGGGTATTCTCTCAGACGATAGTCCAGAAACTCGTACGATACTGGGTATGCTACCATACGACAGATTATCTCTCAAATGGCAGTGGGTATGAAATGAAATGAGTCACGATCTGATAGACTATCGTACGACAGTGGGTAGAGTATCATACGACAGTGGGTATGCTCCCATACGATATTTGTCAGAAACTCGTACGACAGATGTACGGACAAAATTAAAAATCATAGTTTTGCACAGATCCCGAGGATAAAAAGATAGAAATTGAAAGAATTGAATTGGAAACCTGTTTCAGGGCCCCACGGTGGGTGCCAAAAATGTGTGTGTGAAAATTGTACCTAATCTGTAGACACAACACTCAGTAAAACATTAGAGGTTAGCTATAATCAAAATTGTGCAAAATTGAGAGCTATCTAACCAAGCGATTTACTACCTTCTAATAGGTGCGAGATTAATGTTCTCAAATTGTAATCGAGATCAGTGACCTAGACGACACCTAAATGAAGGATTTGAATGCAATTGATCTAGATATGAATTGAATGTAATTAATCTATTTTTTTGATATTTTCTATGCAATAAGAATGATAAAAACTGATATGAAATCTATGCTAAATGAAATTGATATGCTATGAATGCTATTGAAAATTGATATGCTATGAATCTAACAATGATATGTAATATGAATGCAAAAATAAGATTGATCTCACAAAGATGTCGATTTGCAAGAGCTTTGATTCTTCAATTCCAATTCTCCAGCGTGATTGTGCAAAAATATGAGATGATTTGTGAAGAGCTAAACCCTTAATTTATAGAAATCCATGGCTTTGGAGGTGCATGGGAAAAGCCATAAATCACTCAAATTAACTCATCTTGATTTTTGAGTTATCTGATCATGAAAGATAGTTAATTCTCAAAATCATGCAAAAACATGCAAAAATAGCTTTTTAACTCAAATTAGAGTTTAGATCAGCTTTTTGAACTCCAAAAGGATGTTGAGTTCCAAAAAGTCAATAACTTGCATTGATTTTCTGATTTGGAGTTTAACTGTTTCTTTTGAATATGCATAATAATTAAGAATTAAATAAATAAATAAAGTGATTTATCCTCAACTCAACTGATTTTTGAAATAAAATAATTAATTTATGAGTTAATTAACTTTTACCAAACTTTTATTAAAAATTATATTATTAAATAATGACAACATGCTTTAATTAATTAAATAAGAATTTAATCAATTAAAGATAGGAATTTTGATTTATTGTCAAAATTAAATAATACAATTAATAATAGATAGAATTAAATTTAATTACACAATTAAGTGGCAAATATTAAATCTAATTAATTAAATATGAAAATATTCAATTAATCAAACTTAGGATAAATGTGATTTATCACCAAATAATCATTAAATTAAAGATAATTAAGATAATTAGGAATATTACTAGGAATATTCCCCGATGCAGAATTTAAGATAATCAATTATGATTCGATGATGTTAGATGTGCCTTAGGTTAGGACTTTGATGTCGATTTTGTTCGATTTGTTGATATAGGAGGTTAATGAACTTATAGCCCATTTTTGGGGTATTACAGCATCTGCCCATACTATTGCAGCAGTATTATTACAGAAGAATGCTGATGGTTTTGAGCAGCCTATTTCTTTTTTCAGCAAGACCTTGCAGGTAGCTGAATTGAATTATGATATCATTGAGAAGCAAGCTTATGCCCTGGTAAAGGCTATTAAAATATTTAGATGTTATCTGGTTAGAGCCACAGTAGTTGCCTATGTTCCAAGTGCTGTAGTCAAGGATATCTTGGTCCAACAAGAAGTTTCAGGAAGAAGAATTAGATGGATCAATAGGATTCAAGAATTTAATATTAACATTCATATTATGAAGTTGGTAAGAGGGTTGAGCCTGGAAAAATTTATGGCTCAAAGCAATTTGACTGCAAACCAAATAAACATGTTGGAGGAAAATCAAAGACCTTTTGTGTGTAACATGGATTGTTGTGAGTGGTATAAAAATATTGTTGAATATTTACAAAAGATAACCTTGCCCCCTAAATTCGATGACAATAAGAAAATAACTATTAAGCTTCACTCTATAAGATATGGAATTGTAAATGGTGAATTGTGGTGGAGGAGTAATGAAGGTGTCTTGCTTAGGTGTGTAGATTAGGATAAGGCCAAACTTTTGATGGATGAAATGCATAAAGGGATTTGTGGAGGACATTATATGGAAAAGACTATAGCCCACAAGATCATCAGGTCAGGTTTTTGGTGGCCATCACTTTTCAAAGATACCCATCAGTTTGTAAAGAAATGTGATCCTTGTAAAAGATTTGCAGGAAAATTGAAATTTAGTGGAAACTTGCCTCTTAAACCTATTACTATTCAGGCTACTTTCCAAAAGTGGGGCATGGATTTCATTGGTGAAATCCCTAATAAGTCCAGTGGTGGAAATTCCTATATTCTAGTGGCAATTGATTTCTTTACCAAATGGGTTGAGGCAATCCCTTCAAGGAGAGCAACTAGTAAGTTGGTGATAGATTTCATGATGGAAAACATTCTCACAAGGTTTGGTTGCCCATAAACCATGGTGGTTGATAATGCAATGTGCTTTAGGTTGGAGGAGTTTGTTCAGTTTTATCAAAGCAATGGTATAAAAATATCATATTCATCTCCTTACCATCCACAGGGTAATAGCTAGGCAGAATCTAGCAACAAGAGTTTGATTAAAATTTTGAAACAAGTATTAGATAAGAACAAGAAGGCCTGGGATTCCAAGTTGTTGCAAGCCCTATGGGCTGACAGGGTTACAGTGAAAAAATAAATTGGCTGTGCCCCTTTTGACTTGGTATATGTGATTAATGCAAGATTACCCCCAAAATAATTTGTTACAAATGTATCAATTCATACAAGCATATGATGATGATGTGGAAGAAGATATGACTGTCAGAATAAATGATTTAATTCAATTGAATGAGGTAAGAAATGATGCACATGATAAAAATGAGAAGATGCAAGCCCAATGGAAAGTCTTGTATGACAAAAGGACTATTCAGAGAATTTTTATAGGTGGTGATATGGTCCTGATGTGGAATGCAAGATTAGAAGATAAAGGAAAGCATGGGAAATTTGATCCCATCTGGTTAGGACCATATATCATTGAACAAAAATGGGGAACAAATTCATATATATTAAAAAATCCAACATGGGAGCTCATGGAATTTCTAGTTCATGGTCAATTCTTGAAATTTTACTTCTCTTAAAAATCTTTTGAGTCCTTATTCAAGTTTAGTTTTAGGGTTTTGTGTGTTGTTCCCTATTTTCAGTTGAAGTTTTGTTCTGGTCTGCTCTTCCAGGAGATTCCAATTTTCTCATTGTATTTGTAGGAGATACATGTCCCCAAGCATGAGCCATTATTAGCAATATTTTATAAGTTTTCAGCTTCATGCTAAGACTTTAAAAAATCTAGTTTTTGAAGACCTAATGGCAAGGTTTGAATGGTGAAAACCCTAAGTTTGTTGGGAGACCTAGCTGATCCTAAGCATTGTTATAATTTCATGTTACCTTTTTGGCTCACTAAATCTCCAAATATGCATGTGCTGATTTTCAACCCCTTTTACCAATCACTTTACATGTTATATTGTTAAGATGTCCAATGCGGTCACCTTTTAATTTTTTCTTTCAAGGCCTAAGTTTCTGGTTAATTTTTCAATTGTTTGTCTGGCTTAAAAATTGTGGCTATCGTTGAACCGCAAGACTACCTTTTGTCAGAATGTCTAACATGCACTTTAGCGACAAAGCACCATATGTCCAGGTGGGCCCATTAGTAAAGATGTGTTGGAAATTAACCAATGGATTAATCCTACAGCTGTCATTATACCATTGGACCGAGTTGATAGCCTTTTAAGCATGGTGCTTTAGTGACAAGCGTCTGATCAAAGCTTCACTGACAGTGGCAAGTTCTAGCTTGTTAGTCTCCATGGCTTTTCTCTTAGGTTGACATCTGTCTTTAGTGACATATTGAATGCGGGGTCAGACTTTCCAAAGATAAAGCATGGATTAATCTTATAGCTATCGCTATACCATTGGAGAAAGATGTCAGGATTTTAAGCTTGCGCTTTAGCAAAAACTGCCAGATTCTCTTTAAATGAAGAAGTTTATAGTGGGTCCTAGGGTGCCAAGTCACATTGATGTGTTCTCTTTCTATTGGTTGGAATGAGTTATGATGTGGCAGTTGTCAGGATTTTTAGTGCCGAAAAAGAAAGGAGGAGAGGTCCACTTGTGAGTTTTTGCATCGTGGCATTTCTTAATTTGACAAAGGGCTTATAAGGGAAGCTGTGGGGCCAAAGTTTATTAAATTATGGGGATCATCTCATTAAATGGTATCGACGATTGTCATTATATCTTGATCTGACTTTCCTGACAGTTTTGGGTTAGCACTTTAGTGACAGGGTGACACCTGTCCCCTCCAAGCAAAGTAAAGTAAAGTTTTTTATTTTCCCACATGGTTAAAATGAAATGTTCTCATTGGTCGAGAACTAATTTGGGGAAAAGTAACATAGGGTTACATTGCTTAACTTGTTAACCATCTGATGCACCTAAAGGGAAACAAAATCAATGGTCTGAATTCAAATTTCTACTCTGTGAAATTTTTCATGTCCTATGAGTGCTAAGGTTGCCAACTTTCAGTAATGGTAGATTTATTGATCTACGTGCAGATGGATTGTAAATGGTTGGAAACATTATATAGAAAAATTCGATCATTGTTCCTCTTTACCACTCTCATAAGTTTCTTGGCAAATTGGATTTTCCTCTGGAGTGATTTCAAGTGAAGGTCTCTTAGGTGCTTGGTAGGTTAAAAAAATTTGAATTCAAGGGTTGTTTGAAGTCTGTGAAGAAATTATAAGAGAAATTACGTTGCCAATTGATAAGTATTTAAGGTTTTCCTGGGTTTTATATATTATTTTAAGAAGCCCTAGTTTCAAAATGTCACCAAAAAGGAACCTGTCTGGTAAGATAGACTACAAGGACAGGGGTGTCTTTGAAGATCTGATGCAATTACTACTGCATTCAGATAATGGGGCAGCTAGACTCAAGGAATTGGTCCCAAGAAACTCTAGGGACTCAGTAGCTGAAGGACTCCATGATAGAGGAAATTGGATGAGAGATGCTAGGGTGGGTAAAGATCATAACGATCTTATTTTATTTAGGTCAGCCTACTCATAAAGAAATTATTGTGCCCCCCTTAGCAATATTTGGCAATTTGACATAGGGAAGTTAGTAGTCCCCAAAGTATTCATGGGTGCAGAATTGCTGATCCAAATTGCCAAGTGTTATGATCCTGTGACAAAATGTGTCAAGGAAATAAATGGGAAAGACCTGATCAGCATCACAGAGGATGAGATTAGGGAGGTATTTTTACTAAATGACCCTTCTCTTGGGTTGGAGAAGATAGATTTCATAGATTTTACAGAGGTATATGAGGCATAGAGGGATTATTTGAGAGTAGGGCCTCTAAGGGAATTTTTGGAAGAAATTGGATCAATGTGTGTTGTTAGTGCAAGCACACCAGAACCTTTTAGGCTGGATTTGTTTAGTAAGAGAGCACAGGGTTTCTATAAGTCTTTAAATTTAATCTTAGGGCATGATGAGGCCACTCATATGCCAATACCATATATGTTTATGATGGTACAATCACTACACCCTCAGTTGGCATTGATTTTTGACTTTGCATCTTATTTGGCTGATCTAATCCATGAGGGATTAATGGGAATCAAGAACATGAAGGTTAGTAGACCTTTTGGATGGTATTCAATGCTTATGCATATGTTCTTGTACAAAGGTGAGCAATTCTTTAGCTCAACGATCAACATTATGAAGGAAAGATATGGAGAAATTGTTACAAGTAGTGGTTTTCGTTGCACCAAAAGATCAACCTGTTAATGCCCGATACAACCACTACAATTATAGAAGACACAAGAGGCTATTAAACCATGTCATGAATCCTGAGGGGAGCACTGACTATTTTTCCAACAATCTCCCCCTTAGCGTTACTCGAGGGGATTCGAACCTATGACCAAGCTTTGATACCACTTGTTACAAGTAGTGGTTATTGTTGCATGAAAAGATCAACCTATTAATGCCTGATACAACCACTAGAATTATAGAAGACACAGGAGGCTGTTAAACCATGTCACAAATCCTAAGGGGAGTGCTGACTATTTTTGGAATAGAAACCCTTCTAGTCCAATTGTGGACTACAACTTTGTCATGGGATAGAGTTGATGCTAGCTACATTGCTTTTGATAGGGACTTTGCTTCAAGGTTCAGAACTCTATTGCTTTTTGACAATCCAAGGATTCCAAGAGAGTTATTAAGATTGATTAGAACAAAATAGTATTGTCAAGACATCACCATAGTCCAAAATTTTGGGGATATAATTTTATATCCAGTTTCCACAGTTTTTAGAGTATATGGTTGCAAAGTGGCACCATAGATTTTACCTTATCAGGTCCCATTGAAAGTAGGATATGCTAAAATATTAAGGTAGATTGGTGACTTGCAGGAAACTACTCTCACTGGTAAGGGAAGGGGAACTTTCTTCCTATACATTACTATAGCACATCAGTATGTCATAACTAAAGGAGGATGGGTGCATTTGAAGCAATTTTTACAGCCCTACAAAATGTCAACGGCCACCATCAAATGTGTAGATAATGAGGTTTTCCTCTCAGGAATGTTTAGAGAAAAGGTGAGGTGTGCTCTTATTGAACACTAATTCAATTTCCCTGAAGATGTGATAAGGAATGAGTTTGACCTCCAAACTCAAGAAATAAGAAAGGAAAAATGGGTCATCTACAAAAAGACTATAGATTTCATTATAAATTTTGATAAAGCTTATGATCCACTGAAGGTATTTGAACCCTGGGCTAGGAAATTTAATGCCCTTATGGAACATTTTGAAGGGGTCATGCATGCAGTGAATGAAAAGAAAGTCATGGTCAGTAAGGCAGAGCCTGAAAGGGCCAAGAAAATTTTGCGTCAGCCAAGGTATATGAAATTGACTCCTAAGGGAACATACACTGTACAGAAGAGAAGTGGTTATAGTGTCCTTTTTCCAACACAATAGAGAGGTGAAGATCTTCCTTCTACATCAAGAGGAAAAAGACCCATAGATAATCCAGTAATGCAGGCACCCTCTCCTAAGAGGCAAAGACAAGAAGAATCAATGCCAAGAGAGAATGTATCTTCTCCTTCTCAATCCCCTATCCAATTAGATGAACATGGGGTAGCTGAACAATTAGTTCAGATGAGTAGTGAAGGAAACATTTTTGTTTCCAATGATGAGTTGCAAGAAGGAATACCGGAGGCACCTAAGGAGGTGGCCATGGATCTCACTATTGCTGAATTTGAGGGTAGATAGATGGACCCTATTTTAAAGTAGGCCAGTGATTCATTTCTTGCCGATGAAAAATTTGTCAAAACTAGGGCATTCTCCCAATTTTTATGGAGAATGAAAATAAATCAATTTAAAGAGATCTGTGAAAAGAAGAAGGAAGAATTCCCTAATAGGAATATCATAGAGATTGAAACTAAGACCAAGGCAGAAATGATGAAGCAATTTGAAAAGGTTACTCTGGAGGAGGGAAGGGCTATGGTGCATATTGTAGGAGTGCTGATTCTGCCAGAATGGGATATTGTTGAAGCAAGAATCTTTGATCAAGTCAGAAAGAGCAAGGTGAAGACTCTTGCTACTACAAAATAAGCTCAACAAGCTACTAGGGGAATTGCTTTTTCAGAAGATCATGCAGCCTTAGTAATGTGGTCCCTTAAGAGGGAGGAAGACAAAGGAAAAAGAGAGGCTCTCTCTACAGAATATGTAGGGAATTTATTGGTACAAAGAGTAGGTGAGACTTCTGGTGTAGAAGCTTTAAACCTAATTTTGGAAACTACCAAGTTCAATGTTAAAGTGGCAGAGAAAGATGCCCAAGAAAAAGAGGAGCTCAGGCTCAAATTTGAAATTGTCCTCAAGTCTTATAATGAGCTCAAGATGGAGCTGATTCAAAAGGATAAGTTGATTGTTGAACTATCAGGAACACAAGATCATAGGTCACCACAACTAATGATAGCTGACAAGCCTATAGTTGCTTCTTCAACAAGCCCAATTGTTGAATTTCCACCATCACCATTCCCAAAGACCAGTATGGATGCAAGAGTTAGTTGGGAAAAGCAAAGATTGACTAAGGAAGCTAATAAGTTGAGAGAAATAAGGGTACAATTGGAGAAGGAAAAGGATGAACATGTGAAGGCCATAGCTTTGGTAAACCAGAAATATCAAAAAAAAATGATAGATGCAATGATGCAATTTGCATATGATTTAAAACCCTCAATTTTCTATAATCATGTTAGCAAGTTACATGCTTTATTTATAGCTTTGAATAAGGAGAAGACTGAGATGTCACCAGTTTTGAGGAAGTGAATTGAGAGGTCTCCAAATGTGAAGCTTTTTTGTATGTTATCAAAAGGCCAAGAGCACCCTGATCCACTTATTAAGCCAGTGCATCAAGCTGTGAAGAAAATAGTGCAGTATGGCATTATTTTGGATAATTTTATTAGAAAATCAAGTATGTTGAAAGCTGAGGTGATGCTTTCAAATTATGAACTGATACCTACCATTCTTATAGAAAAGGGAGAATTTAAAGAATTGTATCAGTAAAGAGAAGAGATGGATGCACTCTTGTCAGAGAGGGTGACTGATGTCTTAAGTGACACCTATTCTTTTAGCATCATCATCAAGCTATTAATAAATGAAAAATCAATGTTTGATACTATTTAGCATAAGTTTAGTCAGATAGAGAATGAGTGGGAACAATTATCAAGTAAGAAGGCTGAGTTTGCAAATTTTGAGTTCTTGAGTGAAGAGGTGTACAATAAATGGAGGTATCAGTACATACCTCATGTTGAAAAAGTAAATACTCCACCAACCTCTTAAGCAAACAAAATGGTTACTTTTTTGTGCATTTAGGGTTGTTGAGGTGCAGAAAGGCATTCATTACAGAATTGACTATGAGATATTGCTCAAATTTGTTGAAAGACACTGAGGACAACATTGAAGACATAAAGCAAGGTGACTCATCTACAAATATCTCACCTATTTGATCAATTTATTTATTGTAAACCTAATAAGGTTGTTGTAAAGGTTTTAGGTTAGGAATTTTGTAAACCCTAGAATGGTTGGTAGCTTGTTGCATCTCCTTGTATATAAAGGATTACCATGATCATTCTAGGCATTGAGAGTTTAGGTGTTAAAAGGATAGAGAGTCTAAAACCCTAGCCCTCAGTCGAGGATTGTAACTTTTTGTATCATTTTTCATAAAGAAATAAAGAAGAAGTATAGGTTGTTGCTGCTATTTTGCAAGCTTATTATTTAGAATATGATGTATACAATGTTCAAGGTTATACTTAATACAATCTCAAATTTTTGTCTCTCCTTTGAATTTATTCTGTAAATCTTTGTCTTTCTGAGATTTATATGTATGTGTTTAGCTTTGAGTTCTGATCTAGGATTTGATTAAATATTGCTCTAAGTAGGATACATGTTTACTGAGTCTATTTAAGGATTTTTCTATAAGTAGGAAAGAGTTGAGGTGTTTGTATTTATGTTTAGAGGTCGGTTCTTTTCAAAATATCATTGTATTCATTCTATCTTTTGGTTTTCTGCCCAATGGATAGGGCACTGGTCTGTATTTTCTTATCTTTTGCCTTGTAAGGAATGATCAAAATATTGTAATCACAAAATATTCAAATCAATACTAGTCATTTTACTTTTATTTATATTTATAGTTGTTCTACCCACTGACAGAGAGTCAATGATAAATAGATTTTTATTTAGTTCTTTCTCACTGTTATCTGTTGTAAGATCCAGTATTGAATAAGGGACAGAGTTAAATCTATTGGATCAGGTGTACCTACCTTGGTTTTGTAGAGCCAAAAGTGAAGAGGGCAATCTTGTCCCTATAGTTGGTCTAGATGCTTATAGATTTCCCACATTTGGAATTAACCACTCCTTAACATTAGTCATAAGCATATTGGTATCTCATGGAGTGTAAAATATTTTGAAGAACCAACACAATGACAAAAATTCCATCACTAAGTCAACAGCAACTCAATGTTAAAAGACACTTTTCAGAAAATACATTTACTAGAGTCCTCATGACTCAGCTCAGATACACATACTCCCCCATACAGGAAGTACCAACATCCAGTCCAGAAGAAAGATAGGTCTCATATACCACTGGATGGATGCAACCAACTACATCACTTCTCTAAATTAGGTTGGGGCATAACCCCAAGTATACCTCTTAGATACTCAAATGTATCCCTAGGAAAAGGCTTTGTGAATATATCTACTATCTTCTCCTTTTTACTTATGTACTCAAGTTTGACTTCTTTCTCAGCAACTTTCTCTCTTACAACATGATACTTAATCTTTATATACTTTGTCTTAGAATGTAATACAAGATTCTTAGACATACTAACTGTACTGGTGTTATCACAATGTATAACAACAGGTTCAACAAATTTTATACCAATATCCTTCAACATTTGCTTCATCTAAATTATCTAGTTACAATTATTTTCTACTACTACATGTTCTACTTCTACTATGTTTTGTGAGATACAATTCTACTTCTTGCTTAGCCAAGAAACTAATCTTCCTCCAAGAAAAAATGCTCCACCACTGGTACTTTTCTTATCATCAACACTGCCTCCCCAATCAGCATATGTCTATGCACATAGGGTAAAATCATCAGATTTTTCATACCATAATCCATAGTCCATTGTACCTCTTAAATATCTTAGTATCCTCTTTACTGCTGCATAATGTGATTCTTTAGGTTCAACTTGAAATCTTGCTACAATTCCAACTGATTGTGCTATATTAGGTCTTGTAAGAGTCAAATACTGTAATCCTCCAATCATAGATCTATATTTCTTTTGTTCCACTGCAAGTGTCTCATCTATGCTAGATAACTTATGTCTGGTCACCATAGGTGTTCCAACTGGTTTACAATCCTCCATTCCAAATCTTTTCAACAAGTCATTCAAGTACCTTTTCTGACTTACAAAGATACCATCATTGTTTTGTGTTATTTGTAATCCCAAAAAGTATTTCATTTTACCAATCATACTCATTTCAAATTTAGTCTTCATTTCATCAGCAAATTTATCACTAGTTTCATCTTCTCCTCCAAAGATAATGTCATCAACAAAAATAACTATAATTAACAAACCATTTTCAATTTCTTTTGAGTATAGATTGCTATTAGTTGTACCTTTTATAAATCCAAACTTTAACAAATACTTATACAGTCTTGTATATCAAGTTCTAGGTGCTTGTTTAAGTCCATATAAAGCTTTCTTCAATTTACATACCATGTCTCCTTCTTGAGTCAAAGGAAAACCTTTAGGCTGCTCAATGTAGACTTCTTCCAATTCTTCATTTAGAAATGTTGACTTCACATCCATTTGATACACTTTGAATTTCTTGTAAGCTGCATAAGCCAAAAACATTCTTACTACTTCAATTCTTGCAACAGGTGGAAAAGTTTCTTCATAGTCAATTCCTTCTTGCTGTGAGTAACCCTTACATACCAATCTTGCTTTATTTATTACTACTTCTCCTTGTTCATTCATCTTGTTTCTGAATACCCATTTAGTTCCAATAACATTCTTGTCTTTAGGTCTAGGGACCAATTCCCATGTCTTGTTCTTTTCAATCTGATCTAATTCTTCTTTCATAGCATTAGTCCAAATTTCATCTTCACAAGCTTCATTAGTAGTCTTAGGCTCAATTTGATAAATCAAACATAACTGTTCTTGTACCTTCTCCTGAGTAATAACTCCTCTTTTGATGCTTCTAATAATCTATTCAAAAGGATGATTCTTTAACAAACTCTTACTAGGTGTCACTGTTGGCATTAAGCAGAATTGCCACTAGTGACAACACTTATTTGCGTTCTCAGTGCAAACCGAGCAGACAGTGCAAACCGAGCAGACAGTGCATACCGAGCAGACAGTGCAAACCGAGCAGACAGTGCAAATCGAGCAAGTTAGTACAAACTGAACAGAACAATGTAAACCGAGTAACATCATGTCTACCGAGTCACCAGTATTTACCGAGTTCAAAACCTACCGAGTGATCAGTATGAACCGTGCCTTCACTTCTACCGAGTGCATGACGATGCCGAGTAATGCAGTGGACGCCGAGTATCAGAAAGTCACCGAGTTAGTCTGCAGGAACTGTGTAACCATACTTGGACCGACTTAGTAGCACTTATGTTTATTTGTCAAGCCGACTTTGTAAATGTAATTGTAATTAATTTTTTAAGACTTATATATAAACAATGTTGTAAAAATGTAAAATGCAAGTAAGAAATATATGTGAAAGAGAAAGAAAGACAGAAATAAGCGAATCACAAAAGGCTTCAGAAGTATAAGGAACAACAAAGACAAATTCATCATAGAAGGTGATCAGTACATCAGCGAATCTCAATCAGCAATCCAATTGCAAAGCCAGAGATCTACTATTTCATTCTAACAGGTGAATCAGTACTAAATCCTTTAACCGGGTAGACTTAACAGTCTTTTGTAAAATCTCTTTACCGAGTGCATACTTCATTGTATGTTTGTAAATCCTTTAACAGGGTGGATTTAGCAATCCTTATTGCTCCTAACAGGGCAGATCATCAGAAGTGATCTAATTGTAAGCCTTAACCGGCCAACTTTATTCTGCAGTATTAAAGCTTTGTGGGTTTCATCCCCACCCCAGTTTTACTTTCTTTTGGAAGGTTTTTGGGTAACCAAATCTATGTGTCATTATTGTGAATGCATTTAAGTTTCATGCTTTCTGTATACAAAGGTTAAAAGTAAATTACATTTGTAAGAAAATTTGGAGTTACTGATTCACCCCTCCCCTCTCAGTAACTCGGTTAATTCCTGAATATTTCCAACAATTGGTATCAGAGCAGCATTGGTGATGCAGGAGCATCCTGGGTGTAAGAGCAATCTTGCATCACCCAAAAAAACATTTCTATTTTTTTTTTTTTTTTGAATTCAATAAGGGCTATCTTGTGCAGAGCTGCTATTTATGGAAAGTTACTATTTTTGGTAATTTTTCTTATGTGCTCAGAATGATCTGATTTCTTTCTTGGAGGTTCATTTTGGTCATATAAGTCTGCCAGTAAAGTTTCATTGCCAGATCAAGTGTATATTGGAACATATTGAAGATTTTCAGTATTGGCAGCAGGGGACAGAAACTTTGAACTCAGTTTTGAAGGCTTTAGAGGCCCCGGATGAGGTCGAATTTTGGGCTAAATGAAGCTTGCTTCATTTAAGCATTGTAGAGCTCCTCGCGCCCTTTCCGAAATGGGGTTACAATAGTCAATCGGGTCAACTGGTGATGACTTATGGTCTTCGAAAGTTGGGTCACCTGAAATGGTGGAAAATGATTTTTTCTTCAAAATTTCTATTCGGGTTTCAAAATTTATTTTGAGCCGAGTATGATGTAATGAAATGTAAAATAAAAATAATTCTAAGTTTGGTCGGCCTTATTGGCTAAAATTCTGGAACCTTCCCAGGCGGTGGAAAATTGCCTATATAAGGAAGGCTGTATTATTGTCTTAGGCAGTTCAGAATAGTTCTGGGTAGTAGATCTGGGTATTGATTCGAGGCTTTGTCCTACAGAATATTGTAAGGGAATGCCCATGCGGCTCTGCATATTGTAATTCTGAAAGTTTGTAATTCCACATTTGTGGAGATAATAAGAAGCCAATTTTCTGTTCTTGCATATTGTTGTTGTTTCTCTATTTTTGTTACGTGTTTGTGGTATTAAGGGGAGCACCCTTCATCAAGTGGTATCAGAGCAGGAGTTCTTGAGTGTGTAAATAGATCGCCGACTGTGAGGTAGTTTGCACCAGGACCGTGGCTAGGGTTTCAACGCGCATCGCGAAAATGCCTCCACGAAGGGAATGTGGCGGAAGAGCTGGTGTTGTAACACCTGAGGTTAGAGAGCTACAGAGACAAGTGCGAGCATTGCAAGAAGAGATTCACAGAGGAATGAATCTTAATATCAGAGACGAAAGCGAGGATGAAGCTGAAGAAGAATATCAAGAAGGAGAAGTTAAAATTGTGAACCAGGAGGAAGAAAGACTTTTTCGGGCGATTTCCAAGATTGGGAAAAGACCTAAGATTGAGGTTCCTACATTTTCTGGAAATCTTAACCCAGAAGAATTGATCGACTGAATCAATGAGTGTGAAGAATATTTTGAGTATGAAGATGTTGAGGATCCTGATAGGGTCAAATTTGCGAAGGCCAGACTGAAAGGTCATGCGAAGATATGGTGGCAAGAGATTCAGTTGGAGCGAAATAGAAGGGGAAAGGAGAAAATCACGAGATGGGATCGGATGGTGGATAAATTGAAGCGACAGTTCATTCTTGTTGATTATGAGCTTGACCTACTGAAGAAAATGCAGAGTTTGAAGCAAGCGGGAAGATCTGTTCAGGAGTATACAGAGGAGTTCTATCGACTTCTCATCAGAACAAGCCATGCAGAAGCTGATAAGGAGAAAGTTGCCCGATACCTTAATGGGTTAAGGCCAAGCATTCAGGAGGAGCCGAATCTGGTTCGAATGAACAGTATTGAAGAGGCATACCAGTTTGCCCTAAAAGTAGAGGAAAAGCTGAACAAGAAGTTTGAGAGCAGACAAAACGGAAGAGGTCACGGTGGACGATCTGGTGGACGGTCATATGGTGGCCGAAATGAAGATCCGAAAAAGAAGGATGAGGCCAGTAGCAGTCAGAATCAGTGAGGAAATAATTCCAATCACTTCCAGGATCAGAATAATAGAGATCAAAGAGGAAGAGGAAGAGGACAAGGATCTGGAAGAGGTGGCTTCCGTGGAACATGTTTTCACTGTGGAGAAGAAGGTCATAGGGCATTTGAATGTCCTCAGCGCCAAGGCAGAACAGACAGGAGAAATGAAGGCCAGGCCAGAATTGCACATGTAGATGAAGATGCCAGATCATCAAATTCTAAAGATGCTGAAAGAGGAGAAACGTTGATTAACAGAAGAGTCCTGTTGAGTGGTGAGAATGAACCTGAGCAAAAGAGGAGCTTGTTTCGCACCAGGTGCAAGTGTGAAGGTAAATGTTGTGATGTGATTATCGATAGTGGAAGCACTGACAATTTGGTGTCAGAAGAGATGGTGACAAAGTTGAAGCTCAAGAGACGGAAACACCCACATCCATATCGGATTGCCTGGGTACAGGATGACCACAAGGTCATGGTCAATGAACAATGCCTGGTGAAGTTCAAGATTGGCGGATACCAAGATGAGGTATTGTGTGATATCATATCTATGGATGCATGTCATATGTTGTTGGGTAGACCATGGCAGTTTAACAGATGTGTTGTACATGATGGCCGTGCGAATACCTATTCCCTGACAAAGGATGGAGTGCGACATAAGCTAAAACCATTGAAGGAGACTGAAGGAAAGGTATGTGGTAATGCAAGGATAACTTTTGTTGATGGAAGAAATTTCCTAGATGGTATGAGGCATGAGCATGTATGTTTTGCTTTAATTCCAAAAGCTGGTAAAGAGGAAGTAGAAGATGTTCCTGTAGAAGTTGCAGATTTGTTGAATGAGTTTCAGGATATTGTATCCGATAACGTGCCTGATGGATTACCACCAGTCAGGAAGATCAGTCATCAGATGGACTTGATCCCAGGAGCGAGTTTGCCGAATAAGGCAGCACACAGAATTACGCCTGCAGAAAGTGAGGAGTTGAACAGACAAGTACATGAACTATTACAGAAAGGATTGATCTGTGAGAGTCTAAGTCCCTGTGCTGTACCAGTAGTATTAGCACCAAAGAAGAATGGAGAATGGAGGATGTGTATAGATTCTAGGGCAATAAACAAGATCACAATCAAGTACAGGTTTCCATTGCCACAAATGGATGATATTATGGACTGTTTGAGTGGAGCTGTGTATTTCTCAAAGATAGATCTGAAGAGTGGATATCATCAGATTCAAATCAGATAAGGAGATGAATGGAAGACTGCCTTCAAGACAAAGGAAGGACTATATGAGTGGTTAGTCATGCCTTTTGGGCTAACCAATGCACCGAGCACTTTCATGCGGCTCATGAACGAGGTTCTGAAAGAATTTCTGGGTAAGTTTGTCATTGTTTACCTAGATGATATTCTGATCTTTAGTAAGACATTGGAGGAGCATATGATGCATATTCGTATGGTATTTGAGAAGCTGAGAGAAGAGAAATTGTTGATTAATTTGAAGAAGTGCAGTTTTGTGAAGAAAGAGTTGGTGTATTTGGGGTTTGTAGTTTCAGGAGAAGGTCTAAAAATGGACCCAGAGAAGGTACAAGCTATCCTTGAATGGCCTACTCCAAGGAATGCTACTGAGGTAAGATCTTTTCATGGTCTAGCTAGCTTTTACAGAAAGTTTATCAAAAATTTTAGCAGTATTTGTGGACCCTTGACTGAAACAATGAGAGGGGATAGAAAAGAGTTTAAGTGGACTAATGGGGCAGAAAAGAGTTTTCAATTATTGAAACAAAAAGTTACAGAACAACCTATTTTAGCACTTCCAGATTTTAATAAGGTGTTTCAAGTAGATTGTGATGCTAGTGGTACTGCAATAGGAGCTGTTATGAGCCAAGAAGGTAAACCTATTGCTTATTTCAGTGAGAAGTTGAATGATGCCAAGAGAAAATATTCTGTTTATGATCAGGAATTTTATGCTATAGTTCAAGCATTAAAGAAGTGGAGACACTATTTGCTTCCTAAGGAGTTTGTTTTGTATACTGATCATCAAGCTTTGCAATATTTGAATAGTCAAGGAAAGTTGAATCAAAGGCATTTGAAATGGGTTGAATTTTTGCAGAGTTATACATTTATTTTAAAACACAGGAGTGGAAAGTCTAATAGGGTTGCAGATGCTCTTAGCAGAAGGCAACTACTGCTGATAGAAATGCAGATTGAAGTGGTTGGGTTCAAGGAGCTCAAGAATTTGTATCCAGAGGATCCTGATTTTGGTGAAGCTTGGAAAGCTTGTAAAGAACCTGTTACTCTAGACAGGATGAAATGGTTGGATTTCATCATCCAGGATGATATGCTATTCAGAGGGAGTCAGTTGTGCATTCCATGAAGTTCTATGAGGGAGAATCTCATCAAGGAGAAGCATAGTGGAGGATTGGCTGGACACTTTGGTCGTGATAAAACCCTTGCTTTGGTTGGTGAGAATTATTATTGGCCACAATTGCAGCAAGATGTGAAGAAGTTTGTATAGAGTTGCAGAGTATGTCAGATGGCGAAAGGAGTGAAGCAGAATATAGGGTTGTATTAGCCATTACCTGTACCAGAGAAGCCTTGGGAGGATATTAGCATGGACTTTGTTCTTAGTTTACCGAGGACTCAGCGGGGACATGATTCAATTTTTGTGGTGGTTGATAGATTTTCAAAGATGGCACATTTCATTCCCTGCAAGAAGACTACTGATGCTGTTCATGTAGCAGAATTGTTTTTCAGAGAGGTAGTGAGACTACATAGTTTGCCAACGACCATAGTTTCAGATCAGGACGTGAAGTTTGTTGGATATTTCTGGCGTACATTGTGGAAGAAGCTAAAGACAGATTTGAAGTTCAGTTCATCACATCATCCACAGACTGATGGACAGACAGAGGTAGTGAATAGAAGTTTGGGAAATTTGCTGAGATGTTTGGTTGGAGATAAGCCAACAGGATGGGATTTGATTTTACCACAGGCGGAATTTGCATACAATAATTCTGTCAACAGGAGCACTGGTAAATCACCATTCCAGATTGTATTTGGAAGTAGTCCGAGAAATGCATCTGAATTAAGGAAGATAGATAAAGGAGAAATAAGTAGTGCTGAAGCTGAGGATTTTACAGAACACTTGAAGAACATCCATGGGGAGGTGAGGAAGCATATTACCAAGATGAACGCACAGTATAAGGCTAAGGAAGATGAGAAAAGGAGGTATAAGGAATTTTAGGTTGGAGATGAAGTCATGGTTCATTTGCAGAAGGAGCGGTTTCCAGTTGGTACATATAACAAGCTGAAAATGAAGAAGTTTGGACCATGTAAGATACTGAAGAAACATGATTCAGGAAACGCATATGAGGTAGAATTGCCTACTGAGCTAAATATTTCACCAGTGTTTAACATTTCAGATTTGACAGAGTATCATGAAGGAGGTGTTGAAGATGAGATCACAGCAGCACAGTGGAGTATTCCAGCAACTAGTTCAGACACTAAGGAGATCGAAGATATACTGGACAGTCATGTTGGCAGAAGCACAAGGAACAGGACATATAAAGAATATCTGGTCAAGTGGAAATGACAACCTATTGAAGATTCATCATGGCTAACAAGGGTGGAGGTTAACCATCTTGGTTTTCCTCTGCACACCTGAGTCGTGACAGGGTCACTTCTCAAATTACCCTAGGTGTTTGATGCAGGAGCATCCTGGGTGTAAGAGCAATCTTGCATCACCCAAAAAAACATTTCTATTTTTTTTTTTGAATTGAATAAGGGCTATCTTGTGCAGAGCTACTATTTATGGAAAGTTACTATTTTTGGTAATTTTTCATATGTGCTCAGAATGATCTGATTTCTTTCTTGGAGGTTCATTTTGGTCATATAAGTCTGCCAGTAAAGTTTCATTGCCAGATCAAGTGTATATTGGAAGATATTGAAGATTTTCGGTATTGGCAGCAGGGGACAGAAACTTTGAACTCAGTTTTGAAGGCTTTAGAGGCCCCAGATGAGGTCAAATTTTGGGCTGAATGAAGCTTGCTTCATTCAAGCGTTGTAGAGCTCCTCGCGCCCTTTCCGAAATGGGGTTACAATAGTCAATCGGGTCAACTGGTGATGACTTATGGTCTTCGGAAGTTGGGTCACCTGAAATGGCAGAAAATGATTTTTTCTTCAAAATTTCTATTCGGGTTTCAAAATTTATTTTGAGCCGACTATGATGTAATGAAATGTAAAATAAAAATAATTCTAAGTTTGGTCGGCCTTATTGGCTAAAATTCTGGAACCTTCTCAGGCGGTGGAAAATTGCCTATATAAGGAAGGCTGTATTATTGTCTTAGGCAGTTCAGAATAGTTCTGGGTAGTAGATCTGGGTATTGATTCGAGGCTTTGTCCTACAGAATATTGTAAGGGAATGCCCATGCGGCTCTGCATATTGTAATTCTGAAAGTTTGTAATTCCACATTTGTGGAGATAATAAGAAGCCAATTTTCTGTTCTTGCATATTGTTGTTGTTTCTCTATTTCTATTACGTGTTTGTGGTATTAAGGGGAGCACCCTTCATCAATTGGTTCTCAAGATAAAGCTTAACTAGCTTGAGCAAAGATCCAGGACAATGGAGGTATTCAAACTGAACAAGGTGATTGAAAATGAAAAGCTAGATCTAGAAATGGCCATAGCTAAACTCAAAGAAGCAAAAGAACATCTTTCCCAATCCCTAAGAAGAAGGAAGGAACTTGCAAATCAGATGAATGATCAGACTTACATTGAAGAAAAGATTGAAGATCTTTTTCCCTCAAATAACTCAGATGAAGCAAACAATGCTGTCAAAGAACTCCTAGAAAAGAATGGGTCTCTACAGGAAGAAGTGAGAAAATTGAAAAGAGAACAAGAGCTACACTCTACAAGATTCTGTGAGATCTTGGAACAAAGAAACAAGTTGAAAGATGAATTAGATGGAAGAAACATTGAAGTCCAAAATAAAACCCTTCAGCTAGAAAACCTAATTGATCAGATCTCTCACACAAATGAGGAAATTCTGAATCTAAGATCAGAAATAGAAAGCACAAGAGAAGAACTAAGATCTGAAAAGGAAATCAGTCTAAGATTGATGGATGACCTAAACGCTGAAAAACAAATCAATGAAGGAATGCTGAAAAGCCAAGAAGACTTGAATCAGCTGTATGAGCGAAATCTTCATAGGCAAAAAGGAAAAGCAGGACTTGGATACAAAGGAGAAGGCGAATCCTCTAAGCAAGGTACTCAAAGAAATCAAAAACCTACTTGTAATCATTGTGGTAAAATAGGACATACTTCAAATAAATGTTGGAACAATGAAAAAGCAGAATTCAATGGAAAATGTTACAGCTGCAATCAACCTGGTCACAAAGAAAATGAATGCAGGGAAAAACCTAGATTCAGAGGTAATTGTCACAAGTGCAACAAACAAGGTCACAAGGCATCCGAGTGTAGATCCAAGACATTTAATCCAGCAGAACAAATTGTGAAAGCAATGTTTGGATGGGACTACAACACCTGGTGTAGATGTCATTACTATGGAGAATATGGACACATTGGCATGAATTGCATAAAAAATCATCTAAGGAAAAGAGATACTACCGTAAGATGCTTCAAATGCACTAAACTCGGTCACATAGCTAGAAACTGCATGAATGCTAGTGAAGTTGAAGATGGAAAGAAGAATGAAGCAACTAAGGTCAGGAAATAGGTGAGACAAAAATGGATTCCTAAAGCTACCGAGCAATCCAGTCCAAGTAATGGAATGGATGGCTCTACCGACTCAAACTAAATTTCCAAGAAAGCACTAGAACTGTATTCTCATAGACCAATTTCAAGCAGTTCCAGAACTGAAATTAAAAGAAAGATCTAAATCAGCATGCAAGATGCAGGGAGGTCGGTATCAGTCTTCACCGAGCAAGGTCGGTATCAGTCTTCACCGAGCGAGGTCGGAGCAATATGAATTCTCGAGTTCACCGAGTTGCGAAGTCTTTACCGAGCAATTAATTCTTAGTGGGTGACAGTCTGTCAAAATTCATACCCTAATTTGTACTGAGCATTAATGATAGAGTTGTAAACAAAAAGCAAGTAATCGAACTCATTCTTCACTGCGAATCTTTAGCACTTTGAGAGCAAAAAATTTCAAGAGCAACCCAGCGATTCAATACTTTTGCGAAAGGAATTTTCTGTGAGCTATCATGGCATCATCCAGCACTTCAGTGAAGAAAGGATCTGATATGTTAGTCCAAGGGGAATGGAAAGCACCAGATTTCAAGATCGTGCCTGCAATTGCAGCAGCCCTAGATCCGAACGGAGCTCAATCTTAGATTCCTCCTAAGGTACTGCTTATTAACGATATCCGCAATCATTTTAACTGTTCAATTCATGAAATGGGGAACTTAGAACTAGATATTGTGCATGAGGAACTGTGTGTGGATGGTATTCTGAAACCCGAGCACAAACATCTGGAAGATAAAGGTTTAGTTCACATTGCACATCTACCTCGAAACTTTTGAGATAAATGGGTTAGATACATTCTCAGCCGTGTTCATGATGGCAAGATTTGGCTTGAGCAACCTATTGAGATCACAAAGAAGATGATTCAACAAGTCACCGGTCTTCCCATGTTGAACAAAGAAAAAACTACCAAAACCCTAGGTCGGATGGAACTAGAGAAGAAAACCCTAGCCGAGTGGGATGGTAGAGGCATGAAAGTTAGTAGCATTACTGATGCTGAACTGAAGTTTGGTACACACATTATTGCCCATAAGATTTACAGTTCTAGTCGTCAGAACAGTGTCTCCTGTGAAGCTATTGACCTAGCATACAAAGTGGTCAAGAATAACTTGACATTTGACCTAGCAGACTTATTGTTAAAGCAGTTTAACAAAAATATGGAAAGCATTAAAACTTCCAAAAACAATCCATGTAAGTTTGGATCCTTGCTGGTCTGTTTATTCTTCTATGTTCAAAAATTCTTCCCTTCTAAAGGAAAAGTTGTATGGAGAAAAGATGTGCCAGTCCTCTATGAAATAAATGAATACATCTCAGAAATGGGTGAAAACTTTGAAAGTATCATGGATAATTATTTTGAGTCTTTCAAGGAGAAAATGAATGACAGATTCTGGATTCCACAGAAGTTGGTGGAAGATTACAAAGATGACATTTGTTTTATGGTGGATTGTGATAATGTATATATTCAAGCAGTTAAACCGAGGACTGTATATGTAAAACCTCTTCCTTATGAGGTAAATATTGATGAAACCAAGAATATCATTGAAGCTCTTCTTAATCAGCCTGTCAATCCCAAAGCTCCATATTTTGGAACATATGATGAAGCTAAGGTGAGAATTGAACTAAGCATAAAGCTTCCACAGGCGGTAAACAAAGGAAAGAAGAGGATAGCCAAAATGCAAATGATAACCAAGGACAAAGAAGAAAAAGATGAAGAAGAAGAGGAAAAGGATGAGAAAACAAAGGAACCAGAACCTGCAAAGAAGAAAGGAAAGGTATTCATCACTAAGGCACCTAAGCCTCCCACTGCTGTGTTTACAAAGAGAAATACAAGAGGTAAGGCAGACAAGGTAGATAAAGACATAGTATTCAAAAGGCCTCCTCTAAACCTTCAAGAAAAACTCAAACTCTTTAGAGACAGATCAGGATCTGGAGTAAGTAACATAAAATCCTTAAAATATGAAACCAGATCGGAAACAGAACAGAAGGAAATAGAAGATGCTATTATTGAAAAGATGGGATAGTGGAAATACTCTCCTGAAGAAATAGCCCCACAGGTTCCAGCAGTTCTACTTAATCCAATAAAAATGAGATGGAGCAATGCAAAGCAAACTGTGATAGATATATTTGATCAAACCCTGAGAAAGTTAATGCCGAGCTTGAAAAATGATGAAGTAAAGAAGGCATTAAAAGAAAATAAAAATAAGATGACATTGAAGTTCAATACTTGTTTGATTTTGATCAACAATATTGAATCGGTTGTGAAGGCTGCAAATGCCACATGGAAGAACATATACCACCTTCACCAACCGAGTATTGAAACAGTAATAATAAAAGATATTGAAGATGACAGTGATGAACAAGAAGAAGACACTGAGGTAGATGATACTGTGAGGATAGCAGCAGAAGTCATTGCATCCCTTCCTACCTCTCCAGTGAAAGTTTCTACATCCAGCCCGAAGACACCTTCAAGCATGGTTGTGACAACTTCCACATTTGTCCAATCATCCATAGCAACAACAGAAGCAGCTACCATTTCTTCTACCGAGTTGCAGTCTCCCGCATCATCAAGTTTTCCAGCAGTAAGTTTTCCAATTTTTGAATCTTCAAGTGTAAATATTTTAAGCTCTCCAGTAGAAAGTATGCTAGTATCTATAGCCAGCCCTACTTTATCTACTGTCACTACTACCAAAGCATTAAGTTCAGATAAGCCTAAGGATCTACCAAGTATAAAATTTTTGGGTAAGAATGTAGTAGAGGATATAGACCTAGATGAAGAGATAGAGATTCCTACATTAGATTTTGCAAATCTATCAGCGGACCAAATGCAAAATATAGGTGAGATCCTCCAAAGGAAAGCAAAACAAAAGAAGCTTAAAGAGGAAAGAGACAAGGAATATCAAATCATCAAGGATGCTAAGGACATTTTGTCTGATGCATTAGGCATTAAAGTAGACTCCTCCCAACATGTTTTGTTACAATTAGCAGAAGCAGTTGAGAAATACAATGAGGATTCATCTGGGACAGAAAAATTAGTTGAAAGAGCCGAGAAGAGATTCAACAATAAAGTGCTTGAGCACATTGCTCAGCACATAGCTATTAACCAAGTAGAATTGTCTTCAGTTTTGTCAAACACTGAATCTATCTATTCGAATGCTACCTCTCTTTTGGCCAGATTGTGCAACATTACCGAGTTCACAAAGGATGTTAAGGATAAAATGAATAAAATGGATGAGGACATGAAGATTAGCATACAGAAGCTACAACTTGAACCAAGTTCAAGCTCTGCTCATCACATGAAAATTTCACACCTATCAAATATGCAGTCTGATCTACTAAAAGAAGACACAAGGATCCGGTCCACACTGCTAGACATCCAACACATGATCATTCCCATCATGAATACAATGTATAAGCACACTGAACATTCCAAAACATTGATTCATGACAATCAGTTCTCTATAGCAGATCACATGATTGAACTCTCTGCAGAAGTCCAAATTGCAATACAAACATGTAAGATCCTGCAAGAAAGTTGGGACAGAACCCTGGCACTAATAATGAAGGTACATTCTAATTTTCTATCAAATTTTGGATTCTCTCTATAAAATACCTGTATACACACCTTTGGCATTATCGTCAAAAAGGGGGAGATATGTATAGAAGAAGATTTGTATAGAAACAATTAGCACATTGAAAGGGGGAGACAATGTATAAAGCCCTATAACAAAGACAAATTTTGAAAAATCAAAATAAAACTCAGCATGATTCGTGTACATAAATTTTGGCCAATAAGTGTTTTTGTCACTAATGCCAAAGGGGGAGATTGTTGGCATTAAGCAGAATTGCCACTAGTGACAACACTTATTTGTGTTCTTAGTGCAAACCGAGCAGACAGTGCAAACCGAGCAGACAGTGCAAACCGAGCAAACAGTGCAAACCGAGCAGACAGTGCAAACCAAGCAGACAGTGCATACCGAGCAGACAGTGCATACCGAGGAGACAGTGCAAACCGAGCAGACAGTGCAAACTGAGCAAGTTAGTACAAACCGAATAGAACAGTGTAAACTGAGTAACATCATGTCTACCGAGTCACCAGTATTTACTGAGTTCAAAACCTACCGAGTGATCAGTATGAACCGTGCCTTCACTTCTACCGAGTGCATGACGATGCCGAGTAATGCAGTGGACGCCGAGTATCAGAAAGTCACCGAGTTAGTCTGCAGGAACCGTGTAACCATACTTGGGCCGACTTAGTAGCACTTATGTTTATTTGTCAAGCCGACTTTGTAAATGTAATTGTAATTAATTTTTTAAGACTTATATATAAACAATGTTGTAAAAATGTAAAATGCAAGTAAGAAATATATGTGAAAGAGAAAGAAAGGCAGAAATAAGTGAATTACAAAAGGCTTCAGAAGTATAAGGAACAGCAAAGACAAATTCATCACAGAAGGTGATCAGTACATCAGCGAATCTCAATCAGCAATCTAGTTGCAAAGCTAGAGATCTACTGTTTCATTCTAACAAGTGAATTAGTACTAAATCCTTTAACCGGGTAGACTTAACAGTCTTTTGTAAAATCTCTTTACCGAGTGCATACTTCATTGTATGTTTGTAAATCCTTTAACAGGGTGGATTTAGCAATCCTTATTGCTCCTAACAGGGCAGATCATCAGAAGTGATCTAATTGTAAGCCTTAACCGGCCAACTTTATTCTGCAGTATTAAAGCTTTGTGGGTTTCATCCCCACCCCAGTTTTACTTTCTTTTGGAAGGTTTCTGGGTAACCAAATCTATGTGTCATTATTGTAAATGCATTTAAGTTTCATGCTTTATGTATACAAAGGTTAAAAGTAAATTACATTTGTAAGAAAATTTGGAGTTACTGATTCACCCCTCCCCTCTCAGTAACTCGGTTAATTTCTGAATATTTCCAATAGTCACTGTCTCAGATCTCTCTTTAGATGTAGGTTCTTCAATAACTTCACTGTGACTTTCATTCAACAAATCATTGTCAGTTTCATAAAAAAATTTAGTAGTTCCTGTATTAGGTTTAGGATGAGCTTCTTCATTAGATTCATAATGAAGCATTCTTTCTTGAATTTTGAACTTTTCATCAACTTTAACATTTGTGCTTTCAACAATAGTCTTAGTTCTTTTATTGAAACATCTATATGCTTTTCTTTTCAAAGAATATCCAAGAAGTATACCTTCATCACTTCTAGGATCAAACTTTCCAATATCATCATCTATTTTGATATAACATTTGCTTCCAAAAATTCTAAAATACTTAACTAAGGGTGCATGTCCAAACCATAATTCATAAGGTGTCTTGTTTGTGTCTGCTCTGATTTGTACTCTGTTCATTATATACACTGTTGTGTTCACTACTTCTCTCCAGAATACCTTCGCCAAATCATTCTCAAACAACATAGCTCTTGCTTCTTCAGTCACTGATCTGTTCCTTCTTTTTGCAATACGATTTTGTTCAAGTGTTCTAGGGGCTGAATACTGTCTTTTAATGCCATTTTCTTCACAAAAGATGTTAAACTCTCTAGAAGTAAATTCTCCACCTCTATCAAAGCTTAAACATTTAATCTTCATTCCATATTCAATCTCAACTTTATTCTTAACAATCTTAAACTTATCAAATGCTTCAAATTTTTCTTTAAGAAATGCAATCCACATCATTCTTGTAAAATCATCAACAAGAATCATAAAATACCTTTCTCCATAGAATCCTCTAGTCCTGGTAGGACCGCTCAAATCTGCATGAACAATTTTCAGCTTATTTGTAGATGTAAACTTCTTACTAGGAAAATAACTTATCTTCTGTTTAGCCATCACACATTCTTTGCAAATCATGTTAGTAGGCTTCATAATCTTAGGTAAATCTCTTACTGCAAGTGTAGTACTTACTTTCACAATGTTATCAAAGTTTATATGACAAAACCTTCTATGCCATAACCAACTATCATCAATCTTTGTAATCAAACATGTCATCTTAGTAGGATTCAACTGAAATATATTACCTCCAGTTCTAGATCTAGTTCCAATCAAATTTCCATCCTTATCCTTTATCACACAAGTTTTCTCAGTAAACTAAACTTGATATTCCTTATCAACTAACTGTCCAACACTCAAAATATTATGTTTCAATCCATCAACAAAATAAACATCATCATTATTAGTCTTTCCATCAAGAGTAATAGATCCTATACCTTTAATCAAACAAGGTGCATTTTTTCCAACTCTATAACTCCACCATCATATTCATTCAGCTTTATGAACTTTTTCATGTCTCCAGTCATATGATGTGAACAACCACTGTCTATAATCCAATCAACTTTCTTTTCAACTTGAGAAACTAAGGCTTTTTCTTCCTTAACATCAGATTCAATATTTTATTCTTTAATTGCTACAAATAGTATGTCATCATTATTTTTAGTATTACTTTCACTTAAAGTTCTTTCTATACTAGCTTCAAGATCTTCATCATTAGCATAATAACATTCCTTAGATCTTCTAGGTTTGAAATTGCTTCTGTACTTTTTAACTCTTTTAGGACATTTAGATGCAAAATGACCATATTCTTGACAAGTCCAACATTAAAAATTTTTCTTACCATCTGGTTCTCTTTTCATAAGTAAAGAAATGCCTTCTTCAATATTCTTGTCTTCTTCATTTCTAGATCTGCTGCTGCCAGCATAATGTCTTCTCACACTGATGCTTCTTGACAAAGTAGGGCGAACACTAAGAGCACTGAATGTTGTCTCCATTCTAGGTAAGTCTCCTGATAATCTTAGGTTCATTTCTACTGCTTCCAATCTTCCAAGAAGAGTCTCACTTGTAAAGTTTGTTGTACAAGGTATCACTTGTTCAATCATCTATGTTGTCTGCTTAAATATAGGAGTCAATGTCCTCAGAATTTTCCATATCACTTCATTCTCTATCTTTGTTCCTCCATGAGATTTTATACCTGAAATGATCTCTGACATTCTACCAATATAACTTCTAATAGATTCACCTTCCAACATTCTTATATATTCAAATGCACATATCCAATTATGTAATCTAACTCTTTTTACATGTTCATCACCTTCAAAAGTAGAGTGTAAAGCATTCCAAATTTCATGAGATTTTCTCAAATATTTTACCTAACTATACTCATTCTCTAGAAGTGCTGTCAAAAGTGCTTCTCTTGCAATTATGTTACACATGAATAGATCTCTCTCTTCTACAGTACATGTTTCAAGATTGTCCTCTTCAATGATAGTCTTATTATTCTTTGTAATCAACCAATAACCTAGTCCTAAACATAATAGGTGTGTCTTCATCTTTTCTTTCCATCTATCAAAATTTTCTCCATCAAACTTAGGGCTTTCTTTCTTGAAATTTTCCATGGATCTCTTTAAGCTATTAAACTTCTTTTTCAAGGACATATTGCTCTGATACCAATTGTTAGAAAGTAAAGTCCACCAAGATAACTGAGAGGGGGGGGTTTGAATCAGTTATCAAACAATTATAACTTTTATCATTTTCAACAACATTAAACCATATAAGTAATATAATTACCAACCATAGAAAGATATTCATACACAATAACACAATAACACAAGATATGTTAACTAGGGAACCTCTTGATCAAAGAGTAAACCCCGATGGGAATGATGCCCACAAAAGATGCACTAATATGAATATTTCTTGTGAGAGGATGGACTTTTTTAGGAGTCTTATGAAATACATTCAGTACATATGAATCCCTGTTAGGAGATTTTGAATCCCTATTAAAAGATTCTAACCCTGTTAAGAGTTATGGAAGATAGAAGGACCCACTACCCAAATAGCTTTAGGGTAAGATCATTGAACACACTATCCAAATAATCTTTTCATTAATCAATAGAATAATATGTTACCTCTTCTTTGACTATGCCAAACCACACTCACTCTTACATCAGATCTCAATTTAAGATCTTTGTACTTCGCATGTCTTCCTTCACAAATTCACTTTCATACTTAGCTCTATTCTTCACTTCATGCATACAAAATCACACATCATAACTACTACTCCATTACAACTCACTCACTCCTCAACAAGGAAATACATTCCTTCCTTTATACCATACTCAAATAATTATAAATGAGTTGGCATACAATTACAAAATAAAAGTTTCCACACGCTACATCAAAATTACATAAAACTGTCAGCTTCCAAATACAATAAATCTTCATTTGTGTGACATCAAAGTCTGTGCTGTCATCCACACCACTATCAATGTGTCTCCAACTTACCTTTAACTACGCAAAACTAGATTCCATCCTAATTAGGAGATATCATCCAATTTCCACAAACCGCTACTCAGGAACACTGCTTCCACCAAAATGATCATAACTTCCATGAATCAATGAATTACTATCTGTGCTCTTAACCATAGACATATGACATATCAAAGAGTAAAACCTCAACATCACATAGCTCTAACTACAATAACCCACATGCGCTAATCCAAACTCTATCTTCTTCTCTGCAAGTCTTTGGTAAATCACTGTGTTGACATCAATGACAATCATAGTCATGAATACAACAACAACTACTATATAATATCTACCAAAAATTTAGCATTCATTCCTAACACAATAGTGAATCAACTTCTATATTTTCACATGGAACAAACAAGTTAGTGAAAACATGGTATCTCTTTTTCATTCCTGTAGCATCTTAGTGTACATGCCGTATAGCATATCCCTTGCTAGAGGTGTATGAGTGAGTGCATATATGCATGCCTATAAATATTATGGTATCATACATTGTTTAGATCCATTGGATCTAACCCCCATTTCTTCTTCTCTTCTCTACAGGTTCAGGATCATAGGAGCACATTGGGAACACCTTGGATCAGGACCTCATTACCAGGTAATGTCTGGTACCCCAATATTTATGTTCATTATTTCACATGTGTCTATAATCATTTATGTAATTCTAAAAATGGGTATTCTCACAGCCTATGTGAGCTCAGATAAATGATCTTCTCAATCCTTTCCTTTTGTAGAACACATTTAAGACATTGGCACAAATACATGTAATTCTTTTAGATGTAGATTATTTCATTTCCTTCTCATGTATCTTACTATGAAATGAACAAAAATTAAGAAAGATCACCTAATAATCCAAACTAGGGTACAGTAGTCTCATTTAGTAACTAGGTCTCCAAAAATGAGTAAAAAATATGATAACATGTACATCAGTGGCAATACTAGAATATGCCTCCATCTTATTTCTGATATCTATTAATTGTGCTCTTGTGATACTCACCATCATAGTGATGTCATGGATGCATAGGTTAACTATTAGTACATATAGTTATATAGCAGCTTGTCTCAGCAATGTTCTATGAATGATTGTTCATACAGTTATCATGGAGCCTTTCACATTTGGATATGTGATGGATTCATGTTAGTGATGTTACATTCATGGATGCAAAGTCTAATGATCAGTAGAAGTGAATTTATGCAGTCGCTATTCACCAGTAGCAGTTTCCTATGTTTATTTAGAAGACTCGATAAAGATTATATTGGTTTAGGAGTTGCACCTATCATTTCAGTATGCACCCTTAGATTAGTGCTTGGAGAAGAGTTATTAATGTTTGGTTAAGATCACATGATGTAATTTATCTTGAGGAGAAATTTTTAGTTACTTTGGTAGAGTCGATAGTGTGTAGTGTGCGTCTACATTTATTAATATTGGATAGGTCCCAGAATGTGTTGCATGTTTAGTAGAGCCGAAAAAATTATTATTGGAGTATGTTATGGTTTCTCTAATATGATTTCAAAGTGGTTCTAACAGGCCGACTTGATTATATCATTTAGTGGAAAGATATTTATAGGTAGTCATTTGTGATTGCTAAGGCATGGTTCAGAGTTGATTGCAAAAAGTAGAGCAGAGTGTGCGAAGTGTTGAGCCATTAGCAGAAGGTCTATGTGACCAAGTAAAGTGTTTGTGCTATACATTGAAACTGATCTAGATAGTAGGTCAAAGCACAGTTCACCAAGATCTAGATATAGTGTGTATATGTTATTTAGAAGGTTATAGTCTTCACTCATTTGAGTAGTGTGCTCTCAAATAGTGTGTCCTCACCCCTAACAGGGTTAATTGTAAAAGACTCCTAATAGGGTCCGACCCTTAACCAGGTCACTATACTAAATGCAATGTAAAGACAATTTCTAACAGGGTTAAGGATCTTCTAGCAAGGATCATAATACACTAGTGTAGATTATTAGTGGGTGTCAATTCCCACCAGGGTTTTTACCTATTTGGGTTTCCCCATAACCAAAATATTGGTGTTGTGTTAAAGTGTTCTTTCATTATGTTTATGCTTTATGTTTAAGTATACTTAATTGGATAAAGAATTGAAACTTTTAGATAACTGATTCACCCCCCCACCCCTCTCAGTTATCTCTTGGGACTATTCCTAACAATTGGTATCAAAGCCAAGTACCTTGGAGAGAAATTTTAATAGCTTGAGGTTGATCAGATGGCATTCTTTAGAAAAGAAAGTCCTAATTTTGATGGAGAGAATTATCTCAACTAGAAGAACAAGATGGTGACACATTTACAATGCATTGCTTTTGAAGTTTTTGATGTAACTATCAAAGAAGTCAAGATTCCTACTTTAATAGACCTTGCAAAAGATGATGATACTAAAAAGCATAAGGAATTATTTCATTAGAATTCAATAGCCAAAGAAGCCCTTATCAACACCCTATTTGATAGTGAGTTTTCAGAAATAAAGAAATTAGATACAACCCACAAGATATGGAAGCACCTAGAAGACATATTTGAAGGAGACAAACAAGCAAAGGATGTGCACAGAAAAAATTGGAAGAAAAGATACAATGCATTAGAGATGCTACCTGAAGAGAACATTAGAGCTTACAACCAAAGGTTTAATGAAGAAGTTGCAGGAATCAGGAAAAATGGTGGAGAGATCTCGGAAGAAGACATTATGCATAAATTGATGACAACTCTCACAGTAGCATATGAAAACAAGATCAACATACTTGATGAGACCATGCATCTTATATCAAATTTAAAAAGAGAGACCTTGATCAACAAAATTTCATCTTTTGAGATTTCAAGATTGAAGACAAAACCTAAAAGTGAGACAGCCTTCAAACAATCAGTCCATGGTAAGAAATTTGTAAGCACTTCTAGTTATTTTGATGATGATGATGGAGAGAAAATAATAGATGATTTAATTGCTATGATTTCTAAAAGAGAAAAGAAAGGAAAAGGGGAATATGAAGGTCAATATCCATTTAAATGCTTTTCATGTAATAAGATTGGTCACTTTACATCTAAGTGTCCTACAAGAGTTAAAAGGTACTAGAATAATGACAAAGTCTAAGTATACAAAGGAATGCTACTATGCTAGAGATAGAGTATCAGATGAAGAATCAACAAAAGAGGAAATTGGATTCATTGCTCTTGAAGATGATAAGGAATCACAAGAATTAGCTCTAATTTCACAAAATAACATCAGGATAGAATGGATCTGTTGGGCTTTTTTCAAGTTTTGTGAGGTTTTTAGTTTCAAGTCGTGGTTTAATCCTTCTATAAGTTTAATTTCTAGGGTTTAGGTTTTCAAAAATCCATCAATTTTGTTATAACCAAGCATGAAAACCCTTACCCTAGGTTTTTCCCTTTTGAGAAATCTTGTTTCTTCGTGTAAACCCTTAAGTTTCCCTAATCCTTATATTTCATTGTTACTTTTTGGCCACTTAAGTGTTTTGATTATGTGCGTGATTATTTTCATCCAGTGTTCGCTGAATCGCGTAGTATTATTTTATGTCTTTAAGTTATTCAGCAAACTGGTGAATGAGTAAAAACCCATGTTGTATGTTTTCTTTAGTCGCTAAGTCTCCAAGTTGTTCAATGGTTACCTCAACCTTTGTGTGAACTAATGAGTATGTAGTATCCTGCTTGCTTATTTCCTGGCGGTTTCTTGTTAACTTCTAGCGACTTGGTGTGGCGGTGTTCTCTCATTCTCAGAATCGGGTGGTTAAGACTTGTATTATCTAGTGATCTGGCGAGGACCATTGATTATCCTTATGATCGATGGTTATGATTTAATTTAAAAGTATTTGGGTCCTCCATAAATTGATTTGATGATTCAGTGACTGTATTATAAGTTCTATGTGCCCTAAGTTTGGTGGCTTTGACTATTTAGCTTAACAGATTGGACAAATGTGGTTTTCCCTATTATTCATGTGATCTCATAATATGTTGGCAAGGTTCTAAATTATCTGGCGATCTAGCAAATGAGGTAGTCGTGCATTCTCTTAAAAGATTGGGTATGATGAAAACTTTTCAGCGAATGGGCGAATCAAGTAGTCAAGTAAGTTCTAACCCTTTGTTTGCTAAGTCTCATAATCAAAAGATGATTGTCTTAGAGTCTCAAAAAATTAGTGATGGCCGTTGAATGAGGTCATGATCAACGATTGAATCAAGGTCTTGATTTTGAAAAAGGCAATTGGGAAAGAATTCAGCGACTTAGAGAGTAAGCTTGTTCGCTAGTTCTCCTATTAAACATGTGGTTAAGGCTATCATTCAATGAATAAGAGAAGCCTTCAGCTACCACATCTCAAAATAAATTAGCAATCAACTAAAATATTAAGAGATTCAGAGATAGTGTTGTCACTAATTCTTCAAATTGTCATGATGGTTAGTTGCTCGGGTAGGATTTTCTTTGTTCATTGGTTTGTTGAATGGAGGAAGAATTAAGAATTTGACTCAGTGAATAAGTGAAGCCTTTGGTCACTAATTCTCTAAATGTGAGGCAGGGTTATCTTTTCATTTAGCGATTGCGAGAACCTTGAGTCGCTAGTTCTCTGAAATAGGCTCATTTAAAGAAAATAATAAAGAAAGGGTAAAGGTCATTGCCATGTGGATAAAGTACACCACCAAGATGGAGAAAAAGTAGTTGGCCATAATATTAGTTTTAAAGGAGACGTTTATCATGTAAGCAGGGTGATAGAGTACCAAACCATAATCATTTCCTTTTTTCCCTGTTTTCAAATTTTTAAATATATCTGTCAACATCCCGGCATCGGCGAGCACTGATTTGAAAACTAGTGATATGTGAATTGAACATGAAAGTAATTGGATGTATATTTGCAATGATTTTGGCAATTATACACATTTCAATTTGCATCAATAAATAGGCTAAACTCATTATTTTCTGTGTTTGAAGTCATTTGAAGAGATTTATGTTTTCTGAAGCAACCTTTGAGTGCCAAGAAAAGAAAGTTTGTAGAATTGGGAGCAATTGTGTTAAAAAAATGAGTCAACCAGAGTTGAGCATGGCTTCTTCCAGTGGTGAAGCCAAAATGAAAGGCGGGGAAGATAGAAACAAGCCAAACTACTCAGACAAGTTTCTCAAATTGTTGCCTGGTTCTAGTCAGAACAAGAGAACTCCTAATGATGTCTTTGAAGATGTTTTAGGTCATTGCAAAGATCCTGTCACACTATCCTACTCAGGTTATACTATTTTTAGTTATTTTTATCGAAATAGGGGTGGGCCAATTCTTGTTTGTAATGTTTGGGCTTTGGGTTTAGGGAAATTGATTGTCCCTGATGTGTTTTTAGATGTAGAATCGATTGTTGCATTGGCTAGGTTGTATGATCGTATCTCCAAAACAATTAGGAAGGTAGACCAGTCACCTTTGGTTACTCTTGACATGGGTTCTTTCATGAAAGCTTTTAGTTTTTTCACATCTTCCTCTACTGAAATTAATTTGAGCCAAGAGAGAGTGAGGTATACAAAAAATATAGTGTCTGTAAAAGACTAGATGGTGAAGCATATCCCAAAGCAAGCCACACATATAGCTCCCCTCCCTAATAACATGAATGCCCCTTACTAGTTTAAATCCATACATTACTATATGAAGTAGACTTGTTATGGGTTGTGTAGAGTATTGGGAATAGATGGGGATGAAGAATTTTAGCCAGCTGATCTTTTGATGATGATTTTACATATCTAGAATTCTCTAGTAAACACAGAATATGATTACATCTAGTATGTAATCGACAGGATGCATGAAGGATTAATGTTTGTCAAAGAAAGTAAGAAGCCCATCAAGTTCTTGCATTACTCTATGTTGATGCACTTAATTCTATTTTTCAATATCAACAGTTTTGATTTGAATATGTTGAAACCAAAATTCACCTTCCAAGATCAACATAATCTAGTACAACTATGGGTAAGGGTATGGAATAGTACTTCAAATAGGTGTGACTTTTGTGTTTTTGAGAACTTCATTATTTTTCCTATTTTGAGATGCCTGGGCATCAATGTTACAAGGTTACCACCTAAGGTTCTAAGGCTGCTAAGACCTATGAAATGGGAGGACAAATGGGAGGGAAACCATAATTGGGGTGATTTCTACTTAGGGGAAAATTCTAAAATTATAAGAGTTTACAGTTGCCCCAAACCCCCACATTTGTTACCAAAATTTGTGCCACCAAGAGTTGCTTCTTTAGAATTTTTTTGGTAGTTGATGTGGACAAACAAAGAACTTTTGGCCCCTCATAAGAAAGGTACTTTCACACCTAGGCAGTTCAAAATCAGTGATTTCTTGATTGGTAAGAGGGCTTTCCCACAAATAACCACCTGGCTAAATCAATTCAAGATGGTATTTGGTTTTTGCAGACATGTGGACCCTGAGGGCTTCATTAAGACTACAAGGCTGACACTGATACCTAGTATTGGCATGAATAGAGAACATGAGAGCCTTGATGAGGATGATGAGAATAGGAATATTGTGGAGAAGGATGAGGTCACTACAAGGTGGAACATTTTTTTTGACCTAAAGGATTTGCAAACTCAGTTGAAAGCAGCCCAAATTCCTTTTGATAGTTTCTTCCCTGACCTTCCCTACTTAGAAAGAATTAACAAGATGATAGAGATGTGTGACACTTTGTCAAATCAATTGGAAAATTTGATTGATAATAAGAAAACAAAGAAAAATAAGGATTACTCATCTTCTGATCATCAGGAATTCTCTGATGGATCCCAAGAAGGAGATATCCCACCACAAGTTGGAGAATAAATAGAAAGGGGGGATTGATAGAGCATTTTCTCTTGCACTAGGTGATAGGGCTTACCATCACCAATTGAGAAAAAAAATAAGGGCCAACAAGATGGTGGCCACTAATTAAGGAGATGAAGAACAGTCCTTGTGATTAGGACAAGATATTAGAGAGGTATATTAGGAGGAGTTCTTAAGTGATGACCAATTCATCAAGAGTGATGAATTTAATAATTTTCTTATCTAGAAAAAACAACAAGATGTGGCTAAGGCTATGCCTGAGGGAGTAGAGCCGAGTGAAGAAACCATGAGAGCATTAGCCTTTTATGATCCTAGCCTTGATGCTATAACTATAGATGAAGCCAGAGAAATGGTTAGATCAAGTGGAATGCTGCTAACTCCAGGATGGGATTTGACCTCTACTTTTATCATTGATCAGATAAGAAAGAAACCACAAGGAAGTCTATCCTATGAGGTTCATATTGGTTAAATGATAAGAGGAAGTGGCTATGACCCTAGATCCTAGGCTGTTGCAATGTGGTCTATTGCCCCAAAGACTCAAAAGCCATCTCTACTAAGTATAGAGGATCAGATGGAAGGGAATAAAATCATATGGATTGTACAAAATACAACTAATCTTGAGGTTTCCAAGGGAGTGACCCATTTAGCTAACTTGAATGAAGCAAAGATAGCTCAGTTGTCTGAAAGGTATGCAAAACTATTTGAGAATGCAAGTGTAATGACCAAAGATAGGGACTTGAAAATGATGAAGATCAAGAAATTGGAAGATGAGTTGGTTGAATTGAAGGTTAGGATTGAAGAAGCCTCAAAGGTAGTTCTTCCCCCTCCTTTGCAGATTGAGGTCCCTATTCAAACAGATACAAAGGTTCTTGATAAGCCTACCGAGGACTTAGAAAAAATAAGAATAGTTGCATCCTTGGATACTATAGAAAGGATTGTGCAATATAAGAAGGACAAAATAAAGGAAAGGATGGAATTAGTCCATCAATCAGTCAGTCTATTACACCAGGCCAGTGGAAAAGTGAATGAGTTTTTGACTACTTTGGAGCCACTCTTTAGTGCATGGTCATGGAGGAGCTCACTGTTTGATAAGCTTGATGATTTTTAGGAATATAGGTCTGATATTCCTAAGGTAGTGACTGAGGTTTTTGAAAAGATTGGTTTAGTAAGTGCTTTGTCAAAGTTCTTTAAAGGTAAGTCTAACCAAATAGCAGCCAAGCTAGCTATGTTTGATGGGAGTAGCAATAAGTACTTGCCTCTAATATATGATGATGGTGGAGGTATTTTCAGTATAGATGAGTGGAAAGCATCAATGGATCAAATGATAATTAAGAAGGATGATTTTCATAACAGTGATAGTGCTTTAGATTTAGAAAGATGCAATAGTATAATTGACAACTTATTTAAAATTGAAAGTTATTGCATACAGTTTGTAGTAGAGGCTAAAAGTGTAACTGATTCTATGTGGGATCAGCAGATCAAATCACTATAGGAATTGCAGGCTTACAATTGGCCATCTGATGATGATGTGGCAGCATGGGATAAACTAACAAAGAAGAAAAAGAAGAAGCCAGCTACCCAGATGACAGAAGAGGAAGAAGAATAGAGTACATATGGCACCTGTTCCAGGATTCAAGGGAGAGCATGTTTCAAATAGAGGATGATATAGGTTAGCTATATGGTAGTCATCATTCATGCAAAAAATTATGTAATGCTCTGAAATATCTTTAGACAAAGGTGCCACTTGTAAAATTGTTAAGTAATTGAGAATCACTTTCTGTTGTTATAGTCACAATCTTTTGATTTGTACTATTTATCTTTTGTGAAAGTTGTTTACACGGCCATCTGAAGCTTGTTGCATCCTTTTGAGGATATTAGGATGGTTGTGGGTATATATAGAAATTTTTTACTTTTTTCAAGGGGTGGTTAATACATTTTGTAAAGAAAATTTTGAGATATAGAACCTTATTTTCTTTGAAGTCATGTTGAAACTGTACTGATACATTCTAAATATTAATACAAAGATACTAAAACTCTATTGTTTCTACTTGTTGTCTTTGTGTATGGATGTTTTATTTTTCTTGTGCATTAAATTGTAAGGCTTTTTGATGCATTGTTCACAAGGTGAATATAGGGCTTGAACTTAAGTTCTTTCAATGAAAGAGTAAAATATTAAGGGGAGAGTCTATGTGAATTAATTGTCCATGTATACATTTGATAGCAGGTGTAGGAATTAAAGGAATGGGATGTTAGGCATTTCATTTGGTTTTTAGTATATCTATCTTGATAGAATCTTGTTGAGTTAGGGTTTGACTCTGATGCCCAAGTAGATAAGGCATTGGTCTAAAATATATTTACATTTGTACCACCAAGAAGATAGAAATAATTGATTAATTTTACTTTTATTGCTTATTCATTATCTAAATCATCTATGACAAGTTCATGGATGCATATTGTAATGCCTTAAAGAAGCACTAGAAAGAGGTCATCCTTCCTTGAGTTTAACTCTCAAAAAGAAGGATGAATATCCGTATGCCACTATTCCATGGTATTGCTTTCATAATTTTCATCATAGTGTTCTATATCAAGATAATTTGGGCTATGCTAAGAGTTGTGATGTCTTATTAAGTCAATTCTAAAAGGGATAGCATAATAGTGAAGGAGCTGATTCACAATTCAAACCTCATTTAAAAATAGTGAATTGTTATAGGTAACCTGCCTGAGTTTCATACTCGAAGTGAAGAAGGTTTGACAACCTTAACACCTTAGTGCTTGCATTTTTTTAGATGAATTTGTTGGGATAGTTGGAGTTATAGTTTTGTCAGATCATAAATCATCTGTAGATTTGACCACTAACAAAATTGGTGACTTTGTTGGGGAACAATTGAATAAGAATGTACAATAGATGTGTGCAATACTGTCCATTATATGTTTCACATACTAGCATGATAATTTGATTCTCGCTTGTTAGTGGGTGGCGACTCTGATAATCTGTGTTTACCAGTCACTGGTATTTGTAAATTTTTAATATATCTTGTTGTGACACGCCATGACTAGGCCAAGGTTTAAAATATCTTATTTCAATGACCACCCTGAGAATAATATGGGTGATGAGCTTCGTACAACTAGTAGAAAGCAATCATCTAGGAGAAATTAGATTACAGCTAATTCCCTAGGACCTTCAAGAGATAGAGTCCCTACACCACCTCCCCATGAAGCCTCCTCCTCTTTTGATGACCCTAAACATGTTAAGAAAGTCATGCCTAGTGTACACTTTCCCTCTCATGAAGAAGAAATCACAGAAGTAGGTTATTTCCCTGCTAGAGAAACCCTAGAGCAACTGGGAGAAACTTCTGCTGCTGAAACTGCCTCATATGATTCAAAAAAATTGAGGGAAGAAGTGATTGCTTTAAGGAAAAAGGAGTGTGAACAATTACTAGAAATTGCTAATAGAAGGAAAGTAAGGGAACAACAAATATATGAATTGCTCATGGAAAGGCAAGATTTGATGAGAAAAACTAGGAACAATGAGATCCAAGCTAAGGATCTAAACCAAGATGTTCAGGATTTAGATAAGAATTTGTTCAATGATATGGAGGTTTTAAGAAATTAGGCTGAAAGTGCTAAGCTTAAACATGATGAGTTTGAGGGAGAAGGACATGTTCTCTGGCAATTCCACCCATCTAAAATCTTGAGGAACAAGGACATTAGAAATGCCACAAAAGAGATCCCTAATAAGGGAAAGCAAAAAATGGTTTGGTGTAAATATTAGTGAACCCAAGAAAGTTTTTGTTCCTGGTATACCTTCCCAAGCAAGGCAAGATTTGGAAAGGGCTAGAAAAGCTAAAGAGGATTTGGATCTTCAGTTAGAGAAACTAGAATTGGAGGCTGTTGCAGATGAGATGAAGAGAAAGATTACTTTCTTGCATGCTAATATAAACACATCTGCTAGTAGCTATGTCCCTATTATATCAGGAATGATCCCACCCAATTAGCTTAGCAATTCTTTTCCAAATCCTCAAGCCCTTCATCTTGGACAAAGTATACTTGAACCAAATTTGAATACTAGTCAAGTTCCCCCTATAGTTAGTGGTGCAATGGGGACTGTACCTTGTCAAAATGTTGTAGCAATCCCTCTAATCCAACCAAATATCCAAAGGAGACCAGTTCATTTGGATAGATATAGACCTTTATTTTTTGATAGTATTCCTAGTCAACCCAATGCTGTCCCTATGAGATTAGAAAGAAAATCCTATTATTTACTAGAAATAATGTGGTTACCTGTGAAGAGCACATGAAATTTTTCATAGATAAATTTAATGATTATGAGATTGAGCATGAAGATGTTATAATGAAGCTTTTTGTTCAATCATTGGTTGAAGATGCTAGAGATTGGTACTGGAGATTGCCTGAGAATAGTATTGCATCATGGGATGAGTTTGTTAGATGCTTCAAGGAGCAATATGCAGAATATGTGAATTCAAGTTACATGCTCAATGAGTTCAACAATATCAAAAAGTAGTACAATGAGAGCATGTCAGAGTTTAATAGCAAATTCCAAAAGGCTATGTACAAATTGTTCCAAGTATTAAGGTTGGATGATGCAGTCTGCTTGACCACTTATTTCAATTCTATGGATGGTAAAATGTCTTATCTCCTAAGAGATAAGAAACCCCATACCCTTAGGGATGCATTTAAATTGACCATCAATATTAAAAGCAACCAAAAGGCATCTGGTCAAATGTATAAGAGGGATGAGGGTAGGTTGTGGAAGGAAACTAGGTCACAAGCTGCAAGGCCATCCAAAGAGGATGATAAAGTGGATAAAGAATTTGGTGTTACCAAAGACTTCCCAAAAAAGTTTGATAAGGTTGGTAGGAAATTTCAAGACAAAAGACCACCTTATCAGAGGTAGGAAAGAGCCCCTAACTTACGAGATATGCCTTACAAGACTAATTGGAAAGATGGGAGGCCTGTTCCTGAAAATAATGAACCCCAAAAGGGAAGAGATACACCAGCTCCTTTGAAGAAAAATATAGCACATAATGTGGAGAATACCCCTTGGTGTGTGGCTTGTAACATGCCCCATTCACCATTTCAGTGGGTTGTGGCTCAGGCCTTGGGAGAAGAGGCCAATAATTCATATGCAGGAGATTATGAAGAATCTGAAAAGCTTGCTATTAACATGTTTACTATTGAAGTAATGGGGGATTTTTTGTCTTTAGAGGATGAAGAGATTGTCTTGATATTGATCATAAAAGGAGGTTTCTCTCAGATTATGAACAATAAATATTTACTCACTCAGATCATGATGAGTCTGATAATGACAATTGTAAAGCTCATATGGTAGAATCAGGGTTAGATGAGAAACAATGGAGAAAACCCAGTGATGAGGAAATTAGAACTCTAACTGTGGTTGCTATAACTCAAGCCAAATCTTCTTACAATTTGAGAAATAGAAAAGTGGATACTAATCAAGGAGTCCCTAGGTCAGTATTTGTTAAGGATAACCTTCAAAATAATGCTTCCCCAAAGCCCAATGTTGTAAATAACAAGAATAAAGGGCTTGTAACTGAGAAAAGGAGTGAGGATGTTCTTATTGACAGGGTTAAAAGGAAAGTTGGTAGGCAAAAGGATTATCTTGATATTTCTGCTGATCTCCCTACCTTTGATATGAGACATGCCCTGTCCCAGATGAAGGTTTCCATCCCTTTATTGAAAATGTTGAAAATTAAGGAGCATAAGACAATGGCCTTGGCTCTCATAAGTGAACAGGGGGTAGCTCCTACCATGCAAGAGAAGGGGAATTTAGTAGAAGGGCCTATTTAAATTGATAACATCTTTGATGTGTGTGTTGGAACCATTGTGACACAAGAGCCTTCCTCTATTGACCCTTTCTATGTGACACTAATTGTAAATAATTTTTTGTTAAAGAATTGTATGATTGACTCTGGTGCTGCTACAACTGTAATGCCATATCATGTAATGAAAGAATTAGGATTACAAGTTGACACATCTAATGGAAGGTGTTATGCTATGGATAACAGGGCAATACCTATTGTAGGAACCCTAATTGGAATTAAAGTAAAGATTGTTGTATTCCCAGAGGCCACATACAAGATGGATGTCGTTGTTGTTGATACAAAACCCCATTATGGCATGCTATTGTCAAGGCAATGGGCTGCAGTAGTAGGTGGAAAATTGCAATTGGATTTGTCATATGCTACTATCCTAGTCAATGGGACTGAGGTAAAATTGTATAGGGAGCCCCGTTCCTTAGTCATGGTTGAAAAAGTTGCACCATCAGATTTGAACTGCTTTGTAGATATTGACATGAATAATTTCATGATTGAAGAGATAGTACCTCAGATGAAAAACATAGACCCAATAGTTGATGAGTTAGTATTGCAAAAAAATGGACTTTGGCAAAAATTTTTTGATGGTGGATGCTCCAAGGAAGGATCAGGAGCTGGTGTTGTTTTTATTTCCCCATCAGGTATTACTTTCAAATACTCTTTCTTGTTGACCTTTGAATGCACTAATAATAATGATGAGTATGAGGCACTGATATTGGGATTAGATGTTGCTATAAAGCATGGCATCAAATGTCTAAAAGTCCATGGTTATTCCCAATTAGTTATAGCTCAAGTAAGATCTAAATATGATGCCAAGGATGAGAGATTGAAATTGTACAAACATGTTGTCTAGGATAGACTAGAGTTTTTTGATGCTTTCAATCTGCTTTGGGTAGAAAGGTCTAATAATATCATGGCAGATTTTCTTGCTAATGTTGCTCTCAAAAATGATGATATTACTCTTGCTAGTGTGTCTATGTTGGAAGTCAAAAGTAGGCCAGCAGTGCCTGATAATGTGTATAATTGGAAAGTATTTGAGGATGATTTTGATATCTTAAGGTTTCTTCAAGGTCTAGATCAATATGATGGGCAAAAAATAGATTTTAATGAAGCCCAACATTATGTTGAAGGAAAAGAATGTATTATGGGAAATGAGATAGTGCAACTACCTTCAAACCATATGCCAAAGGGGTTAGTGGAGTTAGAAGGGATGTTTAAAATAAATGATGGGTACTTGTCTCAAAAGTCTAACACTAAAATGGAGGACTTAGAGGAAATAAATTTAGGTTCAGAAACATCCCCTCAAATAGTCTATATTGGGAAAAGGTTGAGTAGGGAGGTTAGAGGAAATTTGATAAGACTATTAAAAAAATACAAGCATGTTTTTGCTTGGTCATATGATGATCTCAAGGCTTATAAAGGAGACCTCTTTCAACATGAAATTCCACTCAAGGAAGATACTAAGCCTTTTACACAAAAAAAAAGACCTATCAATCCCCTGCTATCCATAAAGATGCAGGCTGAATTGACAAAATTGAGAGATGCTAGTATCATTGAACCTATTAGACATTCCATGTGGGTCTCAAATCTTGTGCCAGTGAGGAAAAAGAATGGTGACATAAGACTTTGTGTTGATTTCAGGAATTTGAATGTGGCTTCTGTTAACACTATAAAAAATTTATAAGGTTTTGAAGCCATGTTCAGAGAAGTCTCCAATGGCAAAGATTTGTCACTTCAAAGGAATAGTTTAAAAGACCTGAATTCAAGAGCATATAGAAAATGGGCCTGATGAATTTCATAACGTATAGCCTGGAGAACGGGTTCAACGCTTTTTGTTTGACACATGCAGTGGGTTCCAGCTCCTAATTGAAGAATCTGAAGTGTTTAGGGAGTACTCATTTCGAGGTGTTCGCCTAAATCTGCACTTTTGTCTAAAAGCCAAATCAATATAGCAAGCCCTGTTTGTATCTGAATATCTGGTGTCCTGTTATGTTTCATGGCCTGCCACTTTGGGGATGTTTACAATGTGTATCAGATAGCTTAGGTTTCAAAGCTCAAGTATTTCTGAGTCCGTTTGATAGGTTTTTCATTCCCCCGAAGTTGGCTCTCTAGATTAGTCCTGTTTATCTAATCTGTTCAGTTTTGTCAGTGGCCCTATTTGACTGGTTATAACTTTTGACCCTATGACTCAATTGACAAATTTCCTTTTGCAACATATTCCAGTGGTCAAATACTTCTTGTGTTTCAATTTTTAGGCCATGACAAGTCCATTAGCCCAGTTTGCCAACCAGATTCCGTGAACAGTTTCTAGCATTTTAATGAAGGTCAGTTTCACTGTTTAGTTGGCAGCCCTGTTCGGATGAATGCATTAAGTACCCCATGATTGATCATAAGGTTTCAGTTATCGCATCATGTTGTAGGCATAAGAAAGAAGGTTCATGCAAATTTTTAGACTCTCATGTGTTCATCTGACATGTTTTCCAGAGCCATTCAAATTGCAGATTATTAAGTTTCTTCAGTAGTACACAGTTCAGTTTTGTTAGTAGCTCACTTTGAGATCTTGCCATTTGCGCTCAGGTCGAGGTCAAGCATAATTGAATGGTGTTCTATAATGTAGACATCAAATTGATTCTCCATTATAAGTTTCAGGTTATGACGAATCCGATTGATGACTTTTCTCAATCGATTCCAAACCCGATTTCTACAGTTTCACTATCCTTCAGTTCAGAGTGTTTTGAGGGCCAAATTTGGAGATTAATAATTGATAGCCAGTTGATCGTTTGATCAATTTGATTATAGACTTGTTTTCTACATGTGAAAGAGAATCTTTGCCCAAGGTTTCAGACCATGAAAGTTTCATTTGATCAGTTTGCGAGGTCAGGAAAAAGGTGTTCAGTTATGACGAAAAGTGCGGATAGCATATTTTTCTAAAGTAGCGATTTTCTTAAATTCATAGCTTTTGATTGGATGGTCATCTCTAGTTGGTGATTGGTTTGTTTTGATCCTTGCATATGAAATTTCTTCTAGTTTCAGTCGCTCGTCCCCAGCTCATCATTTGATATTTTTAGTTCGACTCTTTCTGGGGTAGTCGGCAGTGGTTTTCAGTTTTTGCTTGCCGGCAATTCTGAATCGGCATTTTCAAGTTTTAATATCTCACACCTCGCTCATTATTAGGTGAAGCCGTCTGATAGGGTTGTTGTCTATACTACAAAGTTTGTGTCAGCCAACTTTCAACTTCCAGCGATAAGTTTTCATCAGTAATTTAATGGCACGATTTGGGTTGTTTTATTTAGATTTGGCGACTGGCAAAGTTTTAAAATTTGAAGTTTTTAAGGTTCCCAGTTATCCGGATTGGATCCGGTTGCAGAAGAAAGTTGTCCTAGATTGTTTCTCGGGGCCAATTGTTTGAGTTTGAAAATTTTTTAGGCTGGACCCGCTTTGGGTCTAGCCTGCCTCATTTGTTTTAAAGGATAATTTTATCGATTGTGCCAGGCAGGCCATCTATATCTTGCACCGTCAATTGCTCCCATAATATATATGTCAAGTCTTAGGGGAAACATTGTTTCAACTATGAGATCATTTGAATGGATAAGTTAAATCCACGAGATCATTGAAGATACCACTCTATATACATCTTGTTTATTATATCCGGCGACTCATGATCAAGCATGAAATTATGAAGAATCCAGGTTTTATGGACAAGAATTGAGATATTTTCTTTTGAGAAGAGAAGTAAGCACAAATTTCCAAGGGGCTTGCTCATCTTTCTTTCAAACTTCATTGACTCCCTTTGATTTGTTGTATGTATAATGTTTGAATCAGTATATACAGGAATGCCCTTCATCATTTGCTATTATAAAAAGTTATTAACACTAAATTATAAAGCTATGAACTATTGGTTGAATACAAGAGGTTCTCTCATTGAGATTTCACTATGAATGTTCTTCTCCTTTCCACGAGGTCTCTCCTATTCTATACACGTCTCCATTTTTCTCATGTGTCTCCAAGACATTTCAATGCCCATCACACTCCTTCCCCATTTTTCCTTTACCCACACATACTCTGCCATGGATACCTTGCATGCCTCTTTTCATTGTTGTCCACACCATGAGAATGGTGTTGCTAACCACACCAAATGCAAGGATTGTGGGCTAAGGCTGGGACTCTTATGCATTAACAAGAGGCTGCTCACGCACTTACTAGATGGATGCCTGCGTGAGATTTGAAGGAAGACCCCAAAATTAGGAACTTGGGCTAAAATAGAGACTCAATGTTAATAAAAATTGGCACCCAGCATATTCAAAGGGAACCAGCATTTGTAGAAGGGAGACCCTGCGCAAGTATATGAGGACCAGCGTTTTCATTTGAGAAGACTCAGCACACTTCAAAAGAAAAAGAGGATGCACCAGACAATATCAAAATCAAAGACCAGGCAACGTTAATAAAGCCAGCGCATAAAAGAAAGAGGACCAGCGTGAGTGAAAAGACATAGCCAGTATGTTTAAAACAAAGACCCTACGCCAGGTTTGAATGGAAGCTTGCTGCTTGCAAATGAAGAACCAGCATTTGAAGGAAGTCTCAGCGCGAAAAAGAAGATCCAGCGCAAGCATTTTCAAAAGGAGATCTGCCCAAGTTTTTGTTTATGCAGGTGTGACTAAACAAAGAAAATGAAAAAACACATTATCCCACATGTGTAAGGAAAGACACATTATTGTTGTTTTTATACAACAACACAAACTTTATGTTCTAAAGTGATAAGACAGGGAGGCTCATTCACGCGGGCGCGGCCTGAAGTAATTGATGATGTTAATGCGGGCCCAGTGTGTGAATAATATACATATATTTTAATGAAATGTTGAGTGTGCAGGTTCGATCATGCCTTGGGATCCATGCCAGATCAACGGCGGTCGCCAAGGCACCAAGGAAAGTTTCTCACCGGTTAGCCATAGCGGTTCAGCAACAAGGCACCATGTGGCGCTCTTATGATGTGGCTCCTCTGATGCGGTTGGATGCCCAGATGGACCCACAAACCAATAAAATGGTGACACTTGGCAAAGGGATGATGATGTGGCACTGACAAGGCAGGGGCTGGTGTAGTTGGCCGACCATCTCGAGATGCACGCCAATTTGACGGTCATCGCTAAGGTGCAAAGGAAATATGCTCATTGTTTAACCATGGTAGATTAGCAAGATGTTGACACGTGTCTGGAGGTGATCTGGGATATAGATGCCCAGTCAATGGAATGAGCCAATCACGAAGTGACATGTGGCATTTGTGACATGGCGATGAGGTGGATCGATAGACCAATTAGATGTTGCCACATGGCATGGGGCCCACTTAAAAATTTCAAATGTCTGCATAAAGTTGATTTTCGAATTTATAAAGTTTGACTACATTGAAAAATAAAAATTTTGAATAATACAGGCTGTTCACGGAAAAATGATTTATGGGTCTTGTTTTTATCCAAATATATACATATTATATATCGTCGGAATCGTCTCAGAATGAGGAATGCAATGATGAAGTTTATTTTCAGTTCTGAGATGGTTGGTAAGAGCAATAATGGACTATGTCATCCGAGGACAATTTTGGGTAAAGAATTGCAGATATTTTGTAAAGTATGTTCTGGAATGTAATCAGATTTCAAAATTGTCTAGGATATTTTGAAGTCTTAGGGTTGACTAGTGTTGCCCTAGGTTTGCCCTAATTGATATTTTGGGTATCCCTGTTTCTATAAAGGGAATTTTGTAACCATTTTGAAGGGGCTGGCTAGAAATTCTTGACACAGGAAGCTGAAAAGCTCAGTGTGTATCCTCAGTCCAAATTGTAATATATTTTGCAGGTTGTGTCAATACAGTTGAAAAACTTTCTGTATCTTTTGCATATTATCTAGGTGTTGTATTTTGAAATGGTTTGTAATACAGGAACTTGAGTCCTTATACTTAATACAGTTTTCAGTTTCAGATCTCTCCTTCAGTTGTGTTTCTTGGGTTTTGAGTTTTTTGACTCTTTGCACAAGGTTTACTTGTGTATATATTTTATCTCTCAGCCCTAATCTAGGATCAGGTTAAAAGTCTCTGAGTGAAACATAAATTCATTTGGTTCAGTCAGGAAGGATGTTTGTAAGTAGTGTATGAATCTGATATGTTGTGTTTATGGCTTGGAATCTGTGTTCTTGTATTCTGTATCTGTCTCATATATATTGCCCAATGGATGAGGCACTGATCAGAAATTAGTATCTCTTATAGTGATGCAAGATTGGCACAGTTGTTTACATTCTACAAGAAATCATTATAATCACTACCAGTACTTTACTTTCATTTACTTTTATGTGTTGTCCTACCCAGTGATGGAGGATCAATGAACAATAGGTTGTTGTTTAGTATTCTCTCACTATTTTCATTTGTTGAAAGATCCAATAAAGAAACAGGGGGCAGATTTAAGACTATCAGTTAAGAGTTAAATACTATTGGATCAGGTGTACCCGCCTTGGTTTCACAGAGCCAGAAGAAGAAGAGGGAATATCCATCCCTATAGTTGGTCCAGTTGCCTATAGATTGCCCAAATTTGGAACTAACCAATCCTTAATATCCATCATAGGCATATTGGTGTCTCTTTGAGTGTAAACTCCTTTTCAGGAACCAACAGCTTCATTAAAAGATAATTATGGACTACCAAATATGGAAGCCATGCTGCATAGGATAACTGGTTGTGAACTCTTATCAATGATGGATGGTTTCTTAGGTTACAATCAAGTGCTGGTCAAAGAATCAGAGTAGTTTAAAATAGCATTTACAACCCCATGGGGAACCTATGTGTATGTGTGCATGCCTTTTGGTTTAAAAAATGCTGGAGCTACTTTTCAAAGGGCAATGGATGTTTCTTTCAAGGAATTGATTGATCTTATTATGGTTGTGTACCAAGATGATCTAAGTGTTTATTCAAAAAGGGTTGAGGATCATTGCAGTCATTTGGAAAAGGTCATTGTTAAAGCTCTAGAATTTGGTGTCTCTTTAAACCCCAAAAAATGTCAATTTTATGTGACAGAGGGGAAGTTTTTGGACATATAGTGTCAAAAGGAGTTGGGATTGACCCTAAAAGAATAGAGGCAATCAATAAGGTACCTTCACCTAAGAATATAAAGGGTGTGCAATCTTTCTTAGGGAAAATTAATTTTGTTAGGAGATTCATTGCTAATTTTACAGAAATGGTTAAGCCTATAGTCAAACTCCTAAAGAAAGATGTAAAGTTTAACTGGGACAGTGAGACTTAGCAAGCTTTTGAGAAAATTAAGCAAGCAATCCAAGAAGCCCCTATCTTAATCTCACCTGATTATTCAAAACCATTTTCTTTGTTCTCCTTTGCCTCTTTTCACACTATTGCAGCTATCCTATTACAAAAGGATAAAGAAGGATTTGAACATCCCATAGCATTTTTTAGCAAGTCATTGCAATTTGGTGAATTGAATTATGAGTTAATGGAAAAACAAGAATACACGCTATTCAAGGTAGTTAAAGATTTTGGACCTTATCTTGTTTATGCCAAAGTTAATGCATATGTACCTCATGCGACAGTGAAAGATATTTTGGTGCAAGCTGAGGTCACAGGGAAAAGATGCAAGTGGATCAATAGGATTCAAGAGTTTGATCTTGAGCTCCACATTACCAAATTGGTGAGAGCTTTGGGACTTGCAAAACTAATGACTGAGGAAAACATGGATCTCATACAAATGAATAGTGTTGTTGTTAATGAAGATATAGTTACTAGCATTGAAATGCAACCATGGTACAAAGATATTGTTTATTTTATCAAATATGCTAAATGTCCACAGGAGTTGAATGATAATCAAAGGAGAAGTTTCAGATTGCAGGCCCAGAGGTATGTAATGATACAGGGTGATTTGTATTGGAAAGATAATGATGGGATTCTATTCTTTTGTTTGGACAAACACCAATCAGAAAAGGTATTGAAAGAAATGTACTTTGGGTTGTGTGGAGGACATCATTCTGCTCAGTCCACAGCTCATAAGATTTTAAGGGCAAGATACTATTGGCCTATATTGTTCAAAGATACTCACTCTTTTTTTAGAAAGTGTGAGCCATGTCAAAGGTTTTCCAAGAAACTAAAATTTTCAAGTGCTCTGCTGTTGAACCCTGTGGTTGTAGAAGCCCCTTTTGCTATGTGGGGTATGGACTTTATTGGGGAATTTTTTGAGAAATCTAGTGGGGGGCATAGTTGGATTCTGGTTGCTACAAATTACTTTACTAAATGGATTGAAGCAATTCCAACTAAAAAGGAAACTAGTGCTATTGTAATTGAGTTCTTGATGAATAATCTAATCACTAGATTTGGTGTTCCTGTTAAATTGGTTGTAGATAATGCCATGAGTTTTAGATCTCAGGAGATTACTAATTTTTGTTTAGAAATGGGAATAATTTTGTCTTATTCATCCCCTTACCACCCACAAGCAAATGGGCAGGCAGAATCTAGTAATAAGAGTATCCTACAAATTTTAAAGAAAACTCTAGAAAAGAACAAAAGGAGTTGGCATGCAAAGTTGAAACTAGCATTGTGGGCTGACAAGATTGCTGAGAAAAGAGCTACAGGGAAGTCCCCTTTTGAGATGGTAGATGGTGTGAAATCAAGATTACTAGTAAACAACTTCTTACCAATATACAAATTCATATAGGAAGAAGGTATGGAAATCAGTGATCCATTGCAAGATAGAATGATTCAGTTGGTTGAACTGGATGAGATCAAGAGGGAAGGACAAAAGGAAAATGTGAAGTTGCAACAAAAAATGAAATATCTTTTTGATAAAAGAGCAACTTTGAGAAAATTCCAGCTGGGTGACATGGTTCTTCAATGGAATGCTAGGGTTGAAGACAAAGGGAAACACAAAAAATTTGAGTCTTTGTGGATGGGACCTTTTGTTGTTCATCAAACTCATGGCAAGGATTCATATTTTTTGCAAAATTTGGATGGTGGAGAAAAGGAATTGCTAGTGCATGGACAGTTCCTAAAGTTTTTCTTCAATTAGTTCTTTCTCCTTTTCCATGCACAGTAGATATGTATATATGTGTAAGTGTGTTGGTTTTGTGTTGTGTTTGTTTCCTATTTTAGGTTAGGGTTTTATGGTTTGACTCCCAAAGATTCATATGTTCTTGCTTTGACCTTGCACTCAAGCATCCTTAGATAGAGCCACTATTGGCATTTTTTTAGGTTTTGTGAGGTTTTCAGTTTCAAGTTGTGGTTTAATCCTTCTGCAAGTTTAATTTCTGGGGTTTAGGTTTTCAAAAATCCATCAATTTTGTTATAACCAAGCTTGAAAACCCTTTCCCTAGGTTTTTCCCTTTTGATAAATCTTGTTTCTTTGTATAAACCCTTAAGTTTCCCTAATCCTTATATTTCATTATTACTTTTTGGCCACTTAAGTGTTTTGATTATGCGCGTGATTATTTCCGTCCAATGTTCACTAAATCGTGTAGTATTCTTTTATGTCTTTAAGTTATTCAGCGAATTAGCGAATGAGTAAAAACCCATGTTGTATGTTTTCTTTAGTCTCTAAGTCTCCAAGTTGTTCAGCGGTTACCTCAACCTTTGCACAAACCAATGAGTATGTAGTACCCTGTTCACTTATTTCCTAGTGGTTTCCTATTAACTTCTAGCAACCTAGCATGGCGGTGTTCTCTCATTCTCAGAATCAGGTGGTTAAGACTTGTATTATCTATGTATCTGGTGAGGACCATTGATTATCCTTATGATCGATGGTTATGATTTAATTTCAAAGTATTTGGGTCCTACATAAATTGATTTGGCAATTTGGTGACTGTGTTATAAGTTCTATGTGCCCTAAGTTTGGCGGCTCTGACTATTTAGCTTAACGGATTTGACAAATGTGGTTTTCCATGTTACTCGCATGGTCTCATAATATGTTGGAAAGGTTCTAAATTATCTAGTGATCTGGCAAATGAGGTAGTTGTGCATTCTATTAAAAGATTGGGTATGATGAAAACTTTTCAACGAATGGGCGAATCAAGCAGTCAAGTAAGTTCTAAACCTTTGTTTACTAAGTCTCATAATCAAAAGATGATTGTCTTATAGTCTCAGTGAATTAGCAATGGCCGTTGATTAAGGTCATGATCAATGGTTGAATCAAGGTCTTAGTTTTGAAAAAGGTAGTTGGGAAAGAATTTAGTGACTTAGAGAGTAAGCTTATTCGCTAGTTCTCCTATTAAACATGTAGTTAAGGCTATCATTCAATGAACAAGAGAAGCCTTCGGCTACCAAATCTCAAAATAAATTAGCAGTCAACTGAAATATTAAGAGATTCAGAGATAGCGTTGTCGCTAATTCTCCAAATTGTCACCATGGTTAGTTGCTTGGGCAGGGTTTTCTTTGTTCGCTAGTTCACTGAAATGAGGAAGAATTAAGAATTTGACTCAGCGAATAAGCAAAGCCTTTGGTCACTAATTCTATGAATTTGAGCTAGGGTTATCTTTTCATCTAGTGATTGCGAGAACCTTCAGTCGCTAGTTCTTTGAAATGGGCTCATTTAAAGAAAATAATAAAGAAAGGGTAAAGGTCGTTGCCATGTGGATAAAGTACACCGTTGAGTTGGAGAAAAACCAGTTGGCCAGCCAATCAGTTTTAAAGGATAAGTTTATCACGTAAGCAGGGTGATAGAGTACCAAACTGTAATCATTGCCTTTTTGCCTTGTTTTTGAATTTTTAAATCTATTTGTCAACATCCCAGCATCGGCTAGCGCTGATTTGAAAATTGGTGATATGTGAATTGAATGCGAAAGTAATTGGAGGTATATTTTCAATGATTTTGGCAATTGTACACATTTCAATTTGCATCAATAAATAGGCTAAACTCATTGTTTTCTATGTTCGAAGTCATTTGAAGAGATTTGTGTTTACTAAAGTAACCTTTGAGTGCCAAGAAAATAAAGTTTGCAAAATAGGGAGCAATTGTGTAGAAAAAATGAGTCAACCAGAATTGAGCATTGCTTCTTCTAGTGGTGAAGCCAAAATGAAAGGTGGGGAAGATAGAAACAAACCAAACTACTTAGATAATTTTCTCAAATTGTTGCCTAGTTCTAGTCAGAACAAGAGAGCTCCTGATAATGTCTTTGAAGATGTTCTAGGTCATTGTAGAGATCCTGTCACACCATCCTAGTCAGGTTATACTATTTTCAGTTATTTTTATCAAAATAGGGGTGGGCCAATTCTTGTTTGTAATGTTTCGGCTTTGGGTTTAGGGAAATTGATTGTCCTTGATGTGTTTTTAGATGTAGACTTGATTGTTGCATTGGCTAGGTTGTATGATCCAATCTCCAAAACAATTAGGAAGGTAGACCAGTCACCTTTGGTTACTCTTGATAGGGGTGCTTTCATGAAATCTTTTAGTTTTTTCACGTCTTCCTCTACTAAAATTAATTTGAGCCAAGAGAGAGAGAGGTATACAAAAAATATAGGGTCAGTAAAAGACTAGATGGTGAAGCATATCCCAAAGAAAGGCACACATATAACTACCCTCCCTAATAATATGAATGCCCCTTACCAATTTAAATCCCTCCATTACTATATGAAGCAAACTTGTTATGGGTTGTGTAGAGTATTGGGAATAGATGGGGATGAAGAATTTTTGCTAGCTGATCTTTTGATGATGATTTTAAATATCCAGAATTATCTAGCAAACACAAATTATGATTACATCCAGTATGTAATCGACAGGATGCATGAAGGGTTAATGTATGTCAAAGAAAGTAAGAAGCCCATCAAGTTCTTGCATTACTCTATGTTGATGCACTTAATTCTATTTTTCAATATCAACAATTTTGATTTGAATATGTTGAAACTAGAATTCACCTTCCAAGATCAACATAATATAGTACAACTATGGGTAAGGGTATGGAATAGTACTTCAAATAGGTGTGACTTTTGTGTTTACGAGAACTTCATTGTTTTTCCTATTCTGAGATGGCTAGGCATCAATGTTACAAGGTTACCACCTAAGGTTCTAAGGCTGCTAAGACCTATGAAATGGGAGGAAAAATGGGAGGGAAACCATAATTGGGGTGATTTTTACTTAGGGGAAAATTCTACAATTATAAGAGTTTACAGTTGCCCCCAACCCCCACATTTGTTACCAAAATTTGTGCCACCAAGAGTTGCTTCTTTAGAATTTGTTTGGCAGTTGATGTGGATAGACATAGAACTTTTGGCCCCTCATAAGAAAGGTACTTTCACACCTAGGTAGTTTAGAATCAGTGATTTCTTGATTGCTAAGAGGGCTTTCCCAAAAATTACCACCTGGCTAAATCAATTCAAGATGGTATCTAGTTTTTGCAGACATGTGGACCTTGAGGGCTTCATTAAGACTACAAGGTTGACATTGATACCTAGTATTGGCACAAATAGAGAACATGAGGGCCTTGATGAGGAGGATGTGATTAGGAATATTATGGAGAAGGATGAGGTCACTACAAGGTGGAATAGGTTTTTTGATGTAAAGGATTTGCAAACTCAGTTGAAAGTAGCCCAAATTCTTTTTGACAGTTTCTTCCCTGACCTTCCCTACTTAGAAAGAATTAACAAGATGATAGAGATGTGTGACACTTTGTCAAATCAATTGGAAAAGTTTATTGATTAGAAGAAAACAAAGAAAAAGAAGGATTACTCATCTTCTGATCATGAGGAATTCTCTGATGGATCCTATGAGGGAGATATCCCACCACAAGTTGGAGACTTACCAGTTATTGATCTTATTAAAGACCAATTAGAGGTAGAGGACCTTCCAGAGCCACCATTGGAAAAGGAGAGGTTTGAAGAGGGAGAGCCTTCTAAGTAGAATAAATAGAAAGGTGGGATTGATAGAGCATCTTCTCTTGTACCAGGTGAGAGGGCTTACCATCACCAATTGAGAAAAACAATAAGGGCCAGCAAGATGGTGGCCACTAATGAAGGAGATGAAGAATAGTCCTTGTGGTTAGGACAAGATATTAGAGAGGTATATTAGGAGGAGTTCTTAAGTGATGACCAATTCATCAAGGGTGATGAATTTAAGAATTTTCTTATCTGGAAAAAACAACAAGATGTGGCTAAGGCTATTCTTGAGGGAGTAGAGCCAAGTGAAGAAACCATGAGAGCATTAGCCTCTTATGATCCTAGCCTTGATGCTATAACTGTAGATGAAGCCAGAGAAATGGTTAGATCAAGTAGAATGTTGCTAACTCCAGGATGGGATTTGACCTCTACTTTTATCATTGATCAGATAAGAAAGAAACCATAGGGCAGTCTATCCTATGAGGTTCATATTGGTGAAATAATAAGAGAAAGTGGCTATGACCCTAGATCCTAGGTTGTTGCAATGTGGTCTATTGCCCCAAAGACTCAAAATCCATCTCTACTAAGTATAGAGGATCAGATGGAAGGGAATAAAATCATATGGACTGTATAGAATACAGCTAATCTTGAGGTTTCCAAGGGAGTGACCCATTTAGCTAACTTGAATGAAGCAAAGATAGCTCAATTGTCTGAAAGGTATGCAAAACTATTTGAGAATGCAAGTGTAATGGCCAAAGATAGGGACTTGAAAATGATGAAGATCAAGTAATTGGAAGATGAGTTGGTTTAATTGAAGGTTAGGCTTGAAGAAGCCTCAAAGGTAGTTCTTCCCCCTCCTTTGTAGATTGAGGTCCCTTTTCAGATAGATACAAAGGTTCTTGATAAGAATGTTGAGGACTTAGAAAAAATAAGACTAGATGCATCCTTGGATATGGTAGCAAGGATTATGCAATATAGGCAGGACAAAATAAAGGACAGGATGGAATCAGTCAGTCTATTACACCAGGCCAGTGGAAAAGTGAATGAGTTTTTGACTACTTTGGAGCCACTCTTTAGTGCATGGTCACGAAGGAGCTCACTATTTGATAAGCTTGATGATTTGCAGGAATATAGGTCTGATATTCCTAAGGTAGTGACTAAGGTTTTTTAAAAGATTGGTTTAGTAAGTGTTGTGTCAAAGTTCTTTAAAGGTAAGTCTAACCAGATAGAAGCCAAGCTAGCTATGTTTGATGGGAGTAGCAGTAAGTACTTGCCTCCAATATATGATGATGGTGGAGGTATTGTCAGTATAGATGAGTGGAAAGCATCAATGAATCAAATGATAATTAAGCAAGATGCTTTCCTTAACAGTGACAATGCTTTAGATTTAGAAAGATGCAATAGTATAATTGACAACTTATTTAAAATTGAAAGTGATTACATATGGTTTGTAGTAGAGGCTAAAAGTGTAACTAATTCAATGTGGGATCAATAGATCAAATCACTATAGGAATTGTAGGCTTACTATTGGCCATCCGATGATGACATGGTACCATGGGATAAACTGACAAAGAAGAAAAAGAAGAAGCCAGCTACCTAGATGACAGAAGCGGAAGAAGAATAGGGTACATATGGCACCTATTCCAAGATTTGAGGGAGAGCATGTTTCAAATAGAGGATGATGTAGGTTAGCCATATGGTGTTCATCATTCATGCAAAAAATTATGTAACTACTCTGAAATATCTTTAGACAAAGGTGCCACTTGTAAAATTTTTAGGTAGTTGAGAACTGCTTTCTATTGTTATAGTCACAATCTTTTGATTTGTACTTTTTGTCTTTTGTTCAAGTTGTTTACACAACCATCCATAGCTTGTTGCATCCTTTTGAGGATTCCAAGATGGTTGTGGGTATATATAGAATTTTTTTACTTTGTTCAAGGGGTGGTTAATACATTTTGTAAAGAAAATTTTGAGATATAGAACCTTATTTTCTCTAAAGTCATGGTGATATTGTACTGATACATTCTGAATATTAATACAAAGATATTGAAACTCTATTGTTGCTACTTGTTGCCTTTGTGTATGGATGTTTTATTTTTCTTGTGCATTAAATTGTAAGGCTTTTTGATGCATTTTTCACAAGGTGAATATAGGTCTTGAACTTAAGTTCTTTCAATGAAAGAGTAAAATCTTAAGGGGAGAGTCTTTGTGAATTAATTATCCATGTATAAATTTGATAGTAGGTGTAGGAATTAAAGGAATGGGATGTTAGGCATTTCGTTTGGGTTTTAGTATATCTATCTTGATAGAATCTTGTTGAGGTAGGGTTTGACTCTGATGCCCAAGTAGATAAGGCACTGGTCTAAAATATATTTACATTTGTACCACCAAGAAGATAGAAATAATTGATTAATTTTAATTTTATTGCTTATTTATTATCTGAATCATCTATGAAAAATTCATGGATGCATATTGTAATGCTTTAAAGAAGCACTGGAAAGAGGTCATCCTTCCTTGAGTTTAACTCTCAAAAAGAAGAAGGATGAATTTCCTTATGCCACTATTCCATGTTATTGCTTTCATAATTTTCATCATAGTGTTCTGTATCAAGATAATTTGGGCTATGCTAAGAGTTGTCATGTCTTATTGAGTCAATTCTTAAAGGGATAGCATAGCAGTGAAGGAGATGATTCACAATTCAAACCTCATTTGAAAATAGTGAATTGTTATAGGTAAACACGCCTGAGTTTCATACTCGAAGTGAAGAAGGTTTGACAACCTTAACACCTTAGTGCTTGCATTTTGTTAGATGAATCTATTAGGATAATTGGAGTTATAGTTTTGTCAGATCATAAATCATCTGGAGATTTGAGCACTAACAGGATCATTGATAGTGGTTGCTCACATCACATGATAGGAGACAAAGATAGATTTTTTCATTTGGGTATATACAAAGGAGGCATGGTTAGATTTGGAGATAACACTCCGAAACCCATCATTGGTAGAGGAGCCATCACCTTGGATGGAAAGAATAGCACTGATGATGTTTTTTATGTTCATGGTTTGAAACATAACCTACTAAGTGTTGGGCAGTTACTTGACAAAGGTTACAGATTGGAATTCAATGGAAACAAGTGCATCATTAACAAAAAAGAAGGAGAAATGATCGCATCATTAATGATTAAGTGAACCTAGAACTCCTCAATAGAATGTGATTGCAGAGAGAAGGAATAGGATCATCCTTGATATAGCACACAACATCATGATTGAAGGAAAAGTTGCACACACCTATTGGAGAGATGCGGTCAATACAATAGTCTACATCATCAATAGAATACAATTCAGACTAGGTGTGGAAAACACACCTTATGGGCTATGGTTTGGAAATGTTCCCATAGTAAAATACTTTAGAATCTTTGGAAGCAAGTGATACATCAAGAGGGATGAAGCAGTAGGCAATTTTGATGCAAGAAGCGATGAAGGTAGTTTCCTTGGTTACTCTGCTAAAAGAAAAGCTTATAGATTTTTCAATTTAATATTAAAGATCATTGAAATTTCTCATGTTAAGATTGATGAAAAGTTTATGGTTCAAGAAAGATATCATGATTACTCACCTATGATTGAAGAAGAACCCAGACCCTCCATGAGTGAGAAAGTTGTTGAAGAAATGTTTGACAGTATTGATGTTCTATTTAATGACCCTGAGACAAGTGAAGAAGAAACTCCTAAAGCAGATGAGATAGTATCACCTAAAGCTCCAAAGTTTTCATCTAGATACCATTCCAAAGATGACATCATTAGAGATCAGAGTGGCAAAGTCACAACAAGATCAAAAGAAAAATGTTCTACAAGCAATGAGGCGGTATGTTTACTATCTTAGATTGAACCCTTAAGTGTTGAAGATGCATGTAATGATTTAGATTGGCATTATGCTATGAAAGAAGAACTAGATCAGATTATCAATAATGATACTTGGGAACTGGTCCCAAGACCCACTAATAAGAATGTGATTGGAACAAAATGGATATTCAGAAACAAGATGAGTGAAGATGGTACAGTAGTAAGAAATAAGGCAAGGTTAGTATGTAAGGGATATGCGCATAGAGAGGACATTGATTATTCAGACACTTTTTCACTAGTGAGCATATTAGAAGCTATTAAGTTGTTTCTAGCCTATGCAACATTCAAAAACTTCAAAGTCTATCAGATGGATGTCAAGTCAGCATTCTTGAATGGAGAATTGAAAGAAGAAGTATACATTGAGTAGCCAAAAGGATTCACCTTATCAGACATACTTGATATGGTATGTAGATTAAAGAAGGCACTCTATGGACTTAAGCAAGCCCCTAGAGCATGGTATGAGAGACTAGATGGATATCTAACAAAGATTGGATTCAAGAAAGGAGCAGCAAATTGTAATCTATTCATAAGAGAGACTTCTGAAGGTTTACTACTTGTAGCTATATTTGTTGATGACATTATCTTTGGAGGTAATGAAAATCTTAGTGCATAATTTGGTAAGGAGATGTAGAGTGAATTTGAGATGAGCATGATTGGACCTATCAAATATTTTTTGGGATTGAATGTGCAGCAAATAGAGAAAGGTATTTTCATTAATTAGTCCAAGTATGTGAAAGAGATATAAAAGAAATTCAAGATGGATGATTGTAAGCCAGTAGCCACACCTATGATAATAGGATGCAAGCTTACAAAATAAGATGACTCACCATTAGTAGATACAACATTTTACAAGTCTATGATTGGTAAACTTATATATCTTACTCAAACAAGACATGATATTTCCAATGTAGCTGGCATAGTTGGAAGATTTGTAGCAGAGCCTAAACAAAGTCACCTTATGGTCATAAAAATAATATTTAGATACTTGCAAGGCACTATAGACTATGGTGTTAGGAATGAATGCTAAATGTTTGGCAGCCATTCTATAACAGTTGTTGTTGTATTCATGACTATGATTGTCATTGATGTCAACACAGTGATTTACTAAAGACTTGCAGAGAAGCAGATAGAGTTTGGATTAGCGCATGTGCATTATTGTAGTTGGAGCTATATGATGTTTAGGTTATACTCTTTGATATGTTATATGTCTATGGTTAAGAGCACAGACAATAATTCATTTATTCATGGAAGTTATGATCATTTTGGTGGAAGCAGTATTCAGGTAGTGTTCCTGAGTAGCGGTTTGTGGAAATTGGATGATATCTCCTAATCAGGATGGAATATAGTTTTGTGTAGTTAAATGGAAGTTGAAGACACATTGAAGTGATGTGGCTGATAGTGCATACTTTGAGGTCACACAAGTGAAGCTTTATTGTATTTGGAAGGTGATAGTTTTGTGTAATTTTGATGTAGCGTGTGGAAACTTTTATTTTGTAATTGTATGCCAATTCATTTGTAATTATTTGAGTGTGGTATAAAGGAAGGAATGTATTTCATTGTTGTAAAGTAGTAATGATGTAAGAGTAGCAATTGAAGATGATTGTGTGTGATGCTATATGCATGAAGTGAAGAATAGAGCTAAGTATGAAAGTGAATATGTGAAGGAAGACATGTGAAGTACAGATATCTAAAGTTCAGATCTGATGTAATAGTGAGTGCAGTTTGGAACAGTCAGAGAAGAGGTAACATATTATTCTATTGATTAATGCAAAGATTATTTGGATAGTGTGTTCAATGCTCTTACCCTGAAGCTGTTTGGGTAGTGGATCCTTCTGTCCTCCATAACTCTTAACAGGGTTAGAATCTTTTAATAGGGATTCAAAATCTCCTAATAGGGATTCATATGTACTGAATGTATGTCATAAGACTCCTAATAGAGTCCATCCTCTCACAAGGAATATTCATATTAGTGCATCTTTTGTGGGCATCATTCCCACCAGGGTTTACTCTTTGATCAAGAGGCTCCCTAGTCAACATATATTGTGTCATTGTGTTATTGTGTATGAATATCTTTCTATGGTTGGTAATTATATTGCTTATATGGTTTAATGTTGTTGAAGATGATAAAAGTTATAATTATCTGATAACTGATTCACCCCCCCCCTCTTAGTTATCTTGGTGGACTTTACTTTCTAACAATTGGTATCAGAGTGGCAAGTCCTTGAAAAACAAGTTTAACAGCTTAAGGAGATCCATGGTGAATTTTATTAAAGAAAGCCCTAAGTTTTTTGGAGTAAATTTTGACAGCTGGAAAGAAAAGATGAAGATACACCTACTATGTTTAGGACCAGGTTATTGGTTGATTACAAAGAATGATAAGACTATCATTGAGGAGGACAATCTTGAAACATGTACTGCTGATGATCTATTTATGCGTAACATACTTGCAAGAGAAGCACTTTTGACAACACTTCCAGAGAATGAGTACTGTTAGGTAAAATGCTTGGAAAAATCTCATGAAATTTGAAAAGCTTTAAACTCTACTTTTGAAGGTGATGAACATGCAAAAAGATTTAGATTACATAATTGGATATGTGCATTTGAAGATATAAGAATGTTGGAAGATGAATCTATTAGAAGCTATATTGGTAGAATGTCAGAAATTATTATAGGTATAAAATCTTGTGGAGGAACAAAGATAGAGAATGAAGTGATATGGAAAATTTTGAGGACATTGACTCCTGTATTTAAGTAGACAACATAGATGATTGAACAAGTCATACCTTGTACTAAAAACTTTACAAGAGAAACTCTTTTTGGAATATTGGAAGCAGCAAAAATGAACTTGAGACTACTAGGAGACTTACCTAGAATGGAGACAACATTTAGTGCTCTTAGTGTTCACCCTACTTTGTCAAGAAGCATCACTATGAGTGGAGATTATGCTGACAACAACAAATCTAGAAATGAAGAAGACAAGAAGATTGAAGAAGGCATTGCTTTGCTTGTGAAAAGAGAACCAGACAGTAAGAAAATATTTAAATGTTGGACTTGTCAAGAATATGGTCATTTTGCATCTAAGTGTCCTAAGAGAGTTAAAAAGTACAAAAACAATTTCAAACCTAGAAGATCTAAGGAATGTTATTATGCAAATGATGAAGATCTTGAAGCTAGTATTGAAAGAACTTGTGAAAGTGATACTGAGAATAATGATGACACAGGATTTGTAGCAATTAAAGAAGAAAATTCTAAAACTAATGTTAAGGAAGAAAAAGCCTTAGTTTCTCAAGTTGAAAAGAAATTTGATTGGATTATAGACAGTGGTTGTCACATCATATGACTGGAGACATGAAAAAGTTCATAAAGTTTAATGAATATGATGGAGTTGTTAGAGTTGGAAACAATGCACCTTGTTTGATTAAAGGTATAGGAACTATTACTCTTGATGGAAAGACTAATACTGATGATGTTTATTTTGTGGATGGATTGAAACATAATCTTTTGAGTGTTGGAAAGTTAATTGATAAGGGATATCAAGTTTGGTTTACTGAGAAAACTTGTGTGATAAAGGATAAAGATGGAAATCTTATTGGAACTGGATCTAGAACCAGAGGTAATGTATTTCAGTTGAATCCTACTGAGATGACATGTTTGATTAATAAGATTGATGTCGGTTATGACATAGAAGGTTTTGTCATATAAACTTTGACAACATTGTGAAAGTAAGTACTACACTTGTAGTAAGAGATTTACCTAAGATTATGAAGCCTGCTAACATGATTTGCAAAGAATGTGTAATGGCTAAAGAGAAGAGAAGTTCTTTTCCCAGTAAGAAGTTTACATCTACAGAGAAGCTAGAGATTTTTCATATAGATTTGAGCGGTCCTACCAAGACTAGAGGATTCTATGGAGAAAGGTATTTTATGATTCTTGTTGATGATTTTACAAGAATGATGTGGATTGCATTTCTTAAAGAAAAATCTGAAGCATTTGATAAGTTTAAGATTGTTAAGAATAAATTTGAGAATGAATTTGGAATGAAGATTAAATGTTTGAGGTCTAATAGAGGTGGATAATTTACTTCTAGAGAGTTTAACACCTTTTGTGAAGAAAATGGCATTAAGAGACAGTATTCAGCCCCTAGAACACCTGAACAAAATAGTATTGCAAAAAGAAGGAACAAATTAGTGACTGAAATAGCAAGTGAAATGTTGTTTGAAAATGATTTGGCCAAGATATTCTGGAGAGAAGTAGTGAACACAATAGTGTATACAATGAATAGAGTACAAATCAGAGCAAACACAAACAAGACACCTTATGAATTATGGTTTGGACATGCACCCTAAGTTAAGTATTTTAGAATTTTTGGAAGCAAATGTTATATAAAGAGAGATGATGATATTGGAAAGTTTGATCCTAGAAGTGATGAAGGTATATTTCTTGGATATTATTTGAAAAGAAAAGCATATAGATGTTTCAATAAAATAACTAAGACTATTCTTGAAAGCACAAATGTTAAAGTTGATGAAAAGTTCAAAATTCAGGTAAGAATGTTTGATTATGAATCTGATGAAGAAGCTCATCCCAAACCTAACACTGGATCTACTGAATTATTTTATGAAACTGATAGTGATTTGTTGAATGAAAGCCATAGTGAAGTTATTGAAGAACCTACATCTGAAGAGAGATCTGAGACAATGAAACCTAGCAAGAGTTTGTTAAGGAATCATCCTATTGAACAAATTATTGGGAGCATCAAAAGAGGAGTTCTAACTTAGAATAAGGTACAAGAACAGTCATGTTTGATTTCTCAAATTGAACCTAAGAATACTAGTGAAGCTTGTGAAGATGAAAGTTGGACTAATGTTGTGAAAGAACAACTAGATTAGATTGAAAAGAACAAGACATGGGAATTGGTCCCTAGACCTAAAGACAAGAATGTTATTGGAAAAAAATGGGTATTTAGAAACAAGATGAATGAACAAGGAGAAGTAGTAAGAAACAAAGCAAGATTGGTATGTAAGGGTTACTCACAGCAAGAAGGAATTGATTATGAAGAAACCTTTGCACCTGTTGCAAGAATTAAAGCAGTAAGAATGTTTTTGGCTTATGCAGCTTACAAGAAATTCAAAGTATATCAGATGGATGTGAAGTCAACATTTCTGAATGGAGAATTGGAAGAAGTCTACATTGAGCAGCCTAAAGGTTTTCCTTTGACTCAAGAAGGAGACATGGTATGTAAATTGAAGAAAGCTTTATATGGACTTAAACAAGCACCTAGAAGTTGGTATGCAAGACTGGATAAGTATTTGTTAAAATTGAGATTTAAAAAAGGAATAGTTGATAGAAATTTGTACACAAAAGAAATTGAAAATAGTTTGTTGGTTATAGTTATTTTTGTTGATGACATTATCTTTGGAGGAGAAGATGAGGCTAGTGACAAATTTGCTGATGAAATGAAGACTGAATTTGAAATGAGTATGATTGGTGAAATGAAATACTTTTTGGGATTACAGATAACACAAAACAATGATGGTATATTTGTAAGTTAGACAAAGTACCTGAATGACTTTTTCAAAAGATTTGGAATGGAGGATTGTAAACTAATTGGAAAATCCATGGTGATTGGATATAAGTTATCTAGCACATATGAGACTCCTACAGTAGAACAAAAGAAATATAGATCTATGATTGGAGGATTGTAGTATTTGACTCATACAAGACCTGATATAGCACATTCAATTGGAATTGTAGCAAGATTTCAAGCTGAACCTAGAGAATCACATTATGCAATAGTAAAGAGGATACTGAGATATTTAAGAGGCACAATGGACTATGGATTATGGTATGAAAAATCTAATGATTTTACCCTATGTGCATCTACAGATGTTGATTGGGGAGGCAGTGTTGATGATAAGAAAAGCACCAGTGGTGGAGCATTTTTCCTCGGAGGAAGATTAGTTTCTTGGCTAAGCAAGAAGTAGAATTGTATCTCACAAAGCATAGCAGAAGCATAATATGTAGTAGTAGCAAACAATTGTAACCAGATAATTTGGATGAAGCAAATGCTAAAGGATATTGGAATAAAATTTATTGAACCTATTGTCATACATTGTGACAACACTAGTATAGTTAGTATGTAAGAGAGAAAGTTGCTAAGAAAGAAGTTAGACTTGAGTACATAAGTACAAAGGAGCAGATAGCAGATATATTCACAAAGCCTTTGCCTAAGGATACATTTGAATATCTGAGAGGTATGCTTGGGGTTATGCCCCAGCCTACTTTTGAGAAGTGATGCAGTTGGTTGCATCCATCTAGTGGTATATTAACCCTATCTTTCTTCTAGAATGGATGTTGGTGCTTCCTCTATTGGGGAGTATGTGTATCTGAGCTAAGTCATGAGGACTCTAGTGAATGTATTTTCTAAACAGTGTCTTTTGACATTGAGTTGTTGTTGACATAGTGATAAAATTTTTGTCATTGATGTCAATGGGGGAGAAGTATACATGAAAAACAATATGGAACATCTGTTGGAGAGAACTGAATAGGATAATGAAGCAAGATTTGATTGATGAAGAGGATTTGAAGAAGCAGTGTTGCAGTATTGGATTTTTGGAACATTGGATGTTTTTCATCTATGTTGCCATCAATGCCAATAGGGGAGATTGTTAGGAATGAATGCTAAATGTTTGGCATCCATTCTATAGAATTTTTTGTTGCATTCATGACTATGATTGTCATTGATGTCAATATAGTGATTTACTGAAGACTTGCAGAGAAGCAGATAGAGTTTGGATTAGCGCACGTGGGTTATTGTAGTTGGAACTATGTGATGTTGAGGTTATACTCTTTGATATGTTATATGTTTATGGTTAAGTGTGTAGATAGTAATTCATTTATTCATGGAAGTTATGATCATTTTGGTGGAAGTAGTATTTAGGCAGTGTTCCTAAGTAGTGGTTTGTGGAAATCAAATTATATCTCCTAATCGGGATGGAATCTGGTTTTACGTAGTTAAAGGGAAGTTGAAGACACATTGATAGTGATATGGATGATAGTGTAGATTTCGAGGTCACACAAGTGAAGATTTATTATATTTGGAAGCTGACAGTTTTGTGTAATTTTGATGTAGCGTGTGGAAACTTTTATTTTGTAATTGTATGCCGACTCATTTGTAATTATTTGAGTGTGGTATAAAGGAAGGAATGTATTTCCTTGTTGTAAAGTAGTAATGATGTAAGATTAGCAATTGAAGATGATTGTGTGTGATGTTATATGCATGAAGTGAAGAATAGAGCTAAGTATGAAAGCGAATATGTGAAGGAAGACATGTGAAGTACAGAGATCTAAAGTTTAGATCTGATGTAACAATGAGTGTGGTTTGGCATAGTCAGAGAAGAGGTAACATATTATTCTATTGAGTAATGCAAAGATTATTTGGATAGTGTGTTCAGTGATCTTACCCTGAAGTTGTTTGGGCAGTGGGTCCTTCTGTTTTCCATAACTCTTAACAAGGTTAGAATCTTTTAACAGGGATTCAAAATCTCCTAATAGGGATTCATATGTACTAAATGTATTTCATAAGACTCCTAAAAGAGTTCGTCATCTCACAAGGAATATTCATATTAGTGCATCTTTTGTGGGCATCATTCCCACCGGGGTTTACTCTTTGATCAAGAGGTTCCCTAGTCAACATATCTTGTGTCATTGTGTTATTGTGTATGAATATATTTCTATGGTTGGTAATTATATTGATTATATGGTTTAATGCTATTGAAGATGATAAAAGTTATAATTATCTAATAACTGATTCACGCCCCCCCCCCTCTCAATTATCTTGGTGGACTTTACTTTCTAACTATGGTCTATGGTATCCTAATTCATAAAATGTTGAGCTTCATGTGTATACCAATGTAGATTGGGTAGGATGCCTTGATGATAGAAAGTACATCAGGAGGAACACTATTTCTTGGTGATAGACTTGTCACTTGGACAAGCAAGAAACAAAATTGTATCTCTTAGTGAATAACAGAAGCTGAGTATGTTGCAGTAGCCCTAAATTATTTGACAATTATGTGGATCAAGAAAATGATAAAGGATTTTGGAATTTAGATTAATTATCCTATTGTTATTCATTGTGATAACACTAGCACTATCAACATGTCAAAGAACCCTGTGATGCATGCAAATACAAAACACATTGAGATCAAGTATGACTTCCTAAGAGAGAAAGTGGCAGAGAAAGAAGTCAAGGTGGACTATGTGAGTACTAAAGATTAGTTAGCAAATATATTCACAAAGCCCTTGCCAAAGGATACTTTTGAGTATCTCAGGGAGAAGTTGGGAGTGATTCCCTTCTCTGATTTTGCTTAGAAGAAAGATGAAAGAGCATCAATCCTTAGGGACTGATGGATGGTTGACTAATATACTTTAGGAGTAGTACCGATGCTTAAACTAATTGACACCATTTTCCATTGATGTCAAAGGTGGAGTAATATATATTTATGAAAAACATAAGTAAAAGGAGTAATATAATAAGGGTGAGTAGTATTCAGTTATGGAAATAGTTTAGTTGAGGAAATGGAGAATTTTGAACAATATTGCAGTAGATGGAGGATTCATCCTTGGGGGAGTTTTGAAGAGGAAATGGAGACTATTATAAAAGAAATATTCATTTGGATTGGTGGAGTTTTTCATTCCATATGTTGCCATCAATGCCAAAGGGGGAGATTGTTGGAGATTTTCCAACAAGCCAGTGTTGACTGTATGTTTGTCATTGATGACAACATATGGTAAGTAACATGCATGGAAGACTAATGAAATAAGCTTCTATTATATACAACATGGACATGCTATCAACATGATATCATGGATGCAGAGGTTAACTGTTAGTACAGGTAGTTATATAGAAGCTTGTGTCAGCACTATTCTTGACAGAGTTACAGGCAGTGTTCTATGAATGATTGTCCGTATAGTTATCATGGAGCCTTGCACATTTGGATATGTGATGGAGTCATGTTAGGGATGTTACATTCATGGACATAGAGTTTGATGATTAGTAGAAGTGAAGTTATGCAGTCGCTATTCACTAGTAGTAGTTTCTTGTGTTTATTCAGTAGAGCTGACAAAGATTATATTGGTTTAGGAGTTGTGACTATCATTTTGGTATGCACCCTTGGATTAGTGCTTGGAGAGTAGTTAGTAATGTTTTTTTAAGAGCGCATGATTTAATTCAGCTTGAGGAGAAAGTTTTAGTTACTTTGGTAGAGCCGACAATGTGTAGTGTGCGCCTACATTTATTAATATTGGATAGGTCCTAGAATGTGGCGTTCTTAGTAGAGCTGACATAATTATTATTGGAGTATGTTATGGTTTCTCTAATATGATTTCAAGGTGGTTCTAATAGGCTGAATTGATTATATCATTTAGTGGAAAGATATTTATAGGAAGTTATTTATGATTGCTAAGGCATGCTTCAAAGTTGATTGGAAAGAGCAAAGCATAGTGTGTGAAGTGTTGAGCCATCAGCAAAAGGTCTATGTGACCAAGTAAAGTATTTTTTCTATACATTGGAATTGATCTAGATAGTAGGTCAAAGTGCAATTCACCAAGATCTAGATATAGTGTGTATCTATTATTCAGAAGGTTGTAGCCTTCACTCATTTGAGTAGTGTGCTCTCGGATAGTGCATCCTCACCCCTAACAGGGTTAATTGTAAAAGACTCCTAGCAGGGTCTGACCCTTGACCAGGTCATTGTACTAAATGCATTGTAAAGATAACTCCTAATATGGTTAAGGATATTCTAACAAGGATCATAATACACTAGTGTAGATTATTAGTGGGTGTCAATTCCCACTGGGGTTTTTACCTATTTGAGTTTCCCCGTAACCAAAATATTGGTGTTGTGTTCAAGTGTTCTTTCATTGTGTTTAAGTATACTTAAATGGATAAAGAATTTAAACTTGTAGATAACTGATTCACCCCTCCCCCCACTTAGTTATCTCTTGGGACTATTCCTAACACTTAGTTCTAGGCTCAACTGCCTCAAAGCAGACAAAATTAATTTCAACCATGAAATAGATAATGTCCTCATATTTTTCCACTAAATTATTTAGAATTTTATACCTTTCTTTCATCTTCCTCTGTAGTATCTTGATCATGCAAAATAATTCTCCATCTATCCAATCCTTCTTCTGTCTTCTATAGTATTCTGAGATCTTAAGTCCAGTGGGTTCATTGACTTTCCATTCTCTAGGATGCATGCCAGGAAAGTTGTGAATGATATGAATGTACATGTGAATCAGCAATGAACCAAACCTGAATGCCTTAGATTTATCTTTCTTTATATCTTTCACATTCTCAATAAACTGTTGAGTTAGAATTTCACAAAGATTATACTTCTTGTTTTCCTTTAGCATTCTGTATGCCATCATGATGACTCCAGTAGATACATAATTTGGTCTGCTTTTATAAAACAACTTGTAGCCTAGAAAAATTTCTACCAATCTAACATCTTGCAAATAAATATCATTTATTGTCATTGCACTCTTATCCCATTTTCAATGCATTAGGGTTTCAGCTAGATTTCTTAGGTTCTTTTCTTGTACAGGTAGGGCTCCTTCATTGTCAAGGGTTGTGATATCATGTATCAATTGTGCACATATCTTAATAGGATGTTCGCCTATCCACAAAAATTGGTCATAAAATCTGATAAGAATGTTCTTAAACCATTCAACTTCTATAAATTCTGTGAGTCAGGTTAACTTAAGGATTGACTTATCCTTTAAGTACTTAAATTATTCTACCATAGACCCATCAACTTCAATCATACTATTCAATTCACTAAAGATGTTAACCTCGCCAATGATTTCATATTTGCAATGTATGTAAGCCCTAATATCTTCTACATGCAACATGCCTATGGGGGTTTGTGAAAATGCTCCCTCTAGATCATCCTCATAGGATTTGTATGGATGCCTCTTAAACTTATACCTAGGTTTGTCTACAACATCATAAACTATGGGTGTATCCATGACTTCTATGAAATATTAGGCCTAAATACCTTTAAACACTTGAATTTGATGCTCTGCTTCATGTGATCATGTAATCGCCAGATTACTGATAACCTTCTCTATTTTGTTCTCCTTAAGCGCTGATAAAAAATGGTGTAGATTTGATATCCTTTAAGTCCTTTTATTCATCACAAGTTGAGTGTGTGTATTAAACATAGGTAGCTCAACTTCGCATGTCATCCAGTCGATACAAAACTTGCGATCATCGAAGATGAGTCTTCAAGTGTTGCGCTCTCAATGACAAACTCCAAAACATCTGTACACATCATTCCTAAGCTCGCATGAGCTTACTCTACATATATAGGGGCTGGATATTTTCTATTTACTACATCTAATGCTCCCCATAAGGCCATATGACCTTTTAGGTCGATACCTCAAAGAACTCATCATGCGAAGATACAACATCATCAGTTGTCTCTCCCTGAACCACTGCTTTATTCAAAACTTTTACCTTCCATATCTAATCATCCTCCTTGCTCTTTGATTTCTTGAAATGATTCCCAAATTCATCCATGTACTCATTAAGACTCTTACCACCATCACCAACATTTTTCCTTATAACCACAGGAGGTGGTCCTTTTGGTTCACTAGATATTCTTGGTCCTCCTCTATTGTCTTCTCCATTATATTTGCAAAACTTTTCAATGTGACCTAGATTGTTACATTTGTAACAAGTAGGTGGTCTCCTTCTATCTTGATTAGTCTGTAGTTTACAATACCTTGTTGTATGCCCAAAGTTATTATATTTTTGACATGAGATTTTAGTTGTTGTTTCTTCTCTGATATAGTCTTTCTTGTACTTGGACTGATTAGGTTTTCTACAGTCTACTTTCTTATGTCCATATTCATAGAAATTAAAACAATAACTAGTAAAGGGCTTAGAGTTACCTTTACTTCTACAATCTCTTTTCATGTGTCCAGCTTTGTTGTATTTGAATCATCTACCTTTGAAGGGTCTAAACTGCTCTCGAGATTCTTCATTAGTAGGTCTCTGTTCAGGAATAGGTCTTTCCTCATTCTTGGCTTCATTTGATTCATCCTAGGTTTTTGAACTTTCACCTTCATTGAATCCAACTCCAGTCATATCTCCTTTAGGCTTTTGTCTTTCTCTTTGTTCATCAATCTTGTCACTCCTCATGTGCAACTTCTTAATGTGTAATTTGGCTTGAGTGAGTTCACATTTGATGATCTAATTATAATTTTCCAATTCCTAATATTTATCTTTTCATTAGTCAATTTTAGTCTTCATTTCACTTATCTGCTTGTTAGATTCTTTTAGTGACTCTTCAACTTTGTTTCTTTCATCCTTTTCATGCTGAATTTATTTAATCATCAAAAGATTGATTTGTTCTTTTTCTTGCTCCAACTTATTTACTTTATCTAATGTATCATTGTCTAAACCTTCTTTGATCTTTTCCATAAGATATTATCTCTGACTCTTTTCAATCTCAAGCTGCTCTTTTAGTTTCCTCATGAAACCTTTAGCTCTTCTTAATTTAAATTTTAGTTCACCATTCTCAGCTTTCATCTTATCCAGATCTTCAAGTGCAGCTTCAAAGTTTACTTCAAAATCTTCTGAATCCATTTTGATCTCCCTTAAGTTGTGTTGGTTCTTGAAAATATTTTACACTCGAAGGATACCAATATACCTAAGATCAATTTTAAGGAGGGGTTAGTTCCAAATTTGGGAGGTTCTAAACGTAACTGGACCAACTATAGGGACAAGACTGCCCTCTACACTTCTGGCTTTGCAAAACCAAGGTGGGTATACCTGATCTAATAGATATGACTCTATTCTTAACTTGATACTAGATCTAGTAACATATATCAGTGAGAAAGTACTAAATAACAACCTATTATTCAATGAATCTCCATCACTGTGGTACGATATCTACTTTAAAATAAAAAATAAAGATTAAAGACTAATTTTGATTGTTCTATTTTGATTGCAATGACCTTAATCAATCCTTACTAATGAAAGATATACTCATTCAGGCCAGTGCCTTATCCATTGGGCTAAGATTAATTAAAACAAAGAAAATACAAAAGATCTGATGATAATTTTATTCATAACCATAAACACAAATAATCAACCCTTTCCTCCTTATTTAATATCCTTGCATAAATCACATGAACATGTATTTCATTTAGAGCAATATTTAATCAAATTCTAAATTAGAACTCAAAAATGATAATACATACACAAAGTCTTTGATAACTCATAAATTCATAGATTTGATACAGAGGAGAGATAAAGACCTGAAATTTAAATTAAGTATAATGAACTTGATCATTTGTATACAACATGCTTTGAGAAACAAGCTTGCAAATAATGGTAGCATCTTGTACTTTTTTTCTACTACTTTGATAAGAAAAGATATAAAATATTACAATCCTCAAATGAGGGCTAGGGTTTCAAAAATCTATCTTCTAAACACCTAAACTCTCAATGCCTAGTATGATCATGAAAAATCCTTTATAGATAAGGACTACAACAAGCTTCCGATCATATTAGGGTTTACAAAACTTTACCCTAAAATTACAACAACCTCGCAGGGTTCGCAATTAATGACTCAATCAAATCTTGGATAGATATTTGGTGGGCAAGCCACTTGTCTTCAATTCTTCAATTCCTCTCTCAATCCTTTCAAACAATCTGATTGTCTTCTCTTCATGATTGTTCTTGCAATAAATATAGTCTACATCTTACCTACTCAAAACTGTGAGTCGCAACCCTTTTCTTGCCTCAAGAAGTAGATGGAGTGTCTAGCTTTTCAATGTTAGGCATGTACTAGTATCTCCATCTATTAAACACTTCCTCACTTAGGAACAAAAAAATTATTATTTCATCTTTTTTTCTAGATAACTGCTCCCACTTGCTTTCCATCTACCTAATTTCCTGCTGGATAAAATCAAATCTTGATTTTGTAGTTATTAACATCTCGATGGTGTGGATGAAGAAAAGAGTGTTTTCCAAAGTCAAAATACTTGTCATCCTGGCTGAAAAGTATTCATCCATCCTTTCTCTCCATTTGAGTAATTCCTTTAGCTTTCCATTTCTTTTAAAAACCCCTAGTATTAATTCACATCTTGAAAGTGTCAATTCTTTCTTTAGCAGATTGGATTTTCTCTCAAAATCATCCAGAATTATTCTAAATTCAACCAAACTCTTTACAAATTTATGCACTAGTTTAATCAAATAGTCTGGATCAAACTAGGCTTTTGAAAGCATATAGAAAATCTTCATGTTTGATTCCCTTCCTATCCATTTATCCAAAATTGGCCCTAATTCATCCTTATGGTCACTCAAAGATGTCAGTAATGTATGCAATCTTCTAGCATGATCATACAAAATTGTGGGGTCCAAATTGTTAGCGAATTGCATAACTGCTTCCCTAACCTTTTCCTCATACTTCTGGTCCATAAGGCACTTAGCCTTCACATGTTTATCTCTTTGTTTTTCCAGCTCTGCTCTACTTTCCCTTAATCTATCCCTTTCTTCAAGCAACAACTACTTTTCCCAATTGACTCTTGCATCTATATTTGTTTCTGGGAAGGGGGATGGTGGGAATTCAATAATGGGGCTAGAAGAAGAAGCCACTATAGGCTTATCAGAAATCATTAGCTAAGGTGGTCTATGGTCTAGATAATTATGCTATCAATTTATCTTTCTCAATCATCTCTATCTTTAGCTCATTGTAGGATTTGAGAATAGTCTCAAACTTAATTCTCAACTCTTCTTTCTTGTGAGCATCCTTTTCTGCCACCTTCACATTAAACTTGGTTGTCTCCAAGATTATATTTGAGGCTTCAACATTTGAAGTCTCAACCACTCTATGTACTAACAAATTCCCTGAATACTCTGAGGAGTATGCCTCTTTTTTATCTTTATTTCCTTCCCTCTTAAGGGACCACATTACTAAGGTTGCATGATCATTAGAGAAAACCACACCCTAACCAGCCTGATGTGCTTTCTCTGTAGTAGAATGAACTTTAACTTTACTTTTTCTAACTGCATCAAAAACTATTGCATCAACAATATCCCATTCAGGGAGAATTAACACCCCTGTAGTATGAATCAAAGCCATGCCTTCTTCTGGGGTTATACTCTCAAATTTATTCATCATTTCCCCCTTTATCTCATTTTCAATCTCAGTACTATCCCTATCAGGGAACTCTTCTTTCCTTTTTTCACAAATCTCTATAAATTGATTAATATGCATTCTCCACAAGAATTGAATAAATGCCCTAGTCTTAACAAAATTATTATCTAAAATGAAACCATCACTAGCCTGCTTTAAAATTGGGTCTAGTTGTTTACCTTCAAACTCTGCTATAGTGAGGTCCATCTCAATTCCTCTGGGTGCTTCTGGCATCCCCTCTTGCATCTCATCTCTTGAAACAAAATTTTTTGCCTCATTACTCATTTGTACTAATTATTGAACAACTCCCTATTCATCTAGTTGTAATGGGGATTGAGAAGGAGAGTATATCTCTTGTTCTAATTGGGTCTCTTCTTGTCTTTTCATCTTTGGAGAGGTTTGTTATGCTATTAGATCATTCATAGGTCTCTTTCCCCTAGAAGTGGATGGAATAATTTTATCTTTTTGTTGTGCCAGGAAAAGGACACTGTATCCCTTTCTCTCTTGAACTATATATGTCCCCTTAGGGGTCAATTTTGCATATCCAAGCTTATTAAAAATTCTCCTCACTTTGTCTGGATCAGATTGGATCACCTCTCCCTTATTTTCATTTGGTGCTTGCGTAATTCCCTCAAACCATTCCATGAGGGCATCCACTTTTCTTGTGCATGGCTGAAAATCCTTTAATGGGTCATACTTCTTATCAAAAATCTGAATAAAATCTACAATCTTTTAATAGATTATCCTTTTTTCTTTTTTAATTTCTTGGGTCTGTAAATAAAACTCATTTCTAACTATATCCTCTAGGAAGTTGAATTAATGTTCCAAAATGACACACCTTGTTTTCTCCTTAAACATCCTAGATATAAAACCTTCATTATCTGCACACCTTACTACTGCAATATCCATCCTATAAGGCTAAAAAACCTTATTTAGGTGCATCCATCCACCCTTAACAATAATATACTAGTGGGCTATTGTAATGCTTGGGAACAAAGTTCCCCTTCCTCTATTAGTTAGGGTTGTTTCCTGTAAGTCACCAATTTGCCTTAAAATTTCTGCATATCCTATCTTCAAAGGGACTTGGTAGGGAAGTACAAAAGGTGCCTTCTTGCAACCATATACTTTGAATACTATGGAAACTAGATACAAAATTATGTCACCAAATTATGGACTATGGTGATGTCCTTACAATATTCTTTTGGCCTAATTAGCCTCAATAATTCCATGGGAATTCTTGGATTCTCAAAAAATAACAAGGACCTGAGCCTTGAAGAAAAATTTCTATCAAAAATGATATAAATGGCATCAGTCATATCCCATGATAGCTCTATAGTCCACAAATGGACTGGTGACACTTCTCCATTCTTCTTCCTAACTATTTCCATTGTCTTACTAAAGAAATCAACACCATTGTGTAAGAACATATGCATCAACATGGACTACCACCCAAAAGGTTTGTCTACCTTCATATTCTTAATCCCTATTAATCCTTGATGAATTAGGTTCACAAGGTAGGGGGAAAAATAAAAAATTAATGCCAAGTGGGGATGTAAGATCTACATCATCATAAACATGTATGGGATAGGCATGTGTGTAGCTTCATCTTGTCCTAAGATCAAAGTCAAAGACTTGTGCATGCCTAGTTCTCTCAAATTGAAAAGATCTAACCTGAAAGGCTCTAGTGTACTTGGGCTAACCATACACATGGCACCAATTTTGCCAAGGAAATCTCTTAGAGGACCAGACCTCAAATAGTCTCTCTATTCCTAATAAATTTTACCAAACTCATCAAAATCAATCTTCTCTAGTCCAACAGAAGGATCACTTAGTGAAAAAACTTGTCTGATCTCATCCTCTGTGATACTTATCAAAAAATTTCCATTTATGTCCCTAACACATCTAGTTATAGGGTCATAACACTTGGCTATTTGTATGAGGAGATCAGCATCCATAAAGACTCCAGGCGTAATGAGTTTCCCCACATCAAACTGCCATATATTACTAAGGGGAGCACATACATTTCTCTGAGAGTATGCAGCTTTAAAAAAAATTAAACCATTATACTTCTCCCCAACCCTAGCATCTCTCATCCACATTCCCCTATCGAATAGTTTGTCATCAATATAGTCCCTAGGGTTTTTGGGGACTAACTCTTTCATTCTAGACTTTTCAATCTCTGAGTGTGCGAGCAATTGAAGTAAATCATCATATACACCCTTGTCATTGTACTCTCTTTTCCTTGAGAGACCTCTTTTGGGTGCCATTTTCCAAGTAGGGTTTTAGGAAGATATACAAAAAATGGATAAACACCAAACTGATATCTTTAGAAAACTTCAGCAGATAATAATCCAATCACTAAGATAAAAAAATATGAGAATTTTCAATTGAAAAATGCCTACCGTATACCAAAAAACCTTGCAGATGATGCTTGCAAAGAAATCCAATTCACTGTAGGGAAACTAATAATAATGTGTTGCTTCCAATGATCAAATCCAACCTTATAATTCCTTCCAGCTCATTATAGCTGACTTGCACAAAGTACATTAAGTTCACCATTACTGAAATTGGCAGCTACAATGTTCACAGGATGCGACAAGGTTCCCAAATATCAAATTTGAATTTGCACCATCGATCAAGATTTTCCTGGCACATCAAATAGTCGACAAAAATCTTCATAACATACTTTAATCTTTTCTTAAGCTTATTTCTTGACCAATGAGAACATTTCATTATATCCATGTGAAAAATTTCATGCTTTACCTCAACTTTACTCGGCCTAGACAGGTGTCAACATGTTGCAACCCCACAAACTTAAAACACCGAGCATCTTATAATCAAGGCACAATGCCTATCATTGATTCTTTCAAGATCTGATAGATCTTTACCACCTTTGAAAGTTTGTGACCCCACTTTGTAGATGAACACATGGAAGCTTTGAGAACTTTAGACCCACTAGCTAGTGACATCACAAAGGACACATGTCACTCAGTCGCATTCCCTCAAATAAAGAGTTGTCAGGGATGTCATATTAAGGGAAAATGACAATCGTAGATCTATTTTCATCGGGTGATCATTGGTTAACAATGAAATTTGGTCCCACCTTCATCGCCACATGTCCTTTATCCAATCGAAAGGCTGTCAAAGTCCTGCAAGGCTTAATAGGTGGCCAAGTTAGTTTTAAGGCACTACGACAACCGTAGATCTAATCCACTCATTAGTGACATCGTAGCTTTAAAACTAGTCCTACCTTGACTAGTTTCATTTAGTCACATCCCCAAAAAGGTAGAAATTTTGACAACCAGGGAACCTAATAGGTAGCGATGACCATAGGATTAAAGTGGATCAGATGACCAGGATTAAAATGGGAAAATCCAAAGCTTTAGCATGAAATATTTTATAAAAAGGGGACCCACTTTAAAACCTAACCTCAAAACACATGAGGTCAACAACTTGAGAGGTTTTAATTAAACACATGCATTTTTAAATCTTAAGTGACTTCAAAAAAGTAACATTCAAACATAACAAAACCTAGGATAATTAGGGCTTTTTGCATTTTTACTGCTAGGTCAATTTATTGAAAGTTTTAACAAAATTTTGAAGAGCAAGGGCTAAAAAAAAATTGATAGTACCAACAAGCTATTAGGCTTTCTCTCCAAGGGCTAATATCTCTGATACCAATTGTTAGGATTAGGTAATACTGAGAGGGTGGGTGAATTAGTATTACAGAACTTTGATCTTTTCCACTTTAAACAATTATAAACAATCCAAAGTAATGTTGAAATGAGAAGAACATATAAGAATAACACATTACTCATTACACCATGATTTGTTCTTGAGGAAACCCTGGCCAAAGGGAAAACCCCGGTGGGGATGGTACCCACAAATATACACTAAAATATAATATCCATGTTAGGAGATCTAGCCCTGTTAGGAGCTGATTGTTACATAGTACATTTCCTTGTTAGAGGAATACAAAACCCTATTAGGGGTATACAAAACACCTGATTAAAGGTGGTGAGCACACTGATCTTACAATCAATACTAGTCTCAAAAGAGTTCTCAAAAGGGGGAACAATACATGCACTTATCTTGCTTAGATAGTTCCAGTTATAGCTCAGCCTCTTATTGATCTCGCATCTAATCTCTTCTCTTACATTCATAAACTTACTCCATTTTTATAATCACAACCACACACCACTTTCACAAAAGCAATCTATACTTATACAAAATTAGGCTTCCAGTAGGCTTCATAATTACCATACAAAACATAACAATAACTCATGGAAATGATATTTACGGAGTCGAGGCTCTTACATTACCAAAGATTTAGAAATATGATTTATTCACTTGTCTTAGCACGTTATCATATCCCCTATGCTTTCCTTAATCTTCGCAATTGTTCATGTACCCTGTTACACTATTTTACTATCTTTGCATACCTTCTGAACACTGTATCTCACAAATATGGTAACCAAAACTTATGCGCTATTAAATAAAACATGCATACATCCCAAAGTACCTCTAGTTAACTTTGCAAGCCATAATACCTCATATATCATCATTGTTGACAAAAATTGTAGCACTGTACCATGTTGTCCCAATTCTGGACTTAGTCATTTTCATGACTGTGACTCTAGTGGCATTCTACACAACATGTGATCACTTTTAACATAAGTGTTGCCATAAATGACAACCCTCAAGTGATTTCTAGTGCTCCAACACATCACATTCCAATAGTTCCAATATTGATTTCCTTTGTAGGTTCTATGAGAACTGATGGCCACTCTTGGAAGTGTCTGGGCAAGATATCAAGCACCCCATCTTCTGATGCCTCAGAGAGGTTTTCACCATCAGATGCATTTTTTATTTTTACTATTTTGTGTTATGAGACTGCCACAACATGGTTTTCACCCTCGGAACCTTTATTTATCTTAATTTTGTGACTGAGGTACTTGATATCTGTTGCAATCATGTTCACCTAAAATTCATTGGTGGAAGAAGTCATGGGTTCGATAGCCTTAAGATGGCAAGCCAAGGAATAGTCATTGTAAAGGTGGGAAGGCAAAGTTATTCATTCTATTATGTCTAGTCAATGAGGTTAGGGTGTATGAGGGATAATTTATTAACTGGTTCTAGGGAATTCACAGTATGTTTATCGTATCTTACGACCAACAAGTCAAGATCTAAAGCATCATCTTGAAATAGTATGTTCAAAGCAAAATGGGTTTCATCATTTTTATTAAAATTTGTGTTAGCTACATGTGAACCTAACCTATTTGATCTAACCCTAGGACATGGACCCCTCTCTTGCCTTGTTCTAGTATCTATTGCACCTTCTCACTAAAGCCATGTTCTAACAGGGACTAATTCAATCCTGGATCTTCTCAGAAGTGATCTAGTGATGTTAGCATTTATGTGTTCTAAATTTCTATCAATGGAAGGCTCTTCTAGAATTTATTGGGTGTTCATGTGTATCTTATATGAATCCTAAATTGTTAGGTTAAAGAATTGTTAGGTCATTTGTGCTATATAATCTAGATCTTGAATTGTCAAGTCAAAGAACTCTTAGGTCATCTATGCTATAGACTCTACAACATTATCCCCCTCTTGGAAATTCCAATTTATTGTATCTCTTATGTTTTCAATTCTCTATTGTGTAACAATCTCATTTGTAGACCTTCCTAGATTCCATGTGGCCATCATAGGATGAGGTCTAATGTACCCATGGTGTGTATGATCAGCTATAGTGGTGTGTTGATTGAAAGAAGATGGTCTAGGTGTCATGGAGATGATTTATATGGGAGGATTGGAGGGGTCTTCATCACTTGTGTGTTCTTGAGAGTTCTAACTCTCTCCCCTTTCCATGTTTATGCTAGTGACATACTTATGTATCACATCTATCTCAATATCCACTATAGCATTGGAGAGTATGTCCAATTAATACTCATGTGAATCCATTTGGCTATCCTTAGATAGAGCTAGGTGTTGTGCAATAGTTATAGGAGGATTTACATCCTCCTCTTGGATGGTATTTCCTTATTGTCTTTCTTCTTTTGTTGGTGTATATGAATCATGAGGATTCATGAAATGGGGAAGGTCCAGCACATGTGATATGGTTACTAGTTGTCCCCAATTAGGATGCCTATTAGAGGATCCTTGGTTAACCTCATCTTCTATAGTATCAAGTTCTTATGTCGGGAAGCTAGATTCATGGAGATCTCTTCACCACTATAGGAGATATGGTTCACCCTAATAGATAGGATCTTCTGTGCCAATATACAATAATATTTTAACGGGTAAAGGATAAATTTCAGATTCTTCTTCTCTATTTGAATTAAAAATGGGCCCATCCCTATCAGTGATGGGATGAAACTTAGCTTCTTTGAAACTGACACTAGTTTTATCCCTTAGATTCCTGAATTTTGCATGAAGTGGCTCAACAAGCCCTATATCATTCATTCCTAGGGGTCCTTTCCCTTTATAACCCATATGTTTGGCTAGATCATATCCTCTACTATATTTTTCATGGGATATCTCACAGTGCTTTACTTCAGTATTTTAAGGTTCCTAATTGTAGATCCATGCTAGGATGGCCTTTTCTTTGTTCTCATCTTCTAGAGGCACAATATCCTAAACAAAGCTACCATCATACATAACATGTGGTTGTGTTATTGTAGGCCTCATAGCCTTTGAGAGCCTACCATGTTATCTAGGAGATATAGGAAGTGATGTCATGGATAGGATAGGTTCAATCTAATATCCTCCCATCCTTGTATCTCTAATTTTCAATTTCTTTTCTATTTATACCATCATGTTTTTCCCATACTTAGAAGTGGATGCTTCACTGTTGTGAGGTATGAGTTTATTAGCTGACTAATTTAATGTATTACAGACATAACTAGTATCTGCAGGCACAATAACTTCCATACCATTGAAAGGGAACTTGATACATTGATGGAATGTAGATGGCATTTCTTGCATCTCATGAATCCATGGGCATGCCAACAAAATGTTGTATTCTAGTGGGAGATCAAGGACTTGATAGATAACCTCTATTTCTATTGGTCCCACTTTGATTGGCAAGCATATGATACCTTTGGAAGATGTCTCTTATTCATCATAGGCCTTGATTGTGATCTTCTTCTTAGGATCAATAGAAGATTCAGAAAAGCCTAGTTGTTCGATGAGTTTATATGTACATATGTTTAATCCCACTTCTCCATCTATAAATACTCGCTTGAATCAATGTTTTTAGATCATGACTTCAATATGAAAAGGATGGTTGTGCAAGTGACTTAAGGAATTATCATCTTCCTCTGAAAATGATAGGTAGTGTGGTGAAGTCAAATGACCTACCATAGATTGGAATTGATCTAGATCCAAGTCCTTAGGGATATTGGTGTTTTATGAGGCTTGGTCTAAGATCTCTTTTTGAGCAAGGGAGATCCTGATTAATTCAAAGATCAATATTTGACTAGTCATCCTCTTGAGGTGCTCAACAATGTTGTAGTCGGCAGCATGTAACAGAACTAGCTATTTAGTATTTGATGAATTGGAAGTGGTTATAGATGGTTGTTTTCTTGAAGAGGAGGGATTTGATAATGAGGGTTGGTCAATGGAATTAGAAGGTTTTTCTCCTCCCAAAGTGACCTTTTCTTGCGATCGGATCACTGCATTGGAAAATTTATACTCCCCATCTCACTTTGGGACAATAATGACATTACAATGTTCAGAATGGAATACCTCAAGCATGTTAATGACATTTCTATCATTGGTGCCATAAGTATGATTAATGCGAGAACCTTCTTTTGTCTCAAAACTCTCCTTTTTTCATATTTTGGCAAGGGTTCTTTGAATGCTTTGTGATCCATGTTGGTGGTATGGTTATCCACCATGATCACCTCATTGTCAATGAGATCTTGTATCTCATGTTTAAGTCACATACAGTTCTCAGTCTTGTTAATATGATTTAGAACAATAGAAAGGGGGGGTGGCTCAGTTGTTCTTAGGTCCTGATGTATAAAACAATCTCATAAACTTATCCTTTGATCAAATCCAAAACCAAAACAAACTCGGTCATCACTGATTCAATAATAGAAACATCTAACAATGTAGTCCACTACCTAGCTATAACTTAACTTTTAAAACATAGTAATGTTCAGATCTAAACATTCACACAAGTATAAACACCAAGATTTATAGTGGAAACCCAATTTGGGAAAAACCACTTTGTAACATGCTACTATTATTTTCACTCTTCTGAAGTGAGCTTGGTAAAAAGCCAACCCTGTCAAAGCTTACAATACACACTATCAAATGTGACCCAGTTAAAGGATTTCAATCACCCTATTAAAAGTGAGCCTAGTCTTAGGACTTACATACACTCCATTAGAATGCAACCTTGTTCAAAGGATTTAACATATGACTATTAGGTCAACCTCTGTTAAAAGGATTTTAACTATTACAATGGTTAGAAAGTAGCAGCAGTATTATCTGAAAAATATACAACTCACTTTGCAAATATCAAATTTGATTTCATACACTAATGCTGGTTTACTGACTTTGAAACTTTGTCATTTCCATCTCTGATCTACTCAAAACTTTTCTTCAAGCAATTACCACCATTCTCCTTCAACCTTTTTTCCTTATTCAGTCAATAAAACTTTTCTCTTCCAACATTCTCTGTTCACCATGTACATACATATCATAATGCTTAGGTTTCCTTATATTTTCCTCAATTAGGTTAACTCATTTTTTTTTGCTTAATCTCATTCATAGATCTTAGGGTTAGGTTAGATTCATTGAATCTACCCACTTCATGTTCTTCGACTCCTTTTCTAGAATCATCTCAAATCTCTTAAAGATTTACAATAAAACATTTTACAATGCATTTAATGCTTCCAAATAATCAATAAATAAAGTCAACATGTTTTACATAATCCAAGAATTCAACAATGTCGGCTCCAAAATTAAATTCTCTTCAAATATAAAATTGCTGATGCTTGGTCAATATTGTGATTGTTCACTCGGTCTCCATGTAGAACACTTGGTCAATAATAAAACTGTCTCCTCGGCTTGCACTGTCTTCCTCGGCAATTTACTGGTGCTCGGTCGACACTATAATTTTTCTCAACATATACTAACTCGGTTGACACTAACATCACTTGGCTTAAACATGATTTTTCCATTCTTTGCTCAGTTAAGCCTACCAGTTTAGTCTTCAGTCTTACTAAGATAAACAATACATTATCTCATCATAGTGCAACATAGTCAAGTATACTTTGTAGTATCAAGATAACTCAACCTTTCCCTTAGGTGCTATTGTTACCAACCTTTCTTAGCCCTCTTAGTAACACTCAAATAGATATAGTACTTTCCTAAGTAGCAGCAGTCTTACCAATTAAGGTTTGACATCAATGACAATACAACAATTATTTCAATTCAGTTTCCACCAGGTCTTATGTCCCTTGTTCCTTTGAAAATCATAGTAGTCATTGTCATTCCACCACTTAGGTTTGACTTATAGCTCATAAGGCCTAGAATTGTCCAATAATGTGATGAGTTGATTTGTGAGGAGACTTTTAAGTGCAGACCCATATGACTCTCCAAGAGGCGTGAAGCAAGTACAATTATTTGTCAAAGGGGAATGGGAAAATAGAGTCAATAGAATTTTTTGTAGTTGATTTCTTTTGACTCTTCTTCATTTCTTTTAATTCAAATTGCATTGCTTGCATTTTTTTGGTGATCAATGTTAAAGGAGTTTCCTCCTCTTTGGCAATGACATCCTTAGCTCTATATTGGGGAGGCAACCATGCTCCTTGTTTTTCCAATTCAAGGAAATATTATTGCTTTTCCCTAGCCATGAAGACCTTCATCATTTTGAGGAATTCCTTGTCTTCCTTACACCGAGAAATTCTAGCTTCATCAGGCTCAGATTCACTAGAAGAATCATCATGATTAGTATCATGAGCATTGACACTACGATTGGTATAACTATAGTCATCACATCCTTTCCCTCTCCCAAACATATTGGGATCAGAGGGTTTCTCTTGATGAGTGTTTAATTGTCAGGAGGTTCTTGCTTTATCTCCAAAAAGAGGGTTGTCCTTGAATGTAAAGGGTCTCTCCTCTCCTAGAAATTATCTAGAAGAACTCCTAGTCTGGATAGGCATATCTTGGTTGTCTGAAAGATGTGTTGTAGTGAGAAAAATTGAATTTTGAACAAATCCTTGGTAGATGTTGAAGGAAGTAGGATGATGTCTTCTTTGAGAGGGAGGTGCAAGTGACTTAGATCCAAGTCAAGGTTAAGGAACCTATGTGGTGTTGCACTCACAAATTAGAAGGAGACAACTAAAAAGATGGTGATGAAACGGATTTTAGGACAAGTTTTGACAAGGTTTTGGACTCACTATGATGTAACTCTGAATGACCAAGAATGGTGGTAAGCCTAGTTCTCAATACCAAAGGTATAGTCTATATATTGTAAGGAAATTTCTAAAAGAAGAGTGACAAAGTGTTGGACTATTTTTGCAAAGTGTTTTTCTAATTGTTTAAGGGCATTTTTGGAGACTTGGTGTATGCAACTTGTGATTTTTACTCTAATTAATTTTTTTATTTTGGGGTTTTTTGGAACAAAATGCAAACTATGTTTTTGGGGTTTTTGGAATTGGGATATGATATGAAAACTAAAGCTTTATGCAATCTGAGTTTTAGACTTTGAATTTTGGATGTTTGAGAATGAAAAATATGCAAGCTAAATGATATGTAACTAAGGCTTTATGCAATCTAATTTTATTTTTTTTAGATTTTGGATGTTTGGATTTTTGAAAGTTTTGAGAGAACCTTTGGAAAATGAAAATCTAAGAGAATAACCTCAAGGGGAAGAATATCAGATCTTGACTTTGAAAAAAGAGATAAAATTCAAAAGATAAATAAAACTATAAATGACAAAAGTCAAAAGATTCATAAAAAGACCAACAAAGTCAACATCTTTTACTCATCGACATAAGGAAAAACTCTAAAATTGGCATTTTGTTCATATTTTTGCAAAACTTTCAAGGGATCTAAATGTGAAATGAGGGGGGGGGGGGGGGGGGGGTAGGAAAAAAAATTTAGGTAAATTTGAATGAGAACTAAATGTAGGCTAAGATGTGCAAAACAAGGACTATGAAGAAGCTATTATGAAGGAAAAATGCAAGCTAAGATATGCAAAATGAGAACTATGAGAAGGATATTATGAAGGCTAAATGCAAGCAAAGATATGAAAAATGAGAACTATGAAAAGGATATTATGAAGACTAAATGCAAGCTAAGATATACAAAATTATGACTATGAAATGCAAAAGATTATCCTAAAATTGCAAATGTTTTGAAAAATTATGTTTGGAAAAGTCTACAGAAGTTTGTGCAAATTTTCTTCAATGTCTTTAGGAAGTTTTGTGAAAAATTTTTGAAATTATTTTCAAGATTTTTATGAGTGTTTTTGGAAATTCTTACAATATTTTAACCACTCACACAAGACACATCATGCAGAATAGCCATTGTAAATATTAAGAAGACACACCACAACCTAGCTTGAAGGACAATATCCACTAAATTTCCACTTGAAAAAAGTTCATCCACGCCTAATCATAGCGGATAGCCTAGAATCTTGGAGGCACGGGATCCCCCTTACAGTGCACTCACTTCTCAAGCACACCAAGATTCAAATTCCAAGGGGCATCACTTCCCAAGGAATCACTATCTCTACTGTGAGACGCGAAAGTGTGGGATGTCTTTACAGGCATGGGTGACCCCTTGTGTCAGTGAATATAATGTTTTTAGAAACTATAAAAAAGTCTTTAATACGGGACATCCAATTCAATGGGTGTATGATAAACTCCCTCATGAGGTCTCCCAACCTTGAGAACCAAGGTTTTACTCACCACAAGGGTATTGGAGGATAGTTATCATGCATCCACACTGTTAATTGGATTATTAGTCACAATCGCACATTTATATAGCGGTTTGTATGGAGACCTGGATTTGACTTGTTACTGCTTGAGGTTGTCCCTTGGGGATTTTAAGGTGAACACCTTGGTCCAAGGCAAGCCTCTCTAAAATAATTGTATTAATTTTTCTTCACCCAAGATCCATGAAGGTGAGGGGAGAGGATCCATCTACACAATCCTTTGGGATTTACAAATGATAAGACTCACCAAGCAGAAAAGAAAATAAATTTATTTCCAAAGTCCCCATGTAAGAATCCTTTCAAATGAGTCTAGGTTTATGATTTCCTTAAAATATAAGAGCATACTCCCCTATCACTTAACAAGACACCACAAGTGAACCTATATTTAAGATGCCTAATAAAAAGATTTTAAATCAAACACAATGTTTAGCTTCTCTGTCATAGGCAATCTGCATCAAATCATTAGTAATATCATTATTTTTCTCTTCGTCATACGTCCTACAAAAGGGTTTTAAATCAATGTCTTTACTCAAGCATCTTGCAAAATTGGTTAGGCTGTCAAAAAGACATAGAACATAATAATAAAAATTACCAGCTCAAAGCATTAATTACAATAATCCAATAAAAATTAAAAAAAGCTTTTGATATCTCTTGAAAAAAATGAAACAGACTCATATGAGTATGTACTGCAACCAATATGAGTAACCCTGGGTTCTAGTATGAGTATAGATCCTGAATCATTCTAGTCTGTGTAAATGCTTGTACGAGAAATAGGACTAGTTTTCAACTAGAATACCACAAAACTGTGCAATACTAGATAGAATACCCATACGATAATGTACTATACTTAGTACAAGAATATGCTAGATCTGATATGGGTTTCGATACAAACTCATACTAGCCTATGTAAATGCTCGTATGAGAAAACAAGATCAAGGTACAGACCGAGCCTTGAAATTCAAAAAAATAACCAAGTGGAGATAGAGAATTAATTTCTCGGCCCCATGATGGGCACTAGAAATGTGTGTGGGAAAATGTGTCTAAGATTATTCACACTTCAATGAATCATTATTTGGTCTAATCAAAATAAATGAAAACTAATTAAACTACTCTAAGAGGAGACCAAGGCAACTCATTGCCTTCTAATAGACTCATGTTTGGGTTTCTCTCAAGTCATTGCAAACCAGTGACATTGACAAAGCCTAAATGAAGGATTTTGTTGGAGTTGATGAAAAACAACCCATATCTCCCAAGAACACCTGCACGCAAACACCTATCATAGAAAGAGAGAGAAGCAAATAGCTATGGAGACCTGAACATATGGATCCATGAGAGAGGAGAAATCCTTGATGTGCAAAAACAAAAGTTACAATCAATAATAAAATGTTAGAAAAAAAGGTTACAAAGTGTTATGAGATCAATCCTTATAAAAGGAAATCAGAAACCCTAAAAAGGTAAAACCCTAGGTTGCATAATAATAATTAATAAAGTAATTAATTATTATATGCCTAAAGTTTAGCTTAATTAGAAAGAGGTAATAAGTGACTGAATAATTAAATCAATATGATTCAATTAATCAGTAAACACTTTATTCCTCTAACACCCCCACTTGAGATAAACTTTGGGAGAAGCTAAAAACCTAGAAAGAACTACTGAAAGAAAAATGGGTCCCGACAACAAAGGCTTGATCAGGTACCCAACTACAAAAGAGAGTCTCTACAAAGTGGATAAATAGAGAAAACCACATGGGAAAACTTCTACTCCAAAAAGAGACCAAGACTAGTCTGAAGGATTGAAGAAGCCTCCAAAACTAGGAATGTTCTAGAAAATAGGAACAAAGATGAACATGTACAACATCACTGAAGCATGAAACTGCAAACTCTGTCAAGAAGAAACTAATGATCTGAAGATCCTCCACAGAAATATGACCAGTTAGAGAAGACTGTAATCTGCATGAGTGCCCTCAAATAACACAACTTGAATCAAGAGGCAAACAAAGGCAAACACCTGAACTCAAAGATACAGATGGCATAAACACCAAAATCCTGAAGAGCTAATCAATCAAAGCTGGAATAGTGCATCCAAAAATAGGAAAGAAATGAGTGTCCATATGGTAAATGATCCATCTCACTAGAATGCACAGGTACCCAGTGATAGCAACCACCTAGTACATAGGATCAAATACTAAATACATAACTCACACTATCGAACCAAGGAAGCAGTAAAACCAATAGTAGAAACCCCCTCATATTGCTGACAAGGGAGTAATTATAGGTATGCTGAAAAGATCATCCAATATGAACTGCATGATGAAGATGAATTTGAAACATCAAATGTGCAGAAAGAGTACAAACACAAATAAAGATACATGAGGCTAATGTCATTGGAGGAACGCTCACATAACAAAAGAAGATGGAAAAAAAAGGAAAACATCAAACCGCCCTGGCACTTTATAATTGAGTGCGAGTACATAAAGCACAAACATGTGCAAGATCCCATACATGCAATAGAATGACACTTTATCTCAGTGTGTGTGCATAAAAGAATGCTATAAAAATTAAGTATACACTACTCAAAGAAGAGCGAAGGCTGCTGAAACAAAATAATAGCCTAAGACGAGCCATCCCTCAAAGGGAAGAGATCCTAGGACCTGTAACAACAAAGATATCCACCGGACTGCAAAAATGCAAGAATCTGAATAAAATTAACTTGGAGCGGAATTTGGAAAATGACTCACAACACTGAAAAAATCTCTAAACAAGCTTTCCAATGATATATTGTTTTCTGAAACGGAGTCCGAATGCGCAAGATAGAGCTCCCAGAGTGTAGAACTAAAGATCTAGCTTTGATAAAGAAAAACACCATCAAAAAAATAAAAATAGATAAAATAACCTCTATATCTAGAAAGATCTCAAAATCAGCTTTCTGACAATATCTCATTTGCCAAATTTTGACACCGGATGCTCAAGATATGAGCAAAATACCACTAGCTACATTGGAGGGCCCAAAGAAGGTGTCTGGAAGGATTTGAGGATGGGTGACATCAAAAAAAGGAAAAAAATACACTTAAAACCATCAAATCTGATAAAATCTTAGAAAGATCTTTCTGGAAATATCTTGTTTGACGAAAACGGAGCTCGGATGCAAGAGAAACGGATCCCAGAATGCAAGAAGTCTGAAATGCCAAGATTGTAGAGAACATCTAACTTTGATAGAAAAAAATAGCATCAAAATGGAAAAATCACAAAACCATACCAATAAAAATGGATCGGGCTCAAAACGATCTTTCCGATGATATCTTGCTTGAAGAAAATGGAGCCCAGATGTGAAAGATAGAAGCTGATAACCACCAGGCAATGTCAGAGGGAAGGCAAAATAGAAGCCCTGACTTTGAATGACTGGTGCAAAAATTAGAGGAAAAAAATCCAAAATCTAAAATTTTAGAAAGATGCACCTCTGAACTAGCTTTCCAATGGTATCTCATTTTCCAAAAAACCATATCGTATGCCTGAGATACGCCCAAAATAGTGCATGAGGGCTGAGATGCAAGAGAATAGAAAAACCTCTGCCTTTGACTGCAATAAATGTAGCATAAATGGTGAAATCAAGTAACCACTCTAGCAAAAACACATCCACCTTAGAATCACCTTTTCGGTGATACCCCGTTCTCTTAATTACGATCCCGGATGCCCGATATATGCTCAAAAAATAGTCTGCTTGTCTGAATTGCCTCTAAAACCAAGAAAAAGGGCAAAAAAAAGTTTCATGGCGGTTAGGGTAACTGCTGGCGGTTAGGTTAACCCTCGGTCATGTCAGTGGTTACCACTGGCGGTGATCGCAGCCGTCGATGGTATCAGCGGTGATGATCATGGGTCGTCAATGGTTCCTGCTAGCGGTGGCACCCGGGTTGCTGCATGGTGGCACTAGGGTGGTCGCCCGGTGGTGCTACCAATAATTTTATTTTTATTTTTATTTTTTGAAATCATTGTACTATTGCCTCAGAGTGTGTGCAAGGGCGTACACCCTGGTGGGCAAAAACAAATTTTCCTTAGAAGCTAACTTATCTAAAATCAATAAGTTTTATATGAATTTTGACTATCTCAGGCCTTTTGGGCTAGAAGTGCTCCAAAAAATAGTGATTGCCTCAGGATCCGTGCCAAGGTCGATTGCCAAAAAAAATTCATAGATTCTAACTTTGTCCAAATTGGACAAATTTTATATGGATCTTGGGGTTCTTGGATGCTCTAAACGTAACCGTGAGGTCCATTTGAAGCCAAGATGACCAGAAAAATAGGTCCCCCCAGATCTATCAGGAAACCCTCTCTAAAAATGTAGATCTGACGAACATGGCCGAATCTCTCAAGAAGAGGACAAGGGCAAGCAGATCTGAAGCTCTGATACCATGTTGGAGTTGATGAAAGACAACCCATAGCTCCCAAGAGCACTTGCACACAAACACCTGTCACAAAAAGAGAGAGAGAAGAAAATAGCTATGGAGGCTTGAACACATTGATCCACAAGAGAGGAGAAATCATTGATGTGCAAAAACAAAAGTTGCAATCAATAATAAAATGTCAGAAAAGATTACAAAGTGTTATGAGATCCATCCTTATAAAAGGAGATTAGAAACCCTAAAAAGGTAAAACCCTAGGTTGCATAATAATAATTAATAAAGTAATTAATTATTATATGCCTAAAGTTTAGCTTAAGTAGAAAGAGGTAATAAGTGACTAAATAATTAAATCAATATGATTCAATTAATCAGTAAACACTTTATTACTCTAACAGATTTAAATATGCATGTTTGCATGAGAATGAAGATTCATCCGATTATATCTAATGTTCATCCAATTAATAGAAAAAATCAAATGTTCCTATGTGATATTGATGTAATGATGATAAACCAACTAAATTATTATGTTGCTAACAATGATTAAAAAAAACTACCATTAATCCATATTAAGCATGAAATGAAGTGTTCCTATTGAATGTATGCAATAACTAAATCAAATCAACTCAATGCAAAATGGCTTAAAAGATTGAAAACAAAAACAACAACATTACTTTAGCCAAAATTAGGATCCTTTGTGAAGAAAATGAAGCCTTCTTATATAGAGTTCATTTGGAAATGAATGGTTGAGATTGATTGAAGATGAATGGTGGAGATTGTTTCGAAGAATCAATCTTAATAAAAAATTTCCAAATCACTGGTGAGTTCACCAAATTGTTTATGCAAACTTCCAAAAAGACTGATGAGTCAACTGGACTGATTTTCCAGTTAACTAGTTTGTTTCCAAAATGATGTTGAGTTAACTAATATGTTTCCAAATTTGATATTTAGTTAACTGAAAATTATGACATTAATGCATTTTCTAGATTTTATTAATAATTTTAATGCATTTTCGTCGTGATGAGATAATTAATTAAATTTCCTTTTATGATTTAACTGATAATTTATTTATTTATTTAATCAACATTTGGAAAATTAATCAAATAAATGAGAAAGATTGGATTTAATTGCCAATAATGTTTAATGTTTAGGAAATAATTAATTAATACTGATCAAGTGCATTAGATTGAACAAATAATTAATTAGATCAAGTTGATAAAATAGATTGCCTTAGATTAGGACTTAGGGAATTGATCGAAATAAGGATTTTATGATGAATTAGGGGCTTATGGTCTAGGTGACCATTTTTAGATGATTGCATCTACATTGTTGGCCAGAAATAGAATCTCTGAATACATTCAACTATTTTTTCAATCCCATAATATTCGGATAAACTTCCACAATACTTTTCCTTTACAATTTTTTCCCTCATTGAACATCTAGGGATGTAAAGTTGACTCCCTTTGAACATTAAACCTTATTGCAAAATAAAATTAGAGAACTCCATGTGTTAGTTATCTCCCATTTCCATGGATACCTGATAAGCTTCCTTGAAATTTTCATCATCATGGTACATATCCTTTAATGAATTTAAAGGTTGTGTTGTCAAGTGTGGACCTTTGAAAGAATCCTAGGAAGATGTGTTGTGATGTATTTGGGCCCCCATTAACTAATAGAGTGGACCACATTCACCATAATTTCTTATGGTGGTTGATTTTGTTTAAATTATGATATTTCTTCCTATAGTTGACCTAGTTGAGGTTATTTATTTATTTATTTATACATACATACATACATGTGTGTGTGTGTGTGTTTAAAAATATGAGAATTGGTTTCTCAATTTATTATGAATGAATGTGAAAGAATATGTGTTGAAGAAGAAGTGAAAATATTAGTTTTTGATGCACTTTCATGATCATATCTTTTAGTATGATAGAGTTTTGAGGCAACATATGTGTGTGGTGTAATGTGATGAAGTTAGTCAATTAACACAATGGTTCAAGGATAGTTTCATGTTTAGGATATATATTCATTTTAATTCATCTCATTTTTGTGCCTACTAAAAGATAGTGAGTCCTTGTGGAAACTTATGCTTGTCTTGAAGCACTAAGCTTCATCATGCATGTGCTTTTGTATCTTATCTTGGGATCATGCATTGTAGCTTACAATTCTATTATATCTTTCCCTAAGGTTTTGTGCCTTATATTGCAAGTCAAACTGAGAGCATTGGGCTACCCCTGCATTGAACTGAAAATAATATTGTATTCAGTAATACATATAGTAATTGTGGGTTTTTCTACATTGGGCTTTCCATGTAAATATTTGATACTCATGTGTATGGTGTGAATTTATTTATATTTCATTAATATTTAGATTTTTAAAGTTCATCAATAAGATTTTGTGATTGAAAAGGATTAAGGATTTCCTTAAGACTAATTCACCCCTAATCTTGTGGCATGTTTAACCATTGGTATCAAAGAAAGGTTCCTCAATTATAAGCTTAACCACTTGAGGAAGGTCCAAGATGGTGCATGAAGGTGGTTAAAAAGTAAAAAAAAATTAATGGCACAAAGTATTCCTCTGGAATATGTATATGGAATCATATTTGGACTCTATGTCCTTTGGAATATGAGAACCTATTAAGAATGGCTATACTCCCATGGCTGGTGTGTTACTATAACTGATGGTGATGATGATGAAGACCGACCAAGATTAGAAGTATACAAGTTAGTAGGATGATTAGATCAGTTATTATCTTGTCATTGATGTTAGGCAATTGATATCCAGTTTATATTATGTTTCCATATCATTCAGAGTATGATATAAGTTGAATGACTTAAGAAGAAGAAGAAGTGTAATGTTATGAAGATGAAGAGCTTAAATGGGAAACTAATACAGATCAGACAATACTAAGATTACTCTGATATAATTGTTTTCTACCTAACATATGATTATGTCAAGTTGGTAAAGAATGGTAAAGAAGATCTGTCAAGTCGGTAAGAAAAAAAGTTTTGGCTACCGAGCATGAAAAATAATTCAATAAAGAGAAAAAGTAATTTGGTAAAGGAAAAAGAACTCAAGACATCGAGAAGAAGTTTTAGGCACTGAGTGAAGTTAACTAAAATTTAGAGTTATCCACTAAGAAAGGAAAAAAAATTAAATACAAGGATCAAAATGACATTTAATGATTAGCTATGATGATCTAAAATATTATGATGATAAGGAAATGTAGCTAGAGAGATCTACATTTAGGAAAATTTAGCATGATTATCTATGGCTTAGATCTAAATGGTTAAAAGAGAAGGAACAAGTTTCAAGAAAGTTCAAGTTTTGAGGTGAAGGTAAAACGTGTTACCAAGATCTAGATACATTGAATTGGTTTGTGAAATGAATTGAATGACTGAGATTAAACAAGAGAAAACGTAATAGAGGACATTAAGTAGAAAAATAATATCTATATAAAAGATGGATTTGTATGAACAAATGGATGGAAAATTGAAGGGTTGATAAGTCACTGATTGATGTAGTGAAGAAGGAAAAGATAGATTTTGACTTAGAAAGAAGAATTTAATGAAGTTTTGAAGCCAATGGAAAGTGAAGAATTGAAGTGAAGATAGAGAGTGTAAAAATGATCTAATTATGAAAATGATAGTTGTAAATCTATAGGTCAATTTATTTACTATTTATTATTAGCATTTGCAACAGAGAAATATCTTAATCGAGTGGAATTAACAGTCTTATTGTAAAATCTTTGCAAAATGTAACATTATAAAGAGTGTTTAAAGTCCTTTTACTAGGCCACTCCTAACAGCGTGAAGATTCTAACAGATATGAGGTAAATCCCTTGACCGGGTCACACCTAACGGTGTGTATTGTAATCTTTAACCAAATTGGATTTAAACCAAGCATACTTGAGAAGAGTATTTTCTTTAGTGGGTGACAATTCCCACAGTAGTTTTTCCCAAAGATGGTTTTCCATGTTAAATACTGGTGTTACATGTGTTGAATGATTTATGTGAATGGTTTGTTGTTTGTTAAAGTTTATTTATTGTTTTTGGTAAATAGTGAATTGTGTCTAATCAAGTTAATCAAAGAAACATTTTTAAGGTACAAAGAATAAGGGATTATTGATGCAACCTCCTTCTCTGTAATCCAACAATTGGTATCGGAGCTATGTACTCTAGAGACATAAGTTTAAAAGACTTGAGTAAAATATCTAAAGATTTATAGGAGAGAAGTACCTAAGATTAACAATGAAATTTTGTCTACATGGAAAAGTAGTATGAGATTGTACCTATCTTGGATTGGAGAATCTGCACTAGATCTTCAGGATAATGACTACACTCCACTACATCCTAGACCTATGACAATTGATCAGATGAGAGAAAAGAAGGAACATAACTCAGTAATGATAGAAATTGCTTCCTACTAACCGATGTTGAATTTTATGCAGGAGATCAACTTGTACAAAAAGATAAGGTGGACTTTCTCAAAGGAAAGTATGATGAAATGAGAATGAAGGATGAAGAGAATATTGCTCAATATAGTTTCAGAATCAAGAAAGTTGTTAGTACCATCAGAGGTGCTGGTGGAACATTAATTAATGAAGTTCAAGTGGTAAGTAAAATTCTGATAACTCTTTCATCTAAGTATTCTATTCAAGTATATACTATTTAGGAATTGAGATCCATATTGAATAATGTTGTTACTCTTGAAGCCTTAATTGGTAAGATGACTGAATTTAAACTTAGTAGTTTTTATAATAGTCTATCGACTATTGAAACTAAATTCAAATCATCTTTGATTATTAGAACTTCAAGAAGAGAAAGAGACGATCATTGTAGTTCATGTGGAAGTGAATATGATAGTATCATAACCGAAGAGAAAGAACAAGAAGAGTTAGAGGCACTAGTAGCTAAGAGTCTACCAAGAGGTAAAGGAAAGTATAAAGGGAAATTTCCCTTGAAATGTTTTAATTCTAACAAGATTGGCCACATTGTATCTAGATGTCTAGACAATGATAGAAATGGTAATAAGGAGAACTGATACTGAAGATTTAGTGACTACAAGGACAAAAGAAAGAAGTCTTGTTACCTACCTGAGGAAGGTGTAACCGATGATGAATTTGATGATACAGAAGAAGGATTTGAAGTTTTCTATGTTGTTGTAAAGGAAGATTCTAATAAAGATGAAAAAGAGCTTATCTCTCATGTAATTAAAGTTGACCCATGGATAATTGATAGTGGATTTTCACATCATATGACTGGTGATATTGATAAGTTTGAGAACCTAGAAGAGTAGGATGGAGGATTTTTCAAATTTTGAAATGACGTTCTATGTCCTATTAAAGGAAAATGATCGATTGTATTGAATGCAACTATGAGATGTGATGATTCTTAATGGGTTAAAGGTCTAAAATATAACTTGTTGAGTATTTTACAATTAAACAATACCGGCCATAGACTGGAATTTCAAAATAGAAAAGTAAATATCTATGGTACTGATGGAGATCTGATTGGAACTGGTGAACAATCTAAAGGTAGCCTATTTTATCTTGATACTGCTGTAGAGAGTTACTTTTTTGTTAAACTTGAGGATTTTTTGTTATGGCATAAAAGACACTTTCATGTCAATTTTGAGAACATGATTAAGGTGAGAAAAAAGAATAGAGTCGAAGGTCTACCATAATTAAGAAAACTTGATAAAGTGATGTGTAAGGAATGCCATATTGGTAAGATGAAAAAATCAATCTTCTCAAGCAAGTCTTACTCATCTAATTGTATTCTGGAATTAGTTCATATTGACATTTGTGGTCCTATGAAGATACAAAGCTATTATGGAGATCGATATTTTTTTTATTTTTTTTATGACTATTCAAGAATGATGTCTGTTATGTTTTTAAAAGAGAAGTATGATGCATTCCAAATGATTAAGTCCTATAAAGATAGAGTTGAAAAGGAAATAGGAAAATAGCTAAAATGCTTAAGATCAGATAAAGGAGGTGAATTTTGTTAGAAATAGGGAATACTAAGAGGTGGGGGGGTGAATCAGTATTCTACAAACTTTATCTTTTGCCCAATTATGGATATAATAGATTATCTTTATACATGCATAACATAAGAAGCTAAACAACATGCATAACAATAAAGAACTCATAACACATTATTTGTTCTCGAGGAAACCCTGGCCAAGGGAAAACCCTGGTGGGGATGGTACCCACAAAGATCCACTAATCAAAAGTATCATGTTAAGGATGTTGACCTTGTTAGGAGTCTATTACAAGCATATAGTGTATCAGTCCTGATTAAGGGACTATAGGCCTTGTTAGAAGCCTCAACCCTGTTAGGAGTTGTATTACAAAATGTGATTACCAGATGAGCCCACTGCCCAAACAAGTAATGTACAATATAAATTGATTAAAAAGTAGGTTAAGGTACATAACCTTATACTGCTTGCATCAATATCACTTCACTACTCTTTCTCTATCGCTATTACATATGCTTCATATACTTCACATCATATTACTTGCTGCTTGTTTTCAGTTGCTACACTTTACAATTACAATTACATTTACATTTATATCAATAGCTTTATCAAAGAGTTAACATCTAGGATGTCATCCATTTATATTTTTAAGTCATTATTTTTATAAACAAAATAATCCCTTAACTCTTTACTAGTTCTATCTTCATATTCTGTCCTGACGGCTTCACACTGTCTTCGGTAAAACTATCATAACTTATTCCGTACATGTTGTACTAACTTGCACTCTAAGATGGGTGATCAATAGACATCATAGAGTCTATTTTCAAGTGTGAAAGCACTGAACTTACTCCAATCAAAGTCACAAACAAAAACTGTATCCAGGTTCACTGGTAAAACATTATCTCACACTTAGACAAATTTGCAATGTGCTCTATCATACTTGCTCTCTGACTTGTGCGATCTTTATGAGGATCATATGTTTCCATAATGACAACATCTATACAATCAAATCAGCCAAATTTCCAACAATCTCCCCCTTTGTCATTGGTGGCAACATATGAGAAAATTGGCTAAGTGTACAACTCAAAAATCTCATAATTGTTCAAAATTGTGGCCATAGTAAAAAATGCATACTATCCTTATAAATCCTCAAAAATTATTGTATCTAATATAGTACTCCCCCTAAGAGTAACAACCCTTATCATATACTATCAATTTTCTTCTATATATCTCTCCCCCTTTGACAAAAATGACAAAAATAAGGTAGGGAGGGTCACAAAATTGTATCACAAAAAGATTATACCTCAATTTATTTATTGCAAAGCCAATAGGCTTGCAACACAATCTACAAAATCTATCTTCATGGCTTCTATCTCCTTCTCCCATGATTTCTTAATGGAATCTACCACATTGAGTAGTGCGCTCAGTCCATGAGAAGTAATTTCACATGCTTGGAGGTTTTCAAAGTTAAATTTCTAAAAAGATGTCTTTGCTGAAAGACAATCTTCCAACTGTTCTTCAATTATGCTCAACTTCATAAAAACATGCTCTCTCAAAAGAGTGTATTTTCTCAATTTCCTATATTTTTCATCTTGTACAACTCTGATTTCATCATATAGTTTTCTAACTTTCTTCTCAACAATATAGACCTTCACATTAGGACTAGATAGAAGGTTTGTTTCATTTAGAATCTCTGCTTCATTCAACTTTATCTTCTGATCTTCCTCACCTGTCAAAGTCTCTGATTTTGTACATTGTATGTACAAAAATTTTCCTATTTCTAAATGTTTCCTCAAATCTTTGATATAGATATCAAGAGTATTGATATCATTGTTGATGTATTGACTAATGTTCAATAGCATTCTAGCCTCATAGTCTTCTTGTGCTTTCACTTTTGCAATATCAGTTAGGTTTGTGAATTCAATATCAAAGGTTCTCATTACCTTCTTTGCCTTCTCCATAGGGTTTGCTTCTGAAATTTGTGTAGTCACAATACTTTGTAACTTCTCGGTTAGTTCCTTTAGACCTCCTTCAAGACCCTTCACCTTCTTATTCTTACCAATTATTTTGTTTAAGGATGTAATCAGTTCCAACTGATCATCATCATCTACTTCTTTTCCCAAATGCTCAATCATAGAGCCAATTTGAGTCTTCTTTCCAGTCTCAAGAGTAAGACTAATATCTTCTTTGGTGGGAAGGGGAACTTTTTCTTCTACAACTAGTGGTTCCACAATAGTGGTCTCTGTCACCTCTTCTTCTTTTGTAGCTTCCTGTTCCTCAAAGGTCAAATTGTCAACAATGTTCTCCAAATTTTTTAATACATTTTCATCAGTACCCAAGGTGATTTGTGTACCTTCCACAATTGTCTCATCTTCAATATTAATAGCTGGAGAAGAGGGAATGTCCTCTTGTACTTTCTCACCTACATGCTCTTCTATAACTTATGTTTCTCCAACATACTCTGCCCTAACCTTGATAATTGCCTGTTCAGTCTCAGAATTTACTTCTTCATACCTGCCTCCCATAATCTGAATTGCTCTCTTTTTGGTTCTCAGATGGGTGCTAAGGGCTTTCATAATCTATTTGAAATGAGCTTCATCTCTTATCTCACAAAGCTTCCTCACAAGCTTTTCTCTGATAGATGTATCTTCATCTGATGCTCTCTTCTTTTTGTTTAGAAGTTTGTTGTAAAGATCATCAGGTATCTGTCCTTGAATAGTATCAAACTTCTTGCCAGTCAAGATCATATGCTTCACGACTGTATTCTCTAGATTAAGTCTATCAGTATAATCATAAAGATCATAATATTTGTTCATTCTTGCAAAGTCACCATTCTCAATAATCTGCTCATTAAGCTTTTCAAATTTTGGTTTCCAAGCTTTCTTCTTTGTAGTCACATCATCTTTAACCTTTGCAATCTTTCTTGGTACTAGTTGCACTAGAGTTTTATGCCTCTTTCCTGGTCCATTGGCACTCTCCTTAACTCTTTTGCTAGGTGTGGAGGAAGTGGATCTAGTAGACATCTTTGTTTCTATGTCCTTCTCAGGTACTTCCACTTTCACCTTTACTTGTGGTTCTTCTTGTGGCACTGCAATTGATGATAAAGGAGGGATAGACAAAACTTCTTTTTGTCCACTCTCTTTGATTACTGCTGCTGTCTTCTTTGCTACCAAAAATTCTCTCTCTGTCATTCCTGTATCCTTTAAGATTTTCTTAATGGTGCTCTCAACTCTCTTCTTAGACTATTTCTCTTTAATTAGAATCTTTATGGAGTTGAAGTTCTCCTCAAAGGTTCCAAACCTGTTACACTGAGTGTCCAACTTACACTTCATTAGTCTGCTAACATACTCTTCAGCTTCTAGCTCAGATATTTCATAGCCAAGAGGGTCTATGAACTCTGTTCTAGGCTCTACTACTTCAATATAGGTAAAGTCAGTATCCACCATAAAACATATATCATCTTTGTATTTCTTAACAAGAGACTTAGGGATCCTTGATCTGCTAGACACAATGTTTTGAAATGTCTTAATAACAAGTATTGCACTCTCATTAACACTATCAATAACATGCTTTCTATATACTACATTAATCCTTTCCATTGTAGTTTTTCCATCATTCCAATCATTTCCTATGGTGTAAGGAAATCTCCTCAAAAGATGAAAGAACATGTATGTGATTAGGGATGAGAACCTAAACTATGTATACTTAGTTTTCTTGATCTTCTCCAAGTTCTCAAACAATTGAATTCTAAGAATTTCACACATATCAACTGGTACCTTGTCAACACACATAAGATAAGCTGCATGTACTATTCCAACTACCATGTCATCTTCTCTTGAATTAGCACAAAACTTAGTAGTTAGGATCTTGCATATGTATCTCAGATCAACTTGTTTGATCTTGCTAATCACAATTCCTCTACCATTATAGGATGAATTAGTGTTGTCAATGACTATTTTTCTCATGTTTTTCTCATTAAAAGGAATAGCTCCAGTCTCAGATAATCCAGTGACTTCATGAATCAAATCAGTTGTAATAACTATCACTCTATCCTCTAGCCAAAACTTTCCATTATGGATTCTACTCAAAATGATCTTAGTGCATTCTTCATTATCAAATTCATACTATAATCCATATTTGACAATTTCATTATGTTCCAAGTGTTCAAAACCTTGTTTTAGTTTCATATCCTAATTGTACATCTTTTGATATTCATCTGTAAAATCAATATCATTTACTGTCTCTAGTTTGCATCCAAGATAACTCCTAACATTCTCTAAATGTAAAACTTCATTTGGTACAGATGATAATGTAAACCTAGGGTCTTCTTCCAATGGTTCTACTGGTTCCCTTTTCCATTTAGGTCTATTCTTATCTCTGAAATTGTGTATTAATGAAACATCCATGATTTCTTCAAATGCCTTTACTGATTCAAAGATTTGTCAAGTAAAATACCTCAATTTCATGATTTTAGGGCTTGCGTAGATTCGGCACACAATTCTTTTCCAAATCCTTGAAAAATGCTTTCTATCACTACTCTTTGATCTCCTTGACACTTGAATTCACTTTGATGATCAAATGATATCGATCATAACCTTTTATTAATTCAATCTCACTTAGATTTGACATCGCATTCAATTCTTTTGCCGCTTCTTTCCAAAAAGCTATCTCTGCTAACCTGCAAAACTTAAAACTTCTTGCGATCTCGCAAAACATAATATTTTTCTTTGTGCTCTTAACCCTAGCATTAGAATATCATAAACTACCTTGCATTAACTGCGCAAGACTCAATTCATCATATATCTACTTCTATACTAAATCTAAGTTCCTATTCTACTGCAATTTACACGAATTAAGTACTTTGAGATAGGTTAGGTAAAGATTCATTCTTACCTTTCAATACTTCACCTTCCTTATTACCTTCAATGTTGAATATGTCTCCTTGATCTGTGCTTTTGGTAAACTTTATTTCATCTGAATTACTACAGCATCCTTTTTGACTGTTACTAGCATCTTCATTTCTTCTTGCATGATTCTTGGGGTTAGGATTAGGATGAAAAACTCTATTGTTCATTCTACAAAACCTTGTTGTATGTCCAATCTTGTTGCATATCTGACAAACAATTCCATTGTTTCCATATCTTGGTCCAGGTTGATTGATTTGTGATCTGCAGTTTCTAGCAATGTGTCCAACCTTGTTGCATCTATAACATACTACTCCACTTCTTCTGTTCATATCTTCAGTAGGTTTCTTATTTGTATTGTTAGTATTCCTAAACATTCTACTACCCTCATTATTCTCAATAAATTTAGGTTTCCTACATTTAATAGCTCTATGTCCAAAACCATGACAATTGTAACAATAACCTTTAAGAGGTTTAAATTGTTTACCTGTGCAATCTCTCTTCATATGACCAATAGTATTACAAGCAAAACATCTACCTTTGAATTCTCTGTTAGCTTGTGGTGACTAATTAGGAAAGTACTGTACACTTTTCCTCCCGACTACTTTTTTCGGTTTTTTGGGCCGACTACTTATAACTCATTCTAACCCTAAAGCGGAAAAATATTGTATAATATGGCTTAGGGTTAGGGATTTTTTTTATGAGGTATGATTTTAGTACTTGCGGCAGAGTTGGGCTGTAAGGGATTACGGATTGTAATCAGGTTGTAATCACTGGATAATAATAATATTGGACTTGCTGTTGGTGGACGTAGCCCAGGGATTGGGTGAACCACGTTAAATCTGTGTGCCATTGTGTTCTATTCTGTGTGGTTTATTATTTTCTGATATTAGTTATATTTGCACATAATTGTTATTTCTGCCTTGTTAATCCTAACATTCTCTTTGCATACCTTTGGGTGATTCCTCTTGCTTCGGTGATTCCTCTTCTTTAGGTGTATCTTTAGATTTGTTGATCTCATTAGGCTTCTTCTGATCTATGCTTTTAGATATCTTCAAATCTAGTTCCTTGCCTTCATCATTTTCTTTGAAAGTGTTGAATCTGAGACCATTCTTATCATAGAATGGTTTCTTATAGGATATTTGTTCATCAATCTTCTCACTAGTTGAATATAGCCTTTCAAGTTGTTGTTTATATTGAGTCAGTTCACCTTTCACAATCTTATTGTATTTCTCAAGTTCATCATACTGCAAATTGACTTTCTCAAGTTCAAATGTTACTTTAGAAAGTTTAGATTTCAGTCCTTCATTTTCAGTCTTTAGACTTTCATTCTCAGATTTCAGATTTGCTTCATTCTTACCATTTCCATCTTTCAAACTAAGCTTCCAATTTTCTATCTTCAATTCATTCTTAAGGATCTCATTTTATTTTTCCAAATTCTCATCACAATCTTCAATAAGAACTTCAAATTCTTTTTCAGATCTCAGATCTTCCAATTTGTTTTTCAATTTCTCAATGAGGTTCTTTGCATCATCATACTTTCTTTTCAAAGTATCTTTTTCAATAGTAAGAAAGTCAATCTGTTCAAGAGCTTCTTCAATATTCTTCTGTAGTTGATCCATATCCATAGAGATCTTACTCAAGCTACTAGTCTTTCCTTGAATGATTCTTTTCTGAGTAACTAAGCTCCGATACCAATTGTTAGAAATAGGGAATACTAAGAGGGGTGGGTGAATCAATATTCTACAAACTTTATATTTTGCCCAATTATGGATATAACAGATTATCTTTATACATGCATAACATAAGAAGCTAAACAACATGCATAACAATAAAGAACTCATAACACATTATTTGTTCTTGAGGAAACCCTAGCCAAGGGAAAACCCCGGTGGGGATGGTACCCAAAAAGATCCACTAATCAAAAGTATCATGTTAAGGATGTTGACCTTGTTAGGATTCTATTACAAGCATATAGTGTATCAGTCCTGATTAAGGGACTATAGGCCTTGTTAGAAGCCTCAACCCTGTTAAGAGTTGTAGTACAAAATGTGATTACCAGATAATCCCACTGCCCAAAAAATGAATGTACAATATACACTAATTGCAAATTAGGTTAAGGTACATAACCTTATACTTCTTGCATCAATATCACTTCGCTGCTCTTTCAGTATCGCTATTACATATGCTTCATATACTTCGCATCATATTACTTCTGCTTGTTTTCAATTGCTACACTTTACAATTATAATTACATTTACACTTATATCAATATATTTATCAAAGAGTTAACATCTAGGATGTCATCCCTTTATATTGTTAAGTCATTATTTTGATAAACAAAATAATCCCTTAACTCTTTACTAGTTATGTCTTCATATTCTGTCATGTCGGCTTCACACTGTCTTCAGTAAAACTATCATAACTTCTTCCGTACATGTCGTACTGACTTGCACTCTAATATGGGTGATCAATAAACATCATAGAGTCTATGTTCAAGTGTGCAAGTAGTGAACTTACTCCAGTCAATGTCGCAAACAAAAACTGTATCCAGGTTCACTAGTAAAACACTATCTCACACTTAGACAAATTTGCAATGCGCTCTGTCATACTTGCTCTTTGACTTGTGCAATCTTCATGAGGATCATATGTTTCCATAATGACAACATCTATGGAATCAACTCAGCCAAATTTCCAACAAATTTATCTTTGATGAATTTATTGTCTTCTGCAATGAAAATGGAATCAAAAGACAAGTATTTGTATGAAGGACCGCTCAACAAAATGGTATAGCTAAAAGAAGAAAGAGATCTATATTTGACTGTGGTAGAACATTATTGATTGAAAAAAAGGTTGCACAAACATTCTGGAGAGAAGCCATTAGTACTTCTATCTACACACTCAACTAAGTTCAATTGAAGAAAGGTACCAACAAGACCCCTTATGAAATCTAGTATGGGCATACACTGAATGTAAGTTACTTGAATTTTTTTTGAAGTAGGTGTTACATACTGAAAGATGCTATTCATGGAATGTTTGAATCTAAAGGAGATGAAGGTATATTCCTAGGATATTCATCAAAGAGAAAAGCATATAAATGTTTGATCAAGGCTACTAACAAAATTGTTGAAAGTGAAAATGTGAGGATTGATGAATTTCCAAAAAAGAATGAAGAAGATAGAAAAAAGGAACTTGGAGATTGTGTCTATGTACATGAAGGTAATTCAATTGATGCAACTGAGCTGAAATAAGAATAAATTGAGGAGCAAGTTGGGCCTCCACCGAGAGATGAAAATATTGATGAATAGTCTACCGAGCCTTTATTAGAAAAATATGTGAGAAGACACCACTCACCAAGAAAGATTATTAGAGATAAAAATGTAGGAGTCATGACAAGAAGTAAGTTGAAATATAACACATGTTTGATTTCTAAGTTTGAGCCAAGATTAGTTAAGGGTGCACTTGGAAATGAAGATTAGATTAATGTATGAAAGATGAAATTGATCAACTTGAAAAGAACAACACTTAGTCATTAGTACCGAGACCCAAGGATAAGAAAGTGATTGGAACAAAGTGGATTTTCAAAAATAAACTCAATGAGAATGGAGATGTGATCATAAATAAAGAAAGATTAGTCTGCAAAGGGTATGCACGAGAATAAGGTATTGACTATGGTGAGAATTTTTCCTCTATTTCTATATTAGAAGGTGTAAGGATATTACTTGCATATGTTGTTTATAAAGGATTTAAAGTTTATCAGATGGATGTTAAGTCTACATTTTTAAATGGAATTCTTGAAGAAGAAGTGTATATTGCACAACCTGAAGGATTTGTTCATAATTCTAACAAGGATATGGTATGAAAACTACACAAGGCACTCTATGGATTGAAGCAAGCACCCTGGTCATGGTATGAGAGACTACACTTTTATTTAGTCAAGATTGGATTTCAAAGGATAAGTGACAACAACAATTTGTATTTTAAATGTGATAGTAATGATAAGATTTTTATTGTTGAGATATTTTTTGATGATATTATATTTGGAGGAAATGAACCCATGTCTAAATCATTTGTTGAGGAGATGAGAAAGGAGTTTGAGATGTCCATGATAGGAGAGATTAAATTATTTATTGGACTAAAAATTCAACAAGTTAAAGATGGGATCCACATAACACAATCAAACTATATCAAGGAGATCCTAAAGAGCATAAATACTGAAGAATCAAAACTAGTTGGAACATTAATGGCTACTGGTTGTAAATTGTCAAAGGAAGATGATACAAAGGAAGTTAATGAAACACTTTACCGATCCATGATTGGTAAACTACAATATGTTGTACACAGTAGGCTTGATATTACATATTCAGTTGGTATTGTAGCAAGGTTTTCTTCCAACCCAAAGGAGACACGCATGTCTGTAGTGAAAAGAATATTTAGATATGTGAAAGGAATTGAAGATTTCACTCTGCTATACACAAAAGGAAGAGATTTTGATCTCAAGGTATATACTGATGTTGATTTGGCTGGAAACATTGATGATAGAAAAAACACAAGTGGTAAAGATTTCTTCTTAGGAGAAAGATTAGTGACATGGTTAATTAAGAAACATAGTTGTATTTCATAGTCTCCTACCGAAGCTGAGTATGTTCCTGCAACTATGAATTTTTCAAATATTGTGTGGATCAAACAATTACTTAAAGGTATACAAAAAGAGATTACTAATCCAGTTATAATTTTCTATGATAATAATAGTACTATTAATATATCAAAGAATTTGGTGATGCATTCAAAGACAAAGCACATTTATACCAAGTATCATTACTTGAGAGAACAAGTACAAGACAAGCATGTGATATTGGAGTATGTGAATTCAAAGTAACCAATAGATGATATATTTACCAAACCACTACTAGAGGATACTTTTGAGTATCTCTAAGGTAAGTTAGGGGTTCTTCCACTATCCACTATTCACTAAGAAAAGATGCATGCTGCATCAATTAAAGTATTCATTAGAATATCTATCTTGCGATTTGATGCTAGTGTTCACTCTTTAGGTGAAGTCTGAAGTTGTGAAAATATGTTTATGACTGTAATGAGAGATCAATATATTTAAGGTATGATAAATATTGCCTGAGAAAAATTTTCAGGAGTATATGTGTCTTTGGCATTGTTGTCAAAGAGGGATAATATTACTAATGCACCGATGTTGCATAGAGGGAGAATAATGTAGAGGGAGAAGAACTATTGATGACTACAAATATGAACAATAAAAGATCTATTAAAGGAGAAGATTGAACACTAATAGAGCGAGAATATGAATAGAAGAAGATCAAGTACAACAAAGGAGAAGTTAAAACTCAAAGGGAGTACATGAATGATAGTGAAGTGTTACCATCATCAATTGAACAATAAATATTGTTAATGTGTTGCCATCAATGCCAAAGAGGGATATTGTTACTCTAACTAATGGTGATGATGATGAAGACCGACCAAGATCAAAAGTATACAAGTTACTAGAATGATTAGATCAGTTATTATCTTTTTATTAATGTTAAGAAATTGATATCTAGTTTATATTATGTTTCCATATCATTCAGAGTATGATGTAAGTTGAATGAGATAAGAAGAATAATAAGTGTAATGTTATGAAGATGAAAAACTTAAATGGGAAACTGATACAGATCAAAAAATACTAAGATTATGTTGATATAATTTTTTCTTACCTACCATATGATTATATCAAGTCGATAAAGAATGGTAAAGAAGATTTTTCAGGTTGTTAAGAAAAATAGTTTTGGCTACCAAGTACGAAAAGTAATTCGGTAAAGAGAAAAAGTAATTTGGTAAAGGAAAATGAACTCAAGACACTGAGTAGAAGTTTTAGGCACTGAGAAAAGTTAACCAAAATTCAGAGTTATCCACCGAGAAAGGGACAAAAATTAAATACAAGGATCAAAATGACATGTAATGATTATCTATGATGAGATGGAAGATTATGATGATAAGGAAAGTTAGTCAGAGATATCTACGATCAAGAGAATTCAGGATGGTGATCTATGGCTTAGATCTAGAGATAGTTAAAAGAGAAGGAACAAGATTCAATAAAGTTCAAGTTTCAAGGTGAAGGTAAAACGTGTTACCAAGATCTACATACATTGAATTGGTTTGTGAAATGAATTGAATGACTGAGATTAAACAAGAAAAAATGTAATAGAGGAGATTAAGTGGAAAAACAATGTCTATATAAAGGATGGATTTGTATGAACAAATGGCTGGAAAATTGAAGGGTTGATAAGTCACTAAATGATGCAGTGAAGAAGGAAAAGATATATTATGAGTCAGAAAGTAGAATTTGATGAAGTGTTGAAGCTAGTGGAAAGTGAAGATAGAGAGTGCACAAAGGATCTAATTATGAAAATGATAGTTGCAAATCTACAAGTCAATTTATTTACTATTTCTTATTAGTATTTTTAATAGAGAAATCTCTTAACCGGGTGGACTTAGTAGTCTTATTATAAAATCCTTGCAAAAGGTAACATTATAAAGAGTGTTCAAAGTCCTTTTACCATGACACTCCTAACAGGGTGAGTATCCTAACAGATCTTAGGTAAATCCCTTGACTGGGTCACACCTAATAGTGTGTATTGTAATCTTTAACTAGATTGGCTCTTAACTGAGCATACTTCAGAAGATTATTTTCTTTAGTGGGTGACAATTCCCATAGTGGTTTTTCCCAAAGCTGGGTTTCCACGTTAAATATTAGTGTTACATGTGTTGAATGATTTTTTTGAATAATTTTTTGATTGTTAAATTTTATTTACTGTTGTCAGTAAATAGTGAATTGTGTCTAACCGAGTTAATCAGAGAACATTTTTTAAGGTGCAAAGAATCAAGGATTATTGATTCACCCCCTCTCTCCATAATCCAACATGGTACTCCTACTCTAAATGAGATCATGTTACATGAGAAAAATGGCAAGGAAAGAAATACAATAATTAGTGGTTTAGGTATTTTAAAGCATTTGAAAGTTATGGGCCACAAGTGTTAAAAATAAGTTTGAAAAAAGATAAGTGGTATCTATGAAGGAGATGTGAAAATAAAGCATGTCAAAATGCAAAACTTGAAGTACATGTTTGAGGATTTGAGGTTGTCTAAATATGAGAAAATTAAAATTATCTTCACTCTAGGTGAATGAGGTAGTAAATGAAAATAGAGGTATTGGTGGAACCATGGATGAAGATGAATTTGTGAGAAAAGTGATGATAAATCTTTCAATATCTTATAAACCTCAGATATATGCTATTGAGGAAAGCCATAACATGGTTACATATATATTATATCAACTTTATGGAGTAATCTTTGGTTTTAACATGTGACAATGTGAATATAATGTCAATAATGAATCTGCCTTCAAAGCCAATAAAAATATTTAAGATGTACCCAAAACAAACAATGATCTAGATGATGAAGAAATATTTGTGATAAGACTAAATAAAAGGTCTAGAAAATACAAAGGTCATTTTCCCTTTAAATGTTTCAATTATAGAAGAATTAGTCATTCTACTACTAGATGTACTTTCAAGGAAGATAAATATATAAAGCCTAAAGATGATAATGAAAGAGAGGATAATTATAGAAGAGATGACAAAAACAAAAGACAATATAACATAGACAAACTTATAAGAAGAGTTTGTATCTTATAGAGATCCATTTTGCATTAGAAGATGAATATTGTGATGATTCAAATAATAAGATATTATTTTCATCCATAAAGGAAGAAGGTAAAGAAAATTTTAGTACTTTTCATGTTGAAGAAAATAATGAAAGATCAAAGATTTTGTGGACTAATCTACATGAAAAAGAGGAACTATTTGATGTTGGATGCTCAATCCATATGACTGGTAATAGAAAATGTTCTTTGGATTTAAAAAATATGATTGTGGATCTATTAAGTTTGGTAGTGAAGAGGTTGCACTAATTTATCGCAAGAGAACCATATCCATTAAAGGAAAGGACAAGATAGAAGATGTTTATTATTTTAAGGGTTTGAGACATAATATTTTGAGTGTTAGTTAGAAGTATCTAGTAAAGAATACAAGATTACATTTTATGGGTCTAGATGCAAGATCTAAAACAAAAATTATGGAAGATTTATTTCAAATTGGATAAGGACAAATTCTAATGTCTATTATCTAGAAGAAAATAGAGAAAAAAATTATTGTTTCATGCAGTGTAGTGAATGCTAGTTGTGGCACTAAAGGATGTGACATATTAATTTTGACAACATAGTGAAGATAAATTCTACACAATTAGTGAGATATTTTTCAAGGATTATCAAACCTGCTAATATAGTGTACAAGGAATGTCAGATCAGAAGAAAAATAAGGACTACATTTAAGAACGTGGATTACTCTACTACAAACCTTTAGAGATGATTCATATAGACCTATGTGGACCCACAATAATAAGGTGATTGAATGGTGAAAGGTATTTTATGTTGTTTGTTCATAATTACTCTAGAATGACACATGTTACTTTATTAAAAGAAAAATTAGAATCCCTAAATAGATTTAAGGTGTTAAAATCCATGGTTGAGAATGAAATAGAAGCTAAGATCAAATGTGCAAGGTTCTATTCAGGTGGTGAATTTATATCGAATGAATTTTAAACATTTTATGAATAGCCTATTATTGGGAGACAATTTTATTATTATTCATGCTTGGAAACATGGAGGATGCACAAGATACTCTTAATGTTTCTAGAGTATTCACTATAGCTCTATTAGAGTTTTATATTTCTTTATGGCTTCAAATAATATGATGGAGTATGGATTCTTTTGGATCCATGGTTTTCCCCCATGAGGGTTTTTATAGGGTATATCTTATGTTATCATGTGGCTTGTGTTTTTTATCTTTACGTGATGATAGTTCGATAAAATTATATATATGGTTGTCTCTCATGAGTTATGAAGGAAAAGATTTAATGTAATTGGGTATGAAGCAATATTTTCTAACAAATTGACCATCAATTTTGAGATTATTTTTTTCCATCATATGTGCATCTTTATATCTTATTTTTATATATTTCTTAATTTTTTGTAACTTTACATTTGTTTATTAGTCTACTTTACTAGTTTATGCGATCATTTATGCACACTTTAGGACCTAACTAGCTCATATCTAAGTCAAGAAATCAATATTTCATGCAATAGAGCCACAATTTCTTGATTCTCTTTGAGTAAGATCTATTCAAGAACATAACACCTTATGGTTCATGTTCCAATGTTTTAAGAAAGAGAGTTTATTTTTGGTTAAGTTACTATCTAGATTTATCCATCTCTTTTCCATAGAGATGACAAATTAATCTGAGAGAGAAATATAGTACATAATACGTTATAAATTGACATCTATAAATTATTCCTTCCAATCTAAGGTTCCCTAAAACTATCAAAATAATAAGTCATCATATCACTTGAACATAGAAATCTTAGTGACTAAGAGTGATAATATTATAAATCAAACATGATTATGAGATACAACCTTTAAGTTTTAAACATTGATGATAACACCTTAAAAAATGTAAAAGCTATTAACTGAGCTTTATATCTAATTAAGTTCCTTCATTTGATACTCAATTGATTTTTCAATTCCCAAGATTGGTCGAGTAGCCAAAACAAGTAGATTGTCTCTCATATTAAAATCTAGAAGAAGAAATAAATAAAATCCGCAAAAGTGTGTCAACTCTACTATTTTTTAATACAACTAAGAATAAATTGTCCACTAGCAAAAATTTTAACGTATAGCTAGCATAACATTATTTTTTCATCCTTTAAATGAAATTGGAAGAAGTGTTAAGCCCTACTCAAAATTTTTATTAATATAATGATCTAAAACCTACAAAGTTCATAAAATTTAAATATGGATTTAAATAGAAATACATAATTAAATTTTTAACAATTCCAATAAAAACTCTAATAACTTTCATGAAATTCAAAATGTGTTAATTATGAATTTAAATGAACTAAGTTATTTTTATTAATATTTTTCAAACACGTGGATTTATTCTTATATCAAATTAATTGTGTCTCTTTATTACCTTTTATACACATAAATATCCTCATTCACCTAATTTTATTCTTCCTCAAAGACAATACAAATTATTAACCACTATGATAACACTTTGAAGATACTTTTGGAAAAATGATTATTTATTTATGTACTTTATATAAAAAAGGAGAATGGGTAACATTTTTAAAAAATAATAATTCAAACAACATATGAATACATATTTATAATTTATAAACTCATAAAAGTGTAAGCATCTACCACCTCAATAATCTAAGATATTCAAATATATATTTAAAATTTATAACATCATAACCAAGTGCAAACATTTACTACTTCAATAGCCCAAAAATACTAAATATAGAACATATTTAGAGGTTCTAATTTGTATTTTTTTATCATTTTTCCTTATAAATTAAAAGTAACATGATACTTTTATATCAATAATTTATTTGGTGTAGGCCTTGTTTGTTAACTTGGGCCTCCATTTTGTCCTTGCCCTAAGAATCTCTAATCCATTATCTTGCAATCGAAGCAAGTGGATAAACTAAAATGTAGGATTGGATTTACAAATTGTTGGATGCTCATTTATAGAATCCACAACATTACAAACTTGTGGACTTGATAATGATTGAAGAGTATGTGATATCATGCATTCACGCCTATACTCCAAAGTTATATTAGCAAGTTCATTTTCTTGAAGAATATCAATAGGCATGCTCTGTAAAAATACATAAAAATAATAATATTAGAAAGCATTATCTTTTGATTTGGTGCATAATTTAATTTTCATCAAAATTAGAATAAATTTTAATAATATATTATATAAACATATAATTATATAAGATAATAACTAACATATATCTTCAAGAGAAATAAACTAACCCCTTGACAACATTATAGACAACCTTAATCAATGGAATTAAAGAAATAAAATATACATATTTTATCACAAGAAATATATGATATTTACCTCCAAAATCCAACTAATATATTTGATGTTGTTGACATGTTGATTTGCATCTAAATCACTCCAACGTGCCTATAAGTAAAATCAAAAGAAAGACATGTCAAGAAACTCTAATGTAGACATTTTTATTTCATCATCTCTTTCTAGAAATATTATAACTTAAAATACATTTAAATATTAAAGTAGATACATACTGATAAATTTGAAGATGTGTATGGAGCAGTATCATCCACAAGATTTTTCAACTTTTGAGTCCCTTCTTCCTCAAAAGTTTTTTTTTTAGTGAAATAAGGTTGTATTTCTTCTCTAACTCCATCTGGAATCTTTGAAAGTTTTCTTGTATTTTTATTCATCATTGCCCAAATGCTACATGAAAAATATGATCAGATTAGACTCAAAATTATGACAATCTATTCGTAAAAAAAAATACAATTGCAAATCCAATGTTTTTGAAAGAACAGATGAATGATTGACTATTCTCACCTAGTTGCTTGTACTATGACAATATTTGTTTTTATGTCACGAGCAATCCAATTCCAATGCATACTATTTTTACCTGATGTATCCACCCATGTATCTATCTCAATAATATCACCCCTATAGAATGAAAAAATTAGTCTTGAGAAATTATAAGAATGCAATATTGATGAAATCAAACATTCTCTCATATAATTTTATATTAATTCTCAAAAATGACTATTTTGGATGATAAAATGATATAAAAAATTAATTAGCATGAAAATTCTTTGAAATAGGGATCAAATTTATTATAAATTTCTTTATGGCTCCTTTGGCTTTCCCTAGCCCTTTCTCTAGCTAGGAAGGAGACAAAGAAAGAAGAAGATGCAGTAGAAGATGGGTGGTCTCTTCCAGTCTCCAATCTTGACCCATTGATGTATGGGGGATGAAGGATGATAGAGATCCACCGCCTTCATTGGCCATAAATTCAACTGCTTAGCAGTTGGTTAGTTTATTTTTTTTCTTTCAATACTTTTCTGGCAATTTTAAATGTTTAAGTATTAAACCATAAATATAAATCTTAATCATGTAATTTTAAATAACAATATTAGATTCCTTGCATTAATAATTTCAATTCATTTAAATGTTTAAATATTAAATCAATTGTCAACCAATTATAGTAACAATCTACAAGTCTGCAAGTTTTTAATAAATTTTTACTTTCAATCGACCATGAATATTCATACATGACTTAAAGGAATCAGATTTCACAAACATGAATATTTAAAATTATTTATAAATTAATAATACTATTTAAAAAAAATAAAAGATAAGTTTTGTATAAAATTTAAAAGAAGTAAACATCTAAACCAAATCATAGAATAAAAAAGGTCATTTATACTACCAAACAAAAAAAAGCTATATAATAAAAAATACAAATAAAAATAAAATTTATATTCTAATATATTCACACTTAATCTTTTCTAATCATAAAAATTAAAATTCTTCAAAATATAATTATAAAATAAAATATCATGTTTCCTAAATTAATAAGCTTATCTATTCAAATGTTAAAATATTACACATCTTTCAACTTCTTACTCCAAACAATGATCAAGTCTAACAATTTTTTTATAATTTTTTAAAATCAGTCATAAATATTGATGTGTGACAAAAAAAAAATCAGATCTTAAATTCTACAAGAATACTTGACATTAATATTTGTTTTGTGCTCCTTTTCCTTATATATGCAAATCAGATTTCTAAGGAGAACAAAAAATAAAATATTATAACAGATTTATCTTCAAAACAAAGAAATTATTATAACATATTTATCTTCAAAACATTGTTAACTAAAGACTTCAACAAAAAAAAAAGTACCATGAAGGATAACTTTCAACTTGCAATTGAGAACGAGAAACAACCCATATAAGATTTCTCCGAGTCATTTCAAGGGTGGTACCAAACCCATCTCCTATTGACCCACAAAGCCTAATAGAGTTTAGAGCCGTCTCCTGCTTGCCAAAAGACAAATAATATATAATTAGTTGCAATTATCTTTATCTAAGTAGAATAAATAAACATCTAGATTGAAAAAGCGACTAAATCATTTATCGAATCAATTCAACAATACCTGAAGATGACTCATCAAGGTTTCAATATCTGGACCAATTTCATATGATCTTATGGCAAAACACTGCCTGAACACCAAATTGTCTTCTACAAACCTTCCCACCCAATCTGCACTCAACTCTCTCTTGCTTTTCTTTTCAACAAAACCATTCAGCCCAACATTAAGATCATTCGCTTTCAATCTTTCAGTAACAGCTCCATTGATCTTCACAGAATCTCCAATGACACGAACTCCCTTGTAGAGTCGTGATGATTTCTTGGGCTTCACGTCAAAAACGCTAGAAACGTTCACCCTCATCATTCCATGCAACGACGTAGACAAAGAGACGTTGTTTTGTATTTTGTACTGATGACTTCTTGTAGAAGTTATCGTCATTGCCATTTTATCTCCTTCAATGTTCAGAGCTTTGCCTCACGTAAATGAATATTAACTACAATACTATCTCGTTGAGTATCAATGAAGGGTATATAAAAGAACAATGGCTTAGCTCGGTCGGTTCGATAATGACTGATAAGACCAATGGGTTGGTGGAGGTTTGGAAACTGGTGGTGGTTGCTATCATAGTCTTTTTTTCCTTCACAAACATAAATGATGCATCCATAGAGAGGGGGATTGAAGTTGAAGTTTAGAGCATTAAGGTACACACAATAAGACATAAGACTTATTTCTTTGTAAATTGATTGATTGTAGTTAGTTGTTTCTAGATTCGATTGTGTTAATATTTTTACATCAATGTTTTAGATCACACTCTGTGATCCATCATCATAATGAACATGAAAGAGAGCATAAGAAGTAAATGAATAAAGCAACATACTTAGCCCAATAAAAAAGGGTAAGCAGAGAGAGAGTTAGGGACGTGTGACACAAGATCCAAGAGAAGGCAAAAATTAACAAATAACCAGAGCCAAGAATAAAAGGAACCAATAAAATAAACATAGAAAAATACTAAACCAATATGCACCTAAAATAACATAATAAGCAAAAATAATAGCCTTAGAAGATGAAAGTGCGATAAAATGAAACAAGGGAAAGAGGAAAAGGAAACTAAAAAATAAAAGCAATTAAAAATAGATAATTGACTCAAATGAACAAATAGATAAGAGACAATTCAAAATAAAAAAGTAAGCCAACAAAGAGGATATGAGGATAAGAAATGGACACTAATGCAAGAAATAAAATAAAAACAAGAGAAAAATAAACTAAAATGAGCACAAATAATAAAAACAAAAACTAAAAGAAACACAAAGAGTAAAATGAATTAAAAATAAAATAAAATAAACAAAAACAAAAATATTACAAGCTAATAAATAGGTCTAAAAATAAATGTCTATAAGAATCTACCTAAATTTTAGTTATTGAGTTATGACTATCTTAATAACTAAACATAAAAAATATATAAATATCTACACATACATATACATGTTATATATGTTTGTAAATTTATAATTTTGATGTATGTGTGTTTAGATATTCAGTAAAGACTAACTTAATAACTAAACAACAAAAAATATAAAAACACATACATAGACATATATATGTGTGCGCGAAGAGAGAGATGATTTTAGCTATATTAAATTTGAATTAACTTAATCCCTAAACATCAAAGTTAGTGCTTATATTGGCAAACATAATAGGTTAGAAGAAAACCACAGACAAATAAGAGTAAAATAAACAAGTCCAAATTAGGAATAAAGAAAATATGCATAAATATATACTTGATTATAGCTATATTAAGTTACAATTAACTTAATAACTAAACATTAGAGTATATGCTTATAATAGAGGAGAAAAATAAATAAGCAAAAAACTAAGAAGAAAGAGGAAAATATATAAGAATATAGCTGATTTTAGTTAAATTAAGATACAATTAACTAGATAACTAAATATCGCACTATATACATCATAATAGAAAACATGAAGATAATAGATAAACAAGTGCCATGTAGTGGCTAGTACTTGCCTTTAGTTATGTAATTAATTGTAGTTTTAAGTTATATAATTAGTTGTAGTTTTAATTGTATTGTATATAAAATTAAATTTTTTAAATTTATCTAATATAATATTATAATTTAATTTATAGTTCAATTAGAAATAAAATTATGGTAAAGTTAGAAATATGTTTAAAATTATATTTTTCAATATTTTCATTTAACATTAATTTGTTAAAATTAAAGTTGTTGTGTGAGATCAAAAAGTTTTATTTAACTCAATTAAATTAATCAAACTTCTCTACTAAAAAAAAATATAATTCCCCTACTTCATGGCGTGGCCCACCTCAAATAAGTTACAGTAATATATATTTAATGAATTCACCACAGCCAATGGTAAGGTGATAAAGGACCACACAGTTATCCAGGGCCTAGGTACTAGGGAAAAGTGTTAGTTATCAAATTATTGTTTAAAAACAAAGTAAACCTTTGCATTGGAAGAATAGTGAATCCATTAGTTACCAGTTTTTGCGGTCTTCTCTGTAATGATTATCGCGCCTTCTATTAAAAAATGTAATTTTTAAAATTTTTTTTTACTAAACTAGTTTCCAAAAAAACAAAATGATATTTTTTATTGAAATAAGTGGTGAAAATAATGCATTGTGGCTACAAATATGAAAATTTCATGTATAAGACCCAAACTAATTTAACCAATCAAATAATACAAAAATTATTTTTATAAATTATAAAGTTAAAAATATTGCATCTAACTTTAGAAAACATGAAATTTATTACAAAATACAAAATCCAAAAAATTGTAATTGGTCTAAACAATCTTATTTAATCACTAATTAACACTAAAAACTCAAAAAATGATACAATAGCACTTGCTTAGCCTATTGACAAGTACTAATAAGTACATACATACATACATAGATCTCTCTCTCTCTCTCTCTCTCTCTATATATATATATATATATATATATATATATATATATATATATATATATATATATATATATATATATATATATATATATATATATATAGACACACACACACACACATATTCATATACATATATACTTACATACATGTATACACACACACACACACATATACATATACACACACACATACATACATACATACTTATAAATATAAATAGAATAAAGCGAAGGAAAGAAAGGAAAGGCAAAAAATAGACAAAAATTAAAGCCAACATGAAGACAACCTAATGGATAGATTGACTAAAAATAATGAAAACCGTAGAGCAGGGTAAAAGGAAAAACTTGAGATTAAGAGGGGCCTACTGACTTGGAGCCCAAATGAGGAAAGCCAATCACTCAAGTGGAAAGGTACAAGGAAAAATGATGGACAGTAGACAACTAGAAGAATGGCAATCCCAATTCCACTACTTATCCAACCTTTGACTTGGCTTGGTCTCGGTAGCTTGTTAGATGTGCTCGTTAACTACCTTCGAGTGCTAGGTGGAGTATTTTAGTTTGTTCACCGATGATTTTGGTTACCACTCACTAGTGTATTGTCTCTGCTCATTGTTTCCTTTCACTGAGTGAAAATTTATGTCCTTAATTCAACTATATATCACCCATACAATCATAAGATTTTTGTTCCAAGGGAGTGACAAGACTAAATCCTCCTTAAGATACCTTAGATTGGTCCAATGACCAAGTCTGAATGCTTATTTTAATAATTTGCTTCACACTACACCAAACCGACCTATCTAGCTAGTTTCCTAAGGAATTGGTTTCTTGCCACAAATTATACTTTTCCAAAGGTATACCCAAAAAAATTATATTTTTCAATACCCTTTATGGTTCTTGGTCAAACTCCAAAATTTTAGATTCTGACTCTGTTCCTGTACCCCCAAACACTTAAAAAAGGACATAGACCTAATAGGCCTAATTAGGACTGGTTTCCAAAGGAGGTCCTAAGGAACGGGTTCAACGAGTTACCACAACCACTTGGATATGATATAATATCTCCAATTATAATATTTCTATCATTTCTTCGACTCTTACCACTCCTTTGGTTTGACTGTCTCTCACTTCTTCATAGTTCTAGACTAAACACATGGACTTGTTTAGACTAGGGCTTGGTGGGAAAATCAAAAAATCGCACACCCTGATAATGCCCTTTAGGATTCTTATAGTACATTCCCCTAACTTGCATTCCACTAGGATTCATGGATTTTCCATGGTCAGAGTGCAAGTTAGGGCTCCATCTTTGACTGGTTCATATAAATGATGGTTTCCTGGAATGTTTCCACAAATCTAAACAAAAATCTCACCAAGCTCCATGAAATTGGTTCAAACCAATTGCATCTAGACCACAACACAAAAAACTACATAAATCCCTCAAATGTGCATCAATTCCAATCACCAATCAGATTGTATAGTACAAAAATCAGATAGTTTTACACAAATTCAGTGTTTCTTCATTCATAATTCCACCAAACTTTGTACATCAATAACTTCTATCAACTTATGATCATGTATAATAAAAAGGGGCCCAAATATATCCTTCCCAATGACTACAACTATTTTTCAAATGGTTGTGGCCGTTGGTAAATGAATTACAACTTTTTAAATGTTGCTTTACATCTTTTTAATCACTTTGCAAGTAATCTCTTTATGCCTAGACCTATCTCCAAATCACCTAAAGACCTTATTACAACCCTTAAAAGACCCCTTTTGTCTAATGAGACTCTAGGTTTATAAAACACCTTAGAGACTATTAGCCTTACAAATGGGTTAGAGATTACATCATGGATGATCCCACTGGATCAAATCCTTTATTCCTATTTACTAACCCCTTGACTACAATGGGTTCCCTGCACCATATTTCGAGGGCCAGAAAAAATCAAGTCCCTTTAGTTGGAAAATCTAAGACTTTGACTCCACTTTGTTCAATAGCTTCAACATTCATCCAAGTAGCATCTTCTAGAGGTTTCTTCTTCCATTTGACCAGGTATTCATAGTATGTATGCCTCCTTATTTTCTTTCTTACCTTCTTGTCAAGGATACATTGAATCTCAAGTTTGGAATATTTAGGGAGATCTTGGACCAATTATTCATTCCTTGGTCTCCTCAAATTTACCTGTATCATAAACATCACTAATAATACCCTTAAATGCACAAATGTTAGAAACATTAAAAATAGGGGAAAGACATGATATCATGAGGAAGATCAATTTTGTAGGCATTGGTGCCACATTTCTTGAGAATCTTGAATGGTCATGTCTTCCTCATCATCAAATTGGTATAATTTTCTTTGGGAAGCCTCTCCTTTTTAAGATGAATCATCACCACATCACCCACTTGAAACTACATATTTGATCTTCTCTTTTTGTCTGTTGCTTGCTTATACTTCACAGTGGTATGTGTCAACTTATACCTCACTTGTTGATGGATATCTCTCATCACCTTTGCAAAATCATTTTCTTGGGCACTTCTCCTTTCCAAGTCCTTCACATATCTCAATTTCAAAATACCTCTTGGGTGTGTCCCATAAACAATTTGGAATGGGCTTAGACTAGTGCTCCTATTTACCGAGTCATTGTAAGAGAATTCTGCTTGAGGGAGGATAGAATCCTAGTTTTCTCCATGTTAAGTAGTGAGACACCTTAATAGGTTCCCAAGTGACCTATTTACCACCTCAATTTTTCCATTAGTTTGAGGACGGTTTGCTGAGGAGAAGGACAAAATTTTACTTATTCTCTTCCAAAGAGTCCTCCAAAAGTGTCCAATACATTTAGAATCCCTATCTAAAATGATGGATAATGGTAAATAATGAAGTCTTACTACCTCCTTGAAGAAAATACCTACAATATGGGATGCATCATGTGTAGTTTTACAAGGTAGAAAATGGGCCATTTTAGAGAATCTATCAACCACAACATATATACTGTCATGACCAATTTTTGTCCTTGGAAGTCCTTACACAATGTCCATGCTCACTGAATCCTATGGCTTACTTAGAATTGGTAAAGGAGTGTTCAACTATTTATTTGAACTATTCCCTTTAGCCTTTTGAAAAACCATGCATCCTTCAACAAATTTTTTGATGTTTGTCTGTTGTGTGTGGGAAAATGTGTCCAAGATTATACACACTTCCATAAATCATTGTTTGGTGTAGTCAAAATAAATGAAAACTAATTAAGCCACTCTAAGAGGAGACCAAGGTGACTCATTTCCTTCTAATAGACTCGTGTTTGGGTTGCTCTTAGGTCATTGCAAACTAGTGACATTGACAAAATCTAAATGAAGGATTTAAATATGCATGTTTGCATGAGAATGCAAATTCATCTTATTATATCTAAAGTTCATCCAATTAATAGCAAAAATCAAATGTTCCTATGTGATATTGATGCAATGATGATAAACCAACTAAATTATTATGCTACTAACAATGATAAAAAACTACCACTAATCCATATTAAGCATGAAAACAAGTGTTCCTATTGAATGTATGCAATAACTAAATCAAATCAACTCAATGAAAAATAGCTTAAAAGATTGAAAACAAAAACAACATTACTTTAGCAAAAATTAGGATCCTTTGTGAAGAAAATGAAGCCTTCTTATATAGAGTTCATTTGGAAATAAATGGTTGAAATTGATTGAAGATGAATGGTGGAGATTGTTTTGAAGAATTAGTCTTAATAAAAACTTTCCAAATCACTGGTGAGTTCACCAAACTGTTTGTGGAAACTTCCAAAAAGACTGATGAGTCAACTGGACTGATTTTCCAATTAACTAGTTTGTTTCCAAAATGATATTGAGTTAACTAAAATGTTTCCAAATTTGATATTTAGTTAACTGAAAATGATGACATTAATGCATTTTCTAGATTTTATTAATAAGTTTAATGCATTTTCCTCAAAAGTGATGAGATAATTAATTAAAATTCCTTTTATGATTTAATTGACAAATTATTTATTTATTTAATCAACATTTAGAATATTAATCAAATAAATAAGAAAGATTGGATTTAATTGCCAATAATGTTTAATGTTTAGGAATTAATTAATTAATTAATTAATTAATTAATACTGATCAAGTGCATTAGATTGAAAAAATAAGTAATCAGATCAAGTTGATAAAATAGATTGCCTTAGATTAGGACTTAGGGAAATCAATCAAAATTAGGATTTTATGATAAATTAGGGGCTTATGTTTTAGTTGACCATTTTTAGATGATTACATTTGCCCCTCCTTGAATCGATGTCTAGTCAGCGCATTGATTCAAAGAATAGTTAGTGTTGAGACTAAGAATAGTTTTTTGTAGAACAATGAAGCTACTCTCAATCTAGTTTAATTTGAAAGATGTTGATTATGAACTTGATCAAACAAGAACCAATAGAAAAATCAAGATGTTCAGTTTGATGTGACATGATGAAACTAAACACCTGTATGACTTGATAATGACAACTAACCAACTATTTGTGAAGCAATGAAATTGATTAATGTCAAAAAGATTCTTAAACTATTGGTTTGGTTTGAATGAGTAATCAATTTGATGTGAAGTGATGAAACTGATTATCATTAAGATATTGATAGCACCATTGACTTGATTTGATGCAATGAAGTCAAATGGATTGGTGAGGAAAATACCAATTTGATATGAAGTGATGAAACTGATATGCCCCTAGAGATTTGATGATAAGGATGTTGGAGATTTGCCAACAAGCTAGAGTGTTGACTGTATGTTTTTCATTGATGATAACAAATGGTAAGCAACATGTGTGGAATCCTAATGGAGAGAGCCTTGACTATATATCTCCTAGATATGTTATCAGCATGATATCATAGATGCAGAGGTTGATTCTCAGTGAAGACAATAATATAGTTGTTTGTATCAGTGAGTGTTCTTGACAGGTCCCAAGAAGAGTTATGTATGTGATTTACAGTATGGTTATAATGAAGCCTTATGCATTTATATTTATGTTGTAGACATATGTATGATACTATGTTCATGGATGCAGAGTAAGATATGTAGTACAGGTTGAGTTATGAAGTCTCCAATTGACAGTCATAGTTTCCTGAGTTTATCTGGTAGAGCCGACATTATTTTTATTCTTGTAGTAGTTGCACTTATCGGTTTGATATGCGTGCTTGGATTAGTGTTTGGAGAAGAGTAAAGAATGTTTTCTTAATATCACATGATGTAATTCAACATGAGAAGAAAGTATCAGTTAATTTGGTGGAGCTGACAATTTGAGGCAATGCGTCTACTCATATTGAGTTGGGTGGTCCCATTTTGTGTTGCGTGCTTAGTATAGCCAATTGATGTATTATTGGAGAGTTGTATTGTTTCTCTAATATGATTTCAAGATGGTTCTAATAGGCTGACTTTATTATATCATTTAGAGGAAATATATTTATAGGCAGTCATTTGTGATTGCTAAGTATGGCAGATAGTTGAAAGATAAGAGAAGAGCAGAAGGTACGAAGTGTTGAGCCATCGACAGAAGGTCTATGTGAAAAAGTAGTGAGTATATGCTATTCATTGGAACTGATCAAGACAACAGGTCTCACTAGTACATTTGAGACCTTTTTCTGACAGCTAAATGTCTGAATTTAGACATTAAACTGTCAATTAACCAACACCACCTGACGTCGCAGTTTTGTAGTCAAAAAGACCAATGGTCTTTTTTGGCATCATAATTATGACAACCATGGCCATCACAAAAAGAGGGTGCCAACATAGAAAACATGTTGTCAAACCTATTTGTGGCCGTCGCAATTGAGACGCCTATACGTCGCAAAGAATAACAAACAACGACGACCAGTCAAAATAGTCCGATAGGTAGCCATCGTTTGTAACATGTTCATTGAAGAAAATTCTTTTAATGCAATGGATATTTGTTGAAAGGTTATGATGCATATCCATTGTTTGTGGTTTGTAATGATGACTATGTTGTACATTCGACGGACGTGCATTGAACAATTACAATGCATATCCATCGTTTATGGTTGTTTTCCGACAGTGATGCTATTATTGCGATAGATGGATGTTAGATGTTTGTGATAGACCATCGTCATTGTTTTTAATCCATCGTAGTTATGATGATAAATAGTTTTTTAAAATATATATATATATATATATATATATATATATATATATATATATATATATATATATATAGATATATAGATATATAGATATATATATATATATATATATATATATATATATATATATATATATATATATATATATATATATATCTATATATATATATATATATATATATATATATATATATATATATATATATATATATATATATATATATATATATAGAGATATATAGATATATAGATAGATATATATATATATATATATATATATATATATATATATATATATATATATATATATATATATATATATATATATATATATATATATATATATATATATATATATATATATTATATATATATATATATATATATATATATATATATATATATATATATATATATATATATATATATATATATATATATATATATATTTGTCGATCAAGTTGGTATCGATTCAGAACGATGTTCTTGCAAATCTAGTTCCTGCTCATGATTTGGTTATGGATCATTCGGAGATAGCTTTGTAGTAGATTCGGTAGCAGCTCATGGATTATTGAGTTGAGTCTACAGACTTGGAGTTGGAATGGATCCTATTGAATCAAGACTTGTGACAGCAACTTCTCCAACACAATTCGGAGATAACTTTGCAATAGATTCAGTAGTGGCTCATGGATTATTGAGTCGAGTCTAGAGACTTGGATTTGGAATGGATCCTACCAAGTCAAGACTTGTGACAGTGACTGCTCTAGCACAAGAAGCTAGTGCGGCGATCAGAGATGCATTCTCCCTGATGTGTTCATGGGATATATGTAGACCTGATTGCATTTGGATTTGATTTGAGTGACTTCTTGACTTCTTTGGTTTGAATTTGATGTGCGGGTTCATGGTGTGGTTTATCATGTTTCTTTGCGACTGGGTTCTTGACAAAGATTTTTTGATTTGGTAGCCATTGAGATGGATCGATATATATTTTTCGTACGTGGATTGAAATCTTAAATTATTGAGCTTCTCTTTGTTTCAAGAATAGTTTAACATTCTCTACTTAACAGGGCCAACGACATAAAGGTGGCAGCTCATCTGACCCCTCCTAGGAACCTCTTATGACCCTTTATGACATTTTAAGATATCGTAAATGGTCATAAAGGGTCATAAGGGGTCATAAGGGGTCCTAGGACACAACATCTGAGAAACATAAATGTAGGCATCATGGTGACAATTGTTTGGAGACACAACACATTTGAATGCTATACATAGACAATGCAACACAACCACTACTCCCATAGTTCTAAGTTGACACTGCAGGATCCAAAAACCAAAGATAAGGAATCTATATATGGTTTTTGGATCCCGCAGTGTCAACTTAGAACTGCAAGAGTAGTGGTTATGTTTCATTCTCTGGGTATAGCATTCAATTATGTTGTGTCTCCAAACAATTGTGACCATGATGCCTACAATGTTTCTCAGCTGTTGTGATACCTACATTTATGTTTTGTAGCTATTGTGTTTATTTACATGTTCTTTGTGTTTAGCTTCTCTCCCTCGCATCAAAAATAAGATTTTCCCACTCTGAATCAAGAATGCACATGAAACACAAGAAGAATATGCATGGATAACAGGTGGAGCTCAGAAGACCCAACACATTTACATTTTTTCAATAGGTCAACATTACAATGTTCACAATGGTCTATAACTTAAAATACACAATTAAAGACCTCTATAAAAAATAAAAACCTATTGGGTCTTTTAGCTCCACCTACTATCCGTGCATATGAATTGAGATTGCATATTGAACTAGGCATCTCCTTTTGCATTGCCTGAAATGAAGAGACTATCACAAATAACATCTAAAATAATTATTGAACTTTTGTGTATGGTTTCTCTCTCTAACATAAGTGGATGAACATAAATAATGAAGGTACCCAACATTGCCTGAAGTAATGAAGTGTTGACCCAGGCTTCAATCCAGTATGCTCTTGTATGATCCAAAACCTGCAAGGAAGGAAAAGATGGCGTTAGATCCAAAGGATCTAAGCAATGTTTGGCACCCTATTACTGATCCTCATCTACAATTATGCATGTGCATAGCAAGCCATACACTTCTAAAATGAACTATGCTACAGAACATGGGTGTGTGTTAATGTGATTCAAAAGCTATTATGTAAGATTGTTTTATTATTGAGATAAAGATATCTTAATTCTGCAAGAATAAATGTTTTGAGAAATATTTGAATTTAATTTTGACAATAACATGAGTGATATATTTCAAGCTTTAGTGAGATTTCATATCACGCAGTGTTTGTAGATTACATTCAATGCGTTATTTACACTTGTATTGGTGGGAAAACTCTCAAAAATGCGCAAAAGAGATTGAATTCAACCATGCTGTTTATAAAGAAATTGTAGTGTAAGTAGTAGGATGATTGTTCATGAGCTCATTGTTTAATATTTGGCCAGGCCATGTAAATGGTATCAAGCCAACCCAATCAGCCCAAAAAAATGTGTCATGTTGATCTTTGTCAAATACACTCGTTCACCATTTTGTTCTTGTTCTTCACACAAATATTGCATCAAAAGTAATTGTAAACAATGATTCAAAGAAAAAAGAAACAACTACAATAGATTTCCATCCCTCTACTCATCTCTTTAGTTTTTATTTTTGTAGATTTCACCATCTAACATTCCTTTTTGGTAAGAGATGGTTGTGAAAAAGATATTTCTATTTTTCATTCTGAGAAGATCTAGAGTGATTTTGAGTCACAAAGAAAATGCCCTGATCCCTCTGCTCATCCCTCTGTTGTCAAATAAAAGTTACCTTGAACAAAAACTGAAGAGTTGAGTAGAGGGGTACGCAGTATAGGGATTAGGGCATTTCCTCTATGACTCAAAATCACTCTAGATCTTGTCAGAATGAAAAAAATAAATATCTTTTTCATAGCCATCTCTTATCGAAAAGGAAGGTCAGATGGTGAAATCTATGAAAACAAAAACTAAAGAGATGAGAAAAAAGATGTGCAGTCATAATGTTTCTAGCATACGTCATGTTAATGCAATAAAAAAGAAAATGACCCTGGAGGCTGCTAAGTCTTTTGAATCAGAAAACCCCTTTGGCTCAGTAATTAATGAGGTCTCTACTATTAGATAATACATTAATACACTTACTATTTTTAATTTGAGCTCAGGCATCATGCAATGTTAGTCTTGTCATTGCATGATTGCTGTTGTTGTGAACCATATATTGTTTTATACACATAGAATAGTAGATTTGGGGACTTAGACTTATGTTCAATCCTTATTAATGGTTTGGGGAACTAATTACTAATTACCTGTGCATATTAGAGTTGATCAAAGAAGGTATATGCACAAAAAAACAAATTTTATTACTAATGTCCCTATTTACATCTTTTCATCAAATGACCCAAAAACATCAAGAATGCTCCTATATGGTCACTAATAGCCAACTTTTAGAAGAATATGAATGATTTCAAACATACATAAGTGGATGAACATAAATAATGAAGGTACCAAACATTGCCTAAAGTAATGAAGTGCTGACCTAGGGTTCAATCCAGTATGCTCTTGTATGACCCAAAACCTGCAAGGAAGGAAAAGATGGGGTTAGATCCAAAGGATCTAAGCAATGCCTAGCAACATATTACTGATCCTCATCTACAATTATGCATGTGCATAGTCAAGCCATACATAGACCCAACAACATGGTAGCATTGATCCAATAACAGAAAATACATTACAAATGCCAAGCTCATGGTCTCAATGAAATAAATAGTGTATAAAACAACATATGGTGCACAAAAACAGCAAGCATGCAATGAAAACACTAACATTGCATGATGCCCAAGCTCAAATTCAAAATAGTAAGTGTATGTATATATGTTTTCATGATGCTAGATATTAAATAGTGAGCTCATGAACAATGCCAATATTAAATAGTGAGCTCATGAACTATGTATGATGCCCTAGCTTGTAGCCCACGAGCCATCAAGACATTTCCTCATGAAATGATCATAAATGGGGAGTACCACATAGTGAATATCAATAGAAAAAAAAATAAAGAGAGATCAAACACTTCACACAATGCCTTGAAGGTAATAGAAGTGATGCCCTAGCTCTCAAAGCTCGCAGGTCATCACGCATTCCAAGTGATAAGATATAAACAATGCCAGTATTAAATAGTGAGCTCATGAACTATGTATGATGACCTACCTTGCAACTTGTGAGCCATCAAGACATTTCCTCATGAAATGATCATAAACAGGGAGTACCACATAGTGAATATCAACATCAAAACAAATAAAGAGAGATCAAACACTACACACAATGCCTTGAAGGTAATGTGTCATCTTCAAATGGAAGAACTTCCATGTTAAGAGCATTTAGCCCTTTGATTAAGTGGTTTGGGGTCATGTTAAGCACCTTGATTAGGTGTTTACATGTATTTGGCTTTCTCCCTGCTTTCCACTTCTTCTCCACGCTTGATTTCTCCATTCTAGGTGAAATTAGGGTTAAGGTCTTAAGGACTTTCCTGATTTTCCCTCTTCCATGGCTCTATTTTCTAGGTAGGGTTTAGAAATGAGACCACCTAGTCCTTCATAACATCAAACATAGGATTTTCTATCTATTCCAGACATCTAGTCCTGTTCAGATATCAATTTCCAAGTTTCTGACATCTCCTGGAACCTCTGTTGCAGAACCTGGCAAAGTTAGGGTCTGAGGTCAAAGTCAACCTCGACCCTGACTGGGTCAAGGTCAACCTTGACCATGACTAAGTTAGGGTCGACCTCGACCTTGACCTCTTCCCGCCAGGATTTCAAATTTTCATTTGTCAGCAATTTTGCTTTCGGGATAATTGTTTCTCTACCTCCGGGTCAGCTGTTTCGGGCTCTAAAATGGTAAATCCTTTAATTGTATTTAATCAAGGTATATTTTATAAAGGTGAGGACCTAATTGGGATTTAATTCTTCAAGGTGGCCCATCTAGAGGAGTGTTCCCTAGATCACTATAAAAGGAGGCCTTCCTCTCTCATTTTCACATCAAGTTTTCACATCACATCTCATCTCAAGCAATCAAGCATCTAGAGCTCTCAAGTGCAAGAAAGTCTTCAAGCATTCAAGTGTTCAAGCATTCATCCATCAAGGAGATCTATTGTTAGCCATTGAAGGATTCAATCTCTTTGGAGCCCCCTTGAAGATCCACCCTTCTCCATCCATTCAAGCCTTCTCATATGCAAAGATCAAATCAAGATTGGTGTTGAAGATCAAATACCATTGATTAGAGACATATTTCCATCCATTAAAGCATTCCTACTTATGGATTTGAGGATTTGAATCCTCTACAAGGACTTCAACATAAGCGAGGTGATTTGTTTCAATTACTTTGTTTATGCACAACATATTTCAATTCAATTTCAAGGTTAATTCCTAAACTGGGGTTTGACTAAGGAAAACCCCCCCATACAACCAAAAACCCCCATTTTCTTGTAGGTAGAGGTGCGAAATCTCAAATTTGAGAGCGAATTTGGATACCCTTTTCAACAATCTTTCAAGATCTACAAACAGAATCAGAATCGGACTTAAAATAAATAATGTGGTCTTTGACCTTTTAAAAGGTCAAAGTCAACCTGTGTGAATTTGGAAAAAAGATTTTTGGGTTTTGTCCACCTCGACATTTCCAATCCAGAACAAGTGACAAAATCTTCAGAAAGTTCATATAGAAGCTAGAATTCAGCATGTTCTAGATCTGCCCTAATTCAAGGTTAGTATTTGTACTTCAATTATTTCAATTTCAAGTATAACATATTCTACCTAGGGAAACATCAGATTTATTCTTTCTTTCATATTCTCCATCAGATTGATCTGATTCTGCATTAGAATTTTAGGTTGATCAAATTGGATCTCCTTGTTGGGAATTTGGGTTTGAGAATAGATCTCATATTCTCCTTAAAACATTTGAATGAGGTTGAATACATTTTAACATCATTCATTTTGGTGAACCCAACATACTTACTCTCCTTTCTTTTGTGGAATTGGATGCTTTATTGTGCTTTCCTTTTATCTTGTTATTATTAGATTTGTCCTTTGTGATTAATCTTGCATGCTAATTAGATTTCATATTCATGCTTTATGTGTTCTTAGTTTAGTTCATTTGCATTATATTGGTTTATGAGCTTTACTACCACTAGTCCTACTTATAACATTCTGGTTAGAAGAAGTCATAGACTCATGGGTGCCTTTGAGCCTAAATCTTCTCCTTTCCTTAGGATCCCCAATGATAACTTGATTCTTCATGATTCTAATCCTACTATGGAGAAAAACTCTTCTCACTCATCTCATGATGAGGATGATGCTTTAAGGGTTCCTCCTGAACAAGTCCAAAAAACTTTCCACTGAACTTGATAAAATGGGTAATTGGCTTCTTCAAGAAAACCATAATCAAGATTCCATTCAAGCTATAGAGGCTCTTAAGAAAGTTCTCCATGATAGTGATCAAGGTGTTAACCTCTTGCATGGTATTACTCATCTTGTGCATTCCAATGTTAAACCTTTAACTCAAGAAGCTCAAGATTTAGGTTTCACTGCTCCTATCACTAGTGTTGAACCTCCTTCTAATCCTTTACCTAGTATTCCTATCTATACTCCTCCTTTGGTGACTATGATGGTTCCCTCTATTCCTATGAGTGTTCCTCCTATGTCCCTTCCTACATCACAACCTTCATATCATAATGTTCCTTTCACTTATTCCACTCCACTTCCAATTGTAGTTCCTAGTGTTACTCCAGTTGTATATTCTATTCCTGTAGCTTCTTACAGTTTACCTACAGTGTCTAATGTTGCTACTCCTCCTATTTCCTCTAATGATTCAATAATCATTAGTTTGACTCAAACTGTATCATCCTTACAACAACAACTTGCTTCCTTAACTCAAAACAAGTTTAGTATTCCTACATGTGACATGGGAAGTCCTTTGTCTCGGGATATTATCCGAACTCATGTTCCTCAGCAAGTCAATATGCCTCATCTTTAGAGCTATAATGGAAAAGGAGATCCTGTTCATCATGTTAAAACCTTCCAAATCCTTTGTATTGATTATGCTCATGACCATAGGATTTTAGCCAAACTATTTGCTCAAACCTTTCGTGACAAGGCCTTACAATGGTATTATTCCTTGCCTCCTTATTCAATTGATTCCTTTCCACATCTTGCTAATGCCTTTATTCAACAATTTCAAAACAATATTGGCCTACAAGTGTCTTTGACTAATTTAATGCATTGTAATCAAGGTGCTAAAGAAAAGTTGACTAAATTTATTGGTTGATTTAAACATTTGCATGCTCAGATTTCTTATCCTGTTCTTGATATTGATATTCAATGTATGTTTATTTCAAATTTGCAAAAGGATATTAGAGATAAGATTCTGCTTACTGAATTTACCTCTTTTCAACAACTTTGTGTAGTGCTTCATCATTATCAATTACAAGTGAGTCAGTTTGAGAGCAACACTCCAATGGCTCCTGTTCCAGTTGATAAGAGTGATGCTGCTCCTAATCCAAAATTCAACAACTATGTCAAGATTAACAAACAAGTTAATGCAGTTGCTGATCAGGTTACTATTGTATCTCATAATGCCACTTCTGCATCCAGTGCTTTTCAATTAAATCATATGTTTACTCCTCTTTCTAAAACTTTACATGCTATTATGAATAGGTTGTTAGCTGCTAATATGATTACTTTACCTATTATTCGACCTCTTTTACCTACTATGATTGCATCTAAATCTTTTGATCAAAATGCTTTTTGTCAATATCATCGTCAGAATGGTCATGATACTGAGAGATTTTATTCTTTAAAACATAAGGTCCAAGATCTCATTGATGCTAAAGCTTTATCTATTGATAATTTGCATAGTAGTGGGAATCAATCTATCTCTCCTCCTAATCAGAACCTTCAAATCTATACGAACCCTTTACCTACGCATGATACTAATACTATTTCTCAACCATCTGCTATGGAAATTGTGTATGATTCAAAGATGGATGATCTCAATCATGTGGTTAATCAAGTGGAGCATGTTGCTAAGCCTATATCTCCACCTCAACCTTCACTTCAAGTTCTATCTCAACCTCAAGTTAAACCTAAACCTAAAGTGAAACCTCAACCTAAACCTCAACAACCATTCAAGAATAAAAGACCTTGGGAATTTTTGATTACCTTTTATGACTCTAAGATTATTAAGGCTCCTGATGGTCCCCTTTACATTGCTGCTAGGATTACTAAGATACCTACTTATGGTTGTCTTATTGATTCTACCTCCTTAGTCAATGTTATCACTGAAGAAAATCTTTTTATGAAAATTTTACAACGCGACTTCTATGATACATTGGATGTGTGGATTCAAAATTGTAATGGTTTTCTTTATCCCTCATTTGGTTCTATTACTTTACTGGTTGAACTTTTTGGAAAACTTTTGAACACTACCTTCGTTGTGGTTCCTACTTCTGATCAATTTCGAGTTAAGCTAGGTTTACCTTGGTTGACTTCCATGCATTTTGTTGCTTCACCTATCCATAAGTGTCTTAATTTCATTCATGATGATGAAGTGAAGATGATTAATCATAGTCTATCTCAACCTTCTAGGCCTAGAGATTGTGCTGCTCTGGATTTCTTTTGGCCTTCATACCTAATTCATGTCCTCCTCACCCTGATAATCTTTTTCAATCATATCAAGCTTATAAACATCGTAAGATTCTTCAATTAAGCATACCTCCTATGGATCTTAATTGTGGTCTTTTACCTACACCTTTGATACCTCCTTTAACTATGGCTTCTTGTTTTTTTAATCAAGTTCCTCCTACCAAATCTATCAAAGATCCTGTGATTGCTCCTCCTATGGTTGATAATCCTATTGATCTTCCTAAAGAACCTATGAAGGATCCTATGATTGTTCCTCCTAGTTCTCAACCTATTTCAAATAAATCAAAATGTAACCGATCTGTTAATGAACGTCGTAAAAAGTGTCGTGCTCATGCTAAAGCTAAAAGATCTCTACTTTCTGTGGATACACCTATGCATAATGTATTAGAAGATGTTGTTACTAATAATGATGTTCACATGCATGATTATGATGATTCTATTCATATCTTAGATCCTATTTTGATTAATTTGGATGAAGAAGATACTCTTGATGATATTGATAATGTTAATGATGAATATGAGACTATTGACATTGACATTGATTTGCCAAATATGCTTTCATCTCAATTAACTCTTACACCTAGTATTGAACATTGTGATTCTCAAGAGGATCCTTGTTTGGAACTAGCTATCATTCCTACTATATTGGATATAGTCCATCTTGTAGTTACCCACCTACCCTAAATGATATACAATGAGATGGGGAAAGTAGGTGGCACGCTTGATTGGCTTGTCCTTCCTAGTAGCTTTGTTATGTGTTTGCCTACTATATTGTGCTTCTCCCATAATGTTCAAATTCCTCTATATGTATATCTATTCTTCTATGTGTTGTTCAATGTTATGTTGTAAATGTGTTATTGTTTGTAAATGTTTCCTTGTGTAATCTACTTGGATTTGAGATATGGTAGCACTAATTCTTTTTGGTCTCCATGTCATGGTCCGAAAAGATTCTCCTTCATATATCTTATGTGATCTTTCCTCCTTTGTGATTGTAGTTCTACTTTCTTTGGGGAATGATGTCAATTCATTTGCAATAATATCATATATATATTATCTTATGATCATACTAACCCCATGGTAGGTAGATCCCTTTCGTGTTCTCTGTATGTTTTTGTGATATTTCCCTTGATTTGTCTTCATCTGGGGGCATCTTGACGTGGGAACATAATCAATGGAGTTGTTTATGTTTTCGTTAAAGCCATTGCTCCTGTTAAAGTGTCAGCAATGACTTTAATGTGGGGGCATATGCTCTACTCGCTTATTACACACATGCACTTATGAAAAATTCAAAACATGCTAAATCTTCTAAAGGTAACGCACATAAGTTGCTAAATCCTGAGGAAGATACGCACTTTAAATTTACTTTTCAACCTTTCTTTTTGGATTAAGAACTAATCCTTAAAGTATGGATTTATATTAGGATCTCTTGATCCCTTCAGTTTCAAGCACGCATATATTTTTGATCCCTTAAGGTCGGAAGTGTCCTTAAGATTGGATCCCCCTCTTTTTTATTTTATTCTTATAGAATAGAATATTCATAAGAATAAATTTTTGATGGGTTGACTAGTGAGTAGCCACATTCACTAGGTAGTTCAATTCCATCTTTCCAATTGTACTTTTTTTTTTTTTCCTGTGTGGTTCACAATGGGACATAAGTTCTCATTGGGCGAGGTAATCACACTTTTTCTTTCTCTCTTTAGAGATGTCTCTCTTATCTGTGATCTAAGAGTCGATGAAGACTTGAGTCCCTCGAGGCTTTGGATTTCTCTTTGTCCCTTAGATTACGATAAGATTATCTTGTTATTTTTATCTCCTTTACCAAGAGTTTTCATCGACTCCATACTCTTGCTAAAGTGGGGGCTTAATGTATTATCTTAAAATGGAAGTACTTCCATGTTAAGAGAGTTTATCCCTCTAAGTAAGTGGTTTGGGGTCATGTTAAGTGCCTTGCTTAGGTCTTTGCATGTATTTGGCTTTCTCCCTGCTTTCCACTTCTTCTCCGTGCTTGAGTTCTCCATTCTAGGTTAAATTAGGGTTAAGGTCTTAATGACTTTCTTGATTTTCCCTCTTCCATGGCTCTATTTTCTAGGTAGGGTTCATAATTGAGACCTCCTAGTCCTTCATCACATCAAACAGAGGATTTTCTATCTATTCTAGACATCTAGTCCTGTTCAAATATCAATTTCCAAGTTTCTGACATCTCTTAGAACCTCTGCTATAGAACCTAGCAAAGTTAGGGTCTAAGGTCAAAGTTGACCTCAACCCTAACTAGGTTAGGATCAACCTTGACCCTGACTAGGTCAAGGTTGACCTCGACCTTGACCTCTTCCAGCCAAGATTATAAATTTTCATTTGTCAACAGTTTTGCTTTTGGGATAATTGTTTCTCTGCCTCTAGGTCAGCTGTTTGGGGCTCCAAAATGGTAAATCCTTTAATTTTATTTAATCAAGGTATATTTTCTAAAGGTGAGGACCTAATTGGGATTTAATTCTTCATGATGGCCCATCTAGAGGAGTGTGCCCTAGATCACTATAAAAGGAGGCCTTCCTCTCTCATTTTCACATCAAGTTTTCACATCACATCTCATCTCAAGCAATCAAGCATCTAGAGCTCTCAAGTGCAAGCAAGTCTTCAAGCATTCAAGTGTTCAAGCATTCATCCATCAAGGAGATCCATTGTTAGCCATTGAAGGATTCAATCTCTTTGGAGCCCCCTTGAAGATCCACCCTTCTCCATCCATTCAAGCCTTCTCATATGCAAAGATCAAATCAAGATTGGTGTTGAAGATCAAATACCATTGATTAGAGACATCTTTCCATCCATTAAAGCATTCCTACTTATGGATTTGAGGATTTGAATCCTCTACAAGGACTTCAACATAAGCGAGGTGATTTGTTTCAATTACTTTGTTTATGCACAACATATTTCAATTCAATTTCAAGGTTAATTCCTAAACTAGGGTTTGACTAAGGCAAACCCCCCCATACAAACAAAAACCCCCATTTTCTTGTAGGTAGAGGTGAGAAATCTCAAATCTGAGAGTGAATTTGGATACCCTTTTCAACAATCTTTCAGGATCTCAGAACAGAATCAGAATTGGAGTTCAAATAAATAATGTGGTCTTTGACCTTTTAAAAGGTCAAAGTCGACCTATGTGAATTTGGAGAAAAGATTTATGGGTTTTGTCCACCTCGACATTTCCTGTCCAAAATAGGTGACAAAATCTTTAAAAAGTTCATATAGAAGCCAAAATTCAACATTTTCTAGATCTTCCCTAATTCAAGGTTAGTATTTGCACTTCAATTATTTCAATTTCAAGTATAACACATTCTACCTAGGGAAACATTAGATTTATTCTTTCTTTCATATTCTCCATCAAATTGATCTGATTCTGCATTAGCCTTTTAGGTTGATCAAATTGGATCTCCTTGTTGGGAATTTGGGTTTGAGAATAGATCTCATATTCCCCTTAAAACATTTGAATGAGGTTGAATACATTTTAACATCATTCAAGTAATAGCTCTCAAAGCTTGTGGGTCATCGAGCATTCCAAATGCTAATTAAGATGTAAACAATGACACTAAAATTGATTTAATGAGAAGACAAAGCTCGAATGCCTACCTTCCAAATGAAAAGATGTAAACAATGTCAGTATTAAGTAGTGAGCTCATAAACAATGTATGATACCCTACCTTGCAGCCCGCCATCCATCAAGACATTTCCTCATGAAATGATCATAAATAGGGAGTACCACATAGTGAATATTAATAGAAAAAAAAATAAAGAGAGATCAAATTGATGCAGGAGCATCTTGGGTCTTTGAGCAATCTTGCATCAACCAAAAATATTTCCTAATTTCTGTACATGTTTTCTTTTGTTTGAATTATAATCTTTGCATTTGATGGTTTCATGTTGTGAGATTCTTACATGATTTTTAGTACCTATTTTGGCACCTTCTCCTATGAGCACATAAAGATTGGATGGACTGTTTCAAAGTTACAACTGTTTTCCTTGCCGACAGAGCAACATTTTCCTGCAGTTTTGGTGCTGATTGTTCATGTGGTAAATATTTATCCATAAGGAATCAGCCTTTGAACTCTTAATTATTTTAAGAGGAACTAAATTAATATCATTTCCCAAGAGCACAAGCCCTAATTCATTATGAGTAAAAAGATATGCCCATTTTGCCCCGGGACCTATTTTCTGCTAGTTTTGGGGTGTAACATGTAATGTTTATTCTTGCACACTTATGTGTGATCAAATGGGGCCTTTAATAGTTAAAGGAATTTTTTTGGGTCATGTGAGGACCTAAATACAAAGGCACATCAATTTATATTCATTCTAGCATTAGTTTTGGTTTAAATCTTCCAGACTGGACCTATAATGTAATTAACTGCCTAACTGGCCGACCTGTGGCTTAGCTGGCTATATAAGGAGTCTATATTGATGTATTAGGGTAGTCAAGGAGATAAAAGAGGGATAATTATCAAGATATATCATTGGAGAAAAGATAGGATGCAAGCTGTGATTCTGATTTCATAATTCTCATCATATAAGGCCGAAACCTAGAAGGCTCACAGTCGAGCATGTTGAAAGAAATAATATAAATTCTCTGTTGTTTCTACTAGTTGATTGCCTCATATCCATTGTGATTTCATTAATTTCATGTGATATTATATTTCTTCCATTGTGTAACTCTGAGCAGGGCTTTTTTTTGGATTCAAGTGGACTCAATTATGCTTGATTCTGCTTGTCTCTACCCTGCCCCTACATCACAAACACTTCACACAATGTCTTAAAGGTAATAGAAATGATGCCCTAGCTCTCAAATCCCACAAGTCATCATGCATTCCAAATGAAAAGATGTAAAAAATGCTAATATTAACAATGCTAAGATGTAAACAATGCCACTGAAATTGATTTAATGAGAAGACAAAGCTCAAATGCCTACCTTCCAAATGAAAAGATGTAAACAATGACAATATTAAATAGTGAGCTCATAAACAATGTATGATGCCCTAGCATGCAGCCCATGAGCCATCAAGACATTTCCTCATGAAATGATCTTAAACAGGGAGTACCACATAATGAATATCAACAGCAAAACAAATAAAGAGAGATCAAACACTTCACACAATGCCTTGAAGGTAATAGAAATGATGCCCTAGCTCTCAAAGCTTGTGGGTCATCAAGCATTCCAAATGAAAATATGTAAACAATTCCAGTATTAAACAGTGAACTCATAAACAATGTATGATGCCCTAGCTTGCAGCCCACCAGCCATCAACACATTTCCTCATGAAATGATCATAAACGGGGAGTACGTACATAGTGAATATTAACAAAAAAACAAATAAAGAGAGATCAAACACTTTACACAATGCCTTGAAGGTAATAGAAATGATGCCCTAGTTCTCAAAGCTCATAGGTCATCAAGCATTCCAAATGAAAAGATGTAAACAATGCCACTGAAATTGATTTAATGAAAAGACAAAGCTCAAATGCCTACCTTCCAAATGAGAAGATGTAAACAATGTCAGTATTAAAAAGTGAGCTCATGAACAATGTATCATGTTCCTATTTGATGTCCCTATTTGATCTAATAGCATCAATATAACAAATAGAGCACCGACCAATCAAATAGGGACATGAGGTGCTCAAATAGTGAGTTCATAAAACAATATATTTAGTCTTAATAAAATCTTATAAAACAACATATATTGTGTGAAGTGTTTGATCTCTCTTTATTTTTTTTGTTGTTGATATTCACTATGTGGTACTCCCCGTTTACGATCATTTCATGAGGAAATGTCTTGATGTCTTGCGGGCTACAAGCTAGGGCATCATACATTATTTATGAGCTCACTATTTGAGTACCAACCAATCAAATAGGGACATGAGGTGCTCAAATAGTGAGCTCATAAACAATGCATGATGCCCTAGTTGTAGGTGGTTATCTCTTCTATAATGATGGAGGAGTGAAAGGTAATGATCAATGAGGTTGCTATTATTAGATCATACATTAACACACTGATTGCTTTTAATTTGTGTTCATTTCATGCAAGGATACATGTAAAGGAAAATAAATTTTTGCATCCAAAGATTACATGTATACATATGAAAAATAACTTGTATATAGTATACAAGGAAAATAACTTTCAGAAGAAAATGCAAGAGTACAGACATACATAAGAGGATGAACATAAATAATAAGGGTGCTAGACATTGCCTGAAGTGATGATTTTTTGACCCGGGTATGAATCTAGTGTGCCCTTATGTGATCTAGAACTTGCAAAGAAAAGAGAGATGGAGGTTAGATAAAAAATATCTAAGAAATGAATGGCATCCTATTACTGATCCTCATCTACAATTATGCATGTGCATAGTCAAGCCATACACTTCTGAAAGAAAAAACAAGCTCACAGTCTCAATCAAATAAACAATGTATGAAACAATATATGGTGCACAACAACAACAAGCATGTAATGACAACAATAACATTGCATGATGCCCGAGCTCAAATTCAAAATAGTAAGTGTGTTAATGTATGATCTAATAGCAGCAACCTCATTGATCATTACCTTTCACTCCATCATTATAGAAGAGATAACTACCTACAATTATATTACCAGTCAATCAAATAGGGACATGAGTTTCTTCCTTTTGCAACAGTTTATATTCTAATACTTATATCTTGAACTATCAAATGACCAATGAGTGATAATTTCAAAAGTGTATCATAATTAAAGGCATGTGAATTCATATTGTACTTAATCTAAATGCCACTATGTAATGTTTTTACTTACGATATTAATCTTAATATATCCCTATTAAGATATCCCTATTTTATTATTGATGTCACTATTTACATCTTTTCATCAAATGACCCAAAAACATCAAGAATGATCCTATATGGTCACTAATAGCCAACTTTTGGAAGAATATGAATGAATGCAAACATACATAAGTGGATGAACATAAATAATGAAGGTAGTAGACATTGCCTTAAGTAATGAAGTGTTGACCCGAGGTTCAATCAAGTATGCTCTTGTATGATCCAAAACCTGCAAGGAAGGAAAAGATGGGGTTAGATCCAAAGGATCTAAGAAATGCTTGGCAACATATTAATGATCCTCATCTACAATTATGCATGTGCATATTCAAGCCATACACAGACTCAACAACATGGTAGCATTAATCCAATAATAGAAAATAAATTACAAATGCCAAGCTCACGGTCTCAATGAAATAAATAGTGTATAAAACAATATATGGTGCACAAAAGCAACAAGCATGCAATGACAACAATAACATTGCATGATGCCCAAGCTCAAATTCAAAATAGTAAGTGTATTAATGTATGTTTGCATGATGCCAGATATTAAAAAGTGAGCTCATGAACAATGTATGATGCCCTAGCTTACAGCCCGCGAGCCATCAAGGCATTTCCTCATGAAATGATCATAAATGGGGAGTACCACATAGTGAATATCAACAACAAAACAAATAAAGAGAGATCAAACACTTCACACAATGCCTTGAATGTAATAGAAATAATTCCCTAGCTCTCAAAGCTCGTAGGTCATCAAGCATTCCAAATGAAAAGATGTAAACAATGTCATTATTAAATAGTCCACTCATGAACAATGTATGGTGCCCTAGCTTGCAGCCTGTGAGCCATCAAGACATTTCCTTCTCAAATGATCATAAGCGGGGATTACCACATAGTGAATATCAACAACAAAACAAATAAAGAGAGATCAAACACTTCACACAATGCCTTGAAGGTAATAACAATGATGCCCTAGCTCTCAAAGCTCGTGGGTCATCAAGCATTCCAAATGAAAAGATGTAAAAAATGCTAGTATTAAATAGTGAGCTCATAAACAATGTATGATGCCCTAGCTTGCAACCCATCATCCATCAAGACATTTTTTCATGAAATGATCATAAACGGGGAGTACCACATAGTCAATATTATGTGTGAAAATTGTACCTGATCTGTAGACACAACACTTCAGTAAAACATTAGAGGTTAGCAAAAATCAAAATCATGCAAAATTAAAATCTAATTTAACCAAGCAATTTACTGCCTTCTAGTAGGTGTGAGATTGATGTTCTTAGATTGCTATCGAGATCAGTGACCTAGACAACACCTAAATGAAGGATTTGAATGCAAAACTGATATGAAATATGAATGCAATTAATCTATTTTTTTGGTATTTTCTATGCAATAAGAATGATAAACTGATATGAATCTATGCTAATATGGAAATTGATCTAACAATGATATGAATCTATGCTAAATGATATGCAATGCTCAAAACTAGAAAGATCTCATAATAGCTTGGATTCGCAAAGATGATTCTTTAGACTCCAATTCGATAGCGTGAGAATGCAAATTTGTGGATGAATTATGAAGAGCTGAGCCTTGATTTTATAGAAATCCAGGGCTTTGGAGGTGCATGGAAGAAAGCCATAAATCACTCAAATAACTCAGGTTGATTTTTGAGTTATTTTTAAATAACAGATAATTTAATTCACAAAAACATGCAAATCATGCAAAAATAGCTTTTTAACTCAAATTAGAGTTTAGATCAGCTTTTTGAACTCCAAAAGGATGTTGAGTTCTAAAAAGTCAACACTTTGCATTGATTTTCTAATTTGGAGTTTAACTGTTTCTTTTGAATGTGCATAATAATTATGAATTAATTAAATAAATAAAGTGATTTATGCTCAACTTAACTGATTTTTGAAAATAAATAATTGATTTATGGGTTAATCAATTATTTAATCAAAATTTTATTAAAAACTATATTATTAAATAATGACAACTTGCTTTAATTAATTAAATAAAAATTTAATCAATTATTCATAGGATATTGGATTTATTGTCAAAATTAAATAATACAATTAATAATAGATAGAATTAAATTTAATTACACAATTAAGTGGCAAGATATTAAATCTATTTAATTAAATATGAAAATATTCAATTAATCAAAATTAGGATAAATGTGATTTATCGCCAAATAATCATTAAATTAAAGATAATTAAGATAATTAGGAATATTGCTAAGAATATTCCCCGATGCAGAATTTAAGATAATCAATTATGATTCGATGATGTTTAGATGTGCCTTAGATTAGGACTTTGATGTCGATTTCATTCGAATTGTTGATATAGAAGATTAATGAACTTATAGCCCATTTTTGGGGTATTACAAATATCAACAGCAAAACAAATAAAGAGAGATCAAACACTTCATACAATACCTTGAAAGTAATAGAAGCAATGCCCTAGCTCTCAAAGCTCACAGGTCATCAAGCATTCCAAATGATAAGATGTAAACAATTCCAGTATTCAACAATGAGCTAATGAACTATGTATGATGCCCTAGCTTGCAGCCCACGAGCCATCAAGACATTTCCTCATGAAATGATCATAAATGGGGAATACCACATAGTGAATATCAACAACAAAACAAATAAAGAGAGATCAAACACTTCACACAATGCCTTGAAGGAAATAGAAGCGATGCCCTAGCTCTCAAATCTCATAGGTCATTAGGAATTCCAAATGATAAGATGTAAATAATGCCAGTATTAAATAGTGAGCTCATGAACTATGTATGATGCCCTAGCTTGTAGCCTATGAGCCATCAAGACATTTCCTCATGAAATGATCATAAATGGGGAGTACCACATAGTGAATATCAACATAAAAACAAATAAAGAGAGATCAAACACTTCACACAATGCCTTGAAGGTAATAGAAGAGATGCCCTAGCTCTCAAAGCTCGTAGGTCATCAAGCATTCCAAATGATAAGATGTAAACAATGGCAGTATTAAATAGTGAGCTCATGAACTATGTATGATGCCCTAGCTTGAATCTTGTGAGCCATCAAGACATTTCCTCATGAAATGATCATTAACAGGGAGTACCACATAGTGAATATCAACAACAAAACAAATAAAGAGAGATCAAACACTTCACATAATGCCTTGAAGGTAATAGCTCTCAAAGCTCATGGGTCATCAAGCATTCCAAATGCTAATTAAGATCTAAACAATTACACTAAAATTGATTTAATGAGAAGACAAAGCTTGAATGCCTACCTCAAATACTAGTGCCCTCTTCCCACATGGTGTCGGCCTCTTCGTACATGCCAAACTCGAATGCCCTCTTCGCACCATGCAAAATTGCAGTATCATCTTCATGGTGGCTCTTCAAATTCAAAAATTACAAATGACACTTTCTTTTTCTTTTTTTTTTGTTTATAACCAAATGGGTGTCACAATTACGATAGTATCATCACTATTATGACACCATCGGGGGAACTTGCAAAAAAAAACACAAATTGTAGTGGCATCAAAATTTGACCCCAAATGTTGTAGTGTCTATGCGTAGTTCGTCAAGATCCAGATATAGTGTGTATCTATTAAATTAAAGGTTGCAGCCTTCACCCCTTTGAGAAATGTTCTCCCGAACAATGTGTCCTCACCCTAACAAGGTTAATTCTAAAAGAATCCTAATAGGGTCTGACCCTTGAACAAGTCACTATACTTAATGCATTGTAAAGATCAACTCCTAATAGGGTTGTAAGGTCTTCTAATAGGGATCATAATACTCTAGTGAAGTTTATAGTGGGTGCTAATTCCCACTGGGGTTTTTACCTATTTGGGTTTCCCCATAGCCAAAATTTTAGTGTTGTGTTAAGTGTTCTTATATTGTGTTTATGCTTAATGTCCTTGTGTACTTAATTGGATAAAGAATTGAATCTTGTAGATAATTGATTCACTCCCCCCCTTCTCAGTTATCTCTTTGGACTATTCCTAAAAATTGGTATCAGAGCCAAGTTCCTTGGAGAAAAATTTTAATTGCTTGAGGTTGATTAGATGACATTCTTTAGAAAAGAAAGTCCTAAATTTGATGGAGAGAACCATCTAGATTGGAAGAAAAAAATGATGACACATTTGTAGTGCATTGCCTTTGAAATTTTTGAAGTAGCTACCAAAGAAGTTTAGATTCTCTCTAGCAGATCTTGCAAAGGAAGATGCAACTCTTAAGCAGAAGGAGATGTTCACTCAAAATGATGTTGGCAAAGAAGCCCTTATTAGCACCCTGTTTGACGGTGAGTTTTTAGAGATCAAGAAAGTTGATAAAGCCTACAAGATATGGAAGTATTTAGAAGACATGTTTGAAGGAGACATCCAAGCTAAGAATGCACCTAGAAAGACATGGAAGAAAAAGTACAATACATTGGAGATGCTACTTGAAGAGAACATTAGAACCTACAATCAAAGGATTAATGAAGTAGTTGCAAGAATCAAAAACAATGGTGGAGAGATCTCGGAAGAATACATAATGGAAAAGTTGATGACTACTTTGACACCAAAATATGAGAGAAAGATAAACATCCTAGATGAGACTATGCAATTTTCTAAAAACTTCAAAAGAGAGACCTTGATCATCAAGATTTCAACTTTTGAGAAATAAATTTTGAAGACAGAGCCTAAAAGTGAGACAACCTTCAAAGCCTCAGTCCATGGTAAGAAATCCTTGAACACTTCTAGTAATTTTGATGATGATGATGAAGAGAAAGAACTAGATGATTTCATTGCTTTGATTGATAAGAAAGAAAGGAAAGGAAAAGGGAAATATGAAGGTCAGTTACCATTAAAATTCTTTTCATGTAACAAGATTGGTCACTTTGCATCTAAGTGTCCTACAAGAGTCAAGAAGTTCAAAACTAACTACAATCCTAAGTATACAAAAGAATGTTACTATGATAGTGATGGAGTATCAAATTAAGAGTCAGCAGAGGATGAAATTGGATTCATTGCTCTTGAAGACATGGAAAAAATATTTGATGAAATGGACCTTGAAGATGAAAAGAAAGAACAAGAGTTAGCACTGATTTCACAAGCTGACATCAAGATAGATTGGATCATTGACAATGGTTGCTCACATCACATGATAGGAGACAAGGATAGATTTGTACATCTAGATAGATACAAAGGTGACATGGTTAGATTTGGAGATAACACTCCTAAACCTATCATAGGTAGAGGAGCTATCACCTTGGATGGAAAGAACAACATTGATGATGTTCTTTATGTTGATGGTTTGCAGCATAACCTACTAAGTGTTGGACAATTTCTTGAAAAAGGATATCAATTAGAATTCAAAGAAAAGTGCATCATTAATAACAAGGAAGGAGAAATGATTGCATCAGCATCAAAGACTAAAGGTAATGTTTTTCATCTTAATCCTGAAGTAAGTTGTTTTGTTGCTAAAGTAGATGACAGTTGGCTATGACACAAAAGACTATGTCACATCAATTTTGACAAAATAGTGAAGATAAGCAATGTAAAGGAAGTAAGAGACCTTCCTAGCATAGCAAAACTAGTTAATACAATATGCAGGGAATGTATAATGGGAAATCATGTGAGGAATTCATTCAAAAGAAAGCACAATTTTGCAGAGAACAAATTGGATCTAGTGCATACAGACCTATGTGGACCAACTGAAACAAGATCATGTTGGAAACTACAATTGAAGCAATTGTTGTATTGTCATTGATGTCAAACCTTAATTGGTAAGACTATTGCTATTTAAGAGAGTACTATATCTATTTGAGTGTTGCTAAGGGGATAGGCAAGGTTGGTAACAACAACACCTAAGGAAAGGTTGAGTTATCTTGATACTTCAATGAGTACTTGATTATGTGGTACAATGATAAGACAATGTATTATTTATCTAAGTAAGAATGAAGACTAAACTGGTAGGCTTAACCGAGCATAAGTGAATAAATCTAGTTTAAGCTGATTTTTGTTTGTGTCGACCAAGCTAGTAAATGTCGAGTAAAAATAGTGTTGATTGAACACTAGTTAATTGCCGAGGAAGACAGTGTTAGCTAAGGAAATAGTTTATGTGGTGACCAAGCTCTCCAGAGAAGACTGAGAAGTTGGACATAGTATTAACCAAGTGTTAGTATTTTGCATTTGATGAAGAATTCTGATTCCTAGCCGACATCATTGAATTCTTGAATTATGTAAAATGTGTTGACTTTATTTATTGATTGTATGAAAGCATTTAATGCATTGTAAAATGTTTTATTGTAAATCTTTAAGAGATTCAAGATATTTCAAAAAGATAAGTTAAAGAACATAATGTAGGATGGATTCAATGAATCTGACCTAACCCTAAGATCTATGAAGGAGATTAAGTGGCAAAAGATGTATTGACCTAATAGAGGTAGTATTAAGGAAACCTAAGCAAGAGGTTGAATGCACAGAAAGAAGTGAACGCTAGAAGTATTGTTGATGTTATTGATTTTCTAAGAAGAAAAGGCTAAAGGAGAAGTGTTCTGATCACTTGAAGGGTTTTGAGTAGATCAGTGATGGAGATGGAAAAGGTTCACATTCAGTAAGCTAGAATATGTGTACGGAATTAGATCTAATATTTGCAAAATGAATTGTATGTTTCTTAGATCAATATTACTGCTACTTTCTAACCATTGTAATAGTCAAAATCCTTTTAACAGAGGTTGACCTAATAGTCATAGGTATAAATCCTTTGAACAAGGTTGCATTCTAATGGAGTGTATGTAAGCCTTATAATAAGGTACACTTTTAACAGAGTGGTTGAAATCCTTTAACCGGGTCACACCTGATAGTGTGTTTGTAACCTTTGACAAGGTTGGCTTTTCACTGAGCTCACTTCAGAAGAGTTAACATAATATTAACATGTTACAAAGTGGTTTTTTCCCAATTTGGGTTTCCACTATAAATCTTGATGTTGATACTTGTGTGAATATTTTGGTTTGGACATTTCTATGTTTTACAAGTTAGATACTATTGGATTAGTGGACTGCACTATTATAGGTTTCTTTTATGCAATCAGTAATGACTGAGTAGGTGTTGGTTATTAGATCGGATTTGTTGAAGAGTTTAAAAGTTTGTTTTATACATCTGGACCTGAGAACAACTGATTCACCCTCCCTCTCTATTGTTATAAATCATATTAATAGATCATACTTTGGTGAAACGTACTTTTTTTTTTTTGATGATTATTCTAGAATGATGTGGGTTGCATTCTTAAAGAATAAATCTAAAGCATTTGAGAAGTTCAAAATATTCAAAGCTAAGGTTGAAAATGATTCTGGATTGAAGATTAAATGTCTAAGATCAAACAAAGGAGGATAATTCACCTCTGACAGATTCTATGAGTACTACAAAGAACATGGGATAAAGAGATAGTTAAGTTCACCTAGAACCCCTCAATAGAATGGAATTGCAGAAAAGAGGAATAGGATCATACTTGACATAGCGCACACCATCATGATTGAAGGAAAGGTCGCACACACCTATTGGAGAGATGTGGTCAATACCATGTTGGCAAGTTGTCTATACTGAGGTATATGACTAGATATAGTATTGTCATTATATAAACAAAGTCATATAGTAGTTTGGAGTCAGTGCACTTAGTGTAAAGATTAGAATTTAGTTAAGTGTTGAAGACTAAATAGTGTACAGAGTTCCTGCAACTCAAAGCATTAGCGCACGTGTGTACAAATGAATTATGGTATGCACCATGGAAGTTAGGTTTGTTAGACTATAGTTATGCTTAGTCTATGAGCGCATAAGTAGATATGAAAAGATGTGAAAGTTACAGTCAATTGAAGTTGCACAGCCAGTTTGTGCTAGTAGAGAACAGAGCATGGAGCTGACAGTTAGCATTTTGGTTTGTGATTATAATATAATATTGTAAAGGCCATGTGCCCATTGTATTTAGGTTTCCAACATGTTTATATGTATAATTGTAAGCACACTTAAGCCAATTCATTTGGAAGCATTGTTTGTAATTAATTATAGGGCCGACCTAATTGTTTTGTTTGTATTAGCGTATAAATATAAGATGCACCCTTTGTATTCAACATGGAAGTTGTAATAGAGTTGTGATAAGTAGAGCAGAGGTATGTGAAGACAACATAAGATGTATTAGAGCTTTGCTAGAGGTAAAAGTATTTGTGCACCAAAGGAACTGATCAGACAAGTAGTGTCACAGTGACATCTCAAGAGCAGATATAGTGTGTATTTGAAATCAGAAGGTTGTAGCCTTCACCATTTGAGTAGTGAGCTCTAGGACAGTGAGTCCACTCCCCTAATAGGGATCACTGTAAAAGACTCCTCACAAGGTCTGACCCTTAACAAGGTCTACTATACTTAAAGCATTGTAAAGCTACTCCTAACAGGGTAAAGGATCTTCTAACAAGGATCACAAAACACTAGTGCAAAATATTAGTGGGTATCAAGTCCCACCGGGGTTTTTACCTATTTGGCTTTCCCCGTAACCATATTGGTGTCATGTGTTGATTTCATGTTTCATGTTTATGTGAATTTTTATTTTAGTACTTAAGAATTTAAGTTCAGAATAAAGATTAAAGGGAAAAGTTAAAATATAGTGAACACTGATTCACCCCCCACACTCTTAGTGTTCCCATTCCTAACATACTGCAGTCTATACAATCAATAGAATTCAATTAAGGCCAGGAATGGACAAGACACCCTATGAGCTATGGTTTGGGAATGTGCCTATAGTAAAATGCTTCAAAATCTTTGGAAGCAAGTGTTACATCAAGAGAGATGAAGCAGTTGGCAAGTTTGATGCAAGAAGTGATGAAGGTATTTTTCTTGGTTACTCTACTAAAAAGAAAGCTTATAGATGTTTCAATTTAAGATTGAATAAGATCATTGAAAGTGATCATGTTAAGATTGATGAGAAGTTTATGATTCAAGAAAGATATCATGATTATGCACCTATGATTGAAGAACCTAGACCTACCACTAGAGAAACAGTTGTTGATGAAATGTTTGACAGCATTGATGTATTATTCAATGACTTTGAAACTAGTGAAGAAGAATCACAAAAGTCAGATGAGAGATTCACACCTAATGTTCCTAAATTCACATCTAGATATCATTCAAAAGAAGACATCATTGGAGATCAAAATAGTAAAGTCATGACTAGATGAAAAGAAAAGATTTCCAAAGAAAATGAAGAGGTATGTTTACTATCTTAGATTGAACCCGAAAGTTTTTAAGATGCATGTAATGATTCAAATTGGCATGAAGCAATGAAAGATGAGCTAGATCAAATAATTAAGAATGATACATGGGAATTGGTCCCTAGGCCTAGTGATAAGAATGTGATTGGATCCAAGTGGATATTTAGAAATAAGATGAATGAAGATGGAATAGTGGTAAGAAACAAAGCAAGACTAGTATGTAAAGGATATGTGCAAAGAGAATGAATTGATTATTCAGATACATTTTCCCCTGTAATTAGATTGGAAGCCATAAAGTTGTTTCAATCCTATGCTACCTTCAAAGACTTTAAGGTATACCAGATGGATGTTAAGTCAGCATTCCTGAATGGAGAGCTAAAAGAAGAAGTTTACATAGAGCAGCCTGAAGGATTTACCTTATTAGATAGATTGGATATGGTAATTTATTCATAAGAGAAACATCTGATGGATTTTTGTTAGTTTCTATATTTTTTGATGACATTATCTTTGGTGGTAATGAAAAGCTTAGTTCTAAATTTTCTAAGGAGATGTAGAGAGAATTTGAAATGAGCATGATTGGACCTATCAAGTACTTTTTGGGACTGAATGTGTAACAAATAGACAAAGGTATTTTCACTAATCAGTCTAAGTATGTGAAAGAGATATTGAAGAAATTCAAGATGGATGATTGCAAGCCAGTAAGTACCCCTATGATAATAGGATGGAAGATTTCAAAAGAACATGATTTGGCAGCAGTAGACATGACCTTGTATAAATCTATGATTGGTAAACTAATATACCTTACTCAATCTAGACCTAATATTTCCAATGCAGTTGGTATTGTTGGAAGATTTGGAATAGATCCTAAACAAAGTCATCTCTTTGTAGTAAAGAGGATATTTAGACACTTAAGAGGAACCATAGATTATGGTTTATGGTATCCTAATTCAGAAAATGTAGAATTTCATGTGTATACAGATGCAGATTGGGTAGGATGTGTGGATGATAGGAAGAGTACCTTAGGAGGAGAAGTATTTCTTAGAGATAGGCTTGTTAGTTGGACAAGTAAGAAGTAAAATTGTATTTCTCAGTCCACAGTAGAAGTAGAGTATGTTATAGCAGCATTAAATTTCTCTACAATTGTGTGGATCAAGCATATGATAAAGGATTTTGGTATTCAGATTGATTATCCTATTTTTATTCATTGTGATAAAACTAGCACTATTAATATGTCAAAGAAACCTATGATGCATGCAAAGACAAAACACATTGAGCTAAAATATCACTTCCTAAGAGATAAAGTGGCAGAGAAAGAAGTAAAGTTGGACTATGTGAGGACAAAAGATCAGCTAGCAGACATATTCACAAAGCCTTTACCTAAGGATACATTTGAGTATCTCAGGGAGAAGCTAGGATTAATTCCTTTCCCTGAATCTAATTAGAGTTTGTAGGAGTGCATCAGTCCTCAATGACTGATGAAAGGTTGACTACTCTACTTTAGGAGTAGTACCAGTGCGTAATTGTTTGGCGCCCTTTGCCATTGATGTCAAAGGGGGAGTAAGTATATAGTCATGAAAAAAAACATACATTAAGTAATAGAGTAGTTGATATTTAGAGCATTCAACACTAGATGGGGGATTCATCCTTAGGGAAGTTTTGATAAGGAAATGGAGAATGTTATAAAATAATTACAACAAGGGGGAGTAAGTATTTAGCAAGAAGAAATAAAATAGTAAGAGATGGAGGATTCATCCTTGGGGGAGTTTTGTTGAGGAAATGGAGAATATTATAAAATGATTTTACATTTGGATTGGTGGTATTTTTCATTCCATATGTTGCCATCAATGCTGAATGGGGAGATTGTTGGAGATTTTCTAGCAAGATAGAGTGTTGACTATATGTTTGTCATTGATGAAAATATATGGTAAGTAGTGCATGTGGAAGGTTGATGGAGAGAGCCTTGAGTATATATGTCCTAGATATGTTATCATCATGATATCATAGATGCAGGGGTTGATTCTGAGTGAAGATAGTAATACAGTTGTCTATATTAGTGAGTGTTCCTGACAGGTCCCAAGAAGAGTTTTGTATGTGATTTATAGTATGGTTATAATGAAGCCTTGCAAATTTATATTTATGTTGTAGACATATGTATGATACTATGTTCATGGATGTAGAGTTAGATATATAGTACATGTTGAGTTATGAAGTCTTCAGTTGATAGTCATAGTTTCCTGAGTTTATCTGGTAGAGCCGACATTTTTTTAATTGTTGTAGTAGTTGCACCTATCAGTTTGATATGCATGCTTGGATTAGTGTTTGGAGAAGAGTTAATAATGTTTTCTTAATATCACATGATGTAATTCAACATGAGAATAAAGTATTAGTTAATTTGGTGGAGCTGACAATGTGAAGCGATGCGTCTACTCATATTGAGTTGGGCAGTCCCATTTTGTGTTGCATGCTTAGTATAGCCAACTGAGATGTTATTGGAGAGTTTTATTGTTTCTCTAATATGATTTCAAGATGGTTCTAATAGGCCAACTTGATTATATCATTTAGAGAAAAGATATTTATAGGCAGTCATTTGTGATTGCTAAGTATGGCAGATAGTTGAAAGACAAGAGCAGAGCAGAAGGTGTGAAGTGTTGAGCCATCAATAGAAGGTCTATGTGAACAAGTAGAGAGTATATGATATTCATTGGAACTGATCAAGATAACAAGTTTATGTACAGTTCACCAAAATCTAGATATAGTGTGTATCTGTTAAACTGAAGGTTGCAGCCTTCACCCCTTTGAGCAGTGTGCTCCCAGATAGTGTGTCCTCACCCCTAATAGGGTTAATTGTAAAAGACTCCTAAAAGGGTTTGACCCTTGACCAAGTCACTGTACTTAATGCATTATAAAGATCAACTCCTAATATGGTTTTAAGATCTTCTAACAAAGATCATAATACTCTAGTGCAGTTTATAGTGGGTGCTAATTCCCCCCAGGGTGTTTACCTATTTGGGTTTCCCCATAACAAAAATTGTGGTTTTTTGTTAAGTGTTCTTATATTATGTTTATGCTTAATGTTATTCTATACTTAATTGGATAAATAATTGAATCTTGTAGATAACTGATTCACCCCCCTCTCTCAGTTGTCTCTTGGGTCTATTCCTAACAGAGTAATCTCAACTTGATGTGATGTGGTGAAGTCAAGCTGCCCCTAGTGATTAGGTCTTGTTTGATTTGATGTTCTAATTGCTTAATTAAGGATTCTCGATATTTAGCAATGTGATCACTGAAATTTTGATGTTTATGATTAACCCCCTCGAGAGAAAAATTGAAATATGGCAAGGTTCCCGAGTGATCAATAGTAATTTCTATTGATAAAATGATGCCACGAAAGAGTTAGATATGATTCAATTTGATTTAGGATGCATTCTACACTAATATGAAGGTCTATTGACCAAGTTTGACCAAAATTTGGGTAAGAGTTGACCAAGATTCTAGGGCATTGATGACTTGAAGAGAAGGAAATAGCACTGATTAGAAGAAGAGAAGATTGATTGATGTAGACGGTCAAATGTAAATAGAGTTGAAAAAGTCAAATGACTATTTTGACCAATGAAATGATGTCAGATTTCAATTTTGATCTTGAAAATGGAATCATGATGGTCAAATTAGCTAGGGGTTTTATTTTCATGTCAATTGATGAAGCAAGTTGAAAATAGGTCAAAACCTATATAAGGGCCAAAAAGTGTCATTTTCAATTCATTTTTACCTCTTCACATTTTGAATTTCAAAAACCCTCTCATAGAAAAAATGGTGATTCCAATGGTAAGTCATCGATTCTAGCATCAACAGGTGCACAACAAGATGAGAAATTATGGTCCAATGCTAATTCATCAAAAATTGACTCTTGTTTGACTGATTTATGTCATTTTTAAGCATGTTTTTAAGATTTTGAATGCTTTAGTCTTGGTTTCTCATACGAGCCTGTGAGAGGGCTCATATGAGTAAACTCAAGAAATAGTTGACTTGTATAAGCCACTCAGAATACTCGTACAATACCTACCCTTCACTTGTATGGGTGAACAACATGAAGCCCCTTTGGTCGTATTGTTTTGTGTTTATGCTCATATAAGAGAGATTACTTGTATAGACCAGTGAGAATTCTTGTACAATAAAACCCTACTGTCTTTGTTTGCTCGTACAAAAAATAGTGAGAATTTTTAAGTGTGTAGGAGCCAAGATTTAAGGTTTATGTCTGTTGATATTTGATTTATGGCATTTGTTTTAGCTTTTGAATACACTTTGTTGGCATGGTACTGATAATTGTTCATTTTATTCTTGCAGGAGGTGCTTCCATACATTCAGTTTAGGATCACATATCTGCTGACTTTGAGGTTACTACCACACCTTTCAGAGGATGAGCTCAATATATTGGTTGAGTGTGGGTTTGGTTGGTTAGGAGGGATTCCTAATATCTATGTTAATCATAGACTATTGAGTGCTCTTGTGGAGAGATTCCATAGTGAGCACAATACCTTTCACTTACCCATAGGTGAGATCAATGTGACACCAGAGGATGTCTATCGTATCCTTCACGTTATTTTTGGTGGTCCTATAGTAGAGTATTAGGCATCACACCTTCCTGGGGTATTTTCTACTTGTAGGATATTCTAGGATGATGACATCTTGGAGAGATGGGTAGGATGGGACACAATCATGTTGAGGTATAGCTAGGTGTCTCCATTAGTGTGTGTGATGGTTGGGTATATAGGGTGATTTATTATGCCCGATAGAGGACAACATGGGTGCAAGAGTGGATGGGGTCCCTTATTAGAAACCTTATTGGGTATCCCAATAAAGCTGGGATGGGGATCATGCATATTAGCACACATGTACCATGAGCTCCATGAGATTATCTATATGGGAGTGAGGTCCTTAGTTGCAGGGGTCCTAATACTTTAGATTTGGGCATGAGATTATCTTCCTATTTTTTGGCCTATGTGCGATGATGTCAAGACTAAAGTGAAGCCTTTTATATATAGATATACAAGTTATGTCATACAACCCCACTTGAGGAATACTATCTATCAGAGGTGACAGATTGATGATATGATAGCTGTCACATGGTGACCTTATCTAGGGACAGAGCCATGGGGGGATTGGTGTGTGCAATAGAGGGATATATTTGTGACCCGACCCCTAATAGGTCATACCCATGTTGTTCTAGAGAGGTTTGCGGTACCTCAGGTTTTACGTCAGTATGGTCGTCAATGGGTGGTATTAGAGGAGTTCACCACCTATGCTCATTTTGTCAATGAGCTCAGATTGGGATGGGGGCTGAGATTAGCATTAGCTACCACTTTACAATATTTGGCATTGGTCAGGAGGGACAAATGGGACTATCTAGATGTAGTATCATATGCAGGTATGGTGCCTAAATACATGGAGCATTGTTTTAGGAACCCTTTCCCTCGATTCATAGATTTAGCAGCTCTTGTCCCACGAATAGACAATGAGGGAGATGGATCGACACCACCTCCACCACCATGGGGTCAGAGGGATACATGGTAGAGACCAACATGAGGAGATGCAGGGGTTAGCTCTAGCAAAGGGGTACCTCAGCAATGCCAAAGAGATAGTGAGGGTGTCTAGGGATAGAGGGATCCACCGGGAGGGGGGAGTAGAGCGACAAGTTAGACAGAGAGCTTCTGAGGATGTGGGGGCTGAGGAGGTATCTTGAGGTGGAGATGAGGAGATCCTAAGGCACCAGACCCTACAAGATGTGATTTTTTCTCTCTGTGAGTGCATACAGGCCTTACAGTTGGAGGTTGTTGTATCTCAGACTAGGTTATTAGAGCGAGATCAGAGAATAGCCACACTTATGGCTGAGTGGGATCACCACCAGTGAGTAGTGACACATCAGACTAGTTGATCTTCATATTATGTAGTGGCATATAATGCAGTTATTCTAGCTGCACAACAGGTTATGCCATTTTCATAGTTTATGGCCAGATCTGAGGGTGCCTTTCCATTTTCTAACCTCTATTGTATATAGTGACTTTCTCTGATGACTTGTGCTATGTTTTTGTAGCATAGTGATATTTTGATGAGATATAGAGATATATGATTCGATGCCATTTTACTTGTGTGTCAGTGGTTATTATGAGATGTTCTTATTTCCTTTTGATGTTGTTATGGATGCATTATCAATTTGATGTATGTATGTAGTTATATGAATGCAAATGTTCATTTTATTTTAATGCCATGGATATGTTAGATTGATTATGTAATCGGTTTAATATGCAATGGATATATTATGTAATAAATATGCAATAAATGTAAACATGATTTTATGATTTTATGCAAATGAATACATTCTTATAGTGATGTGAAAATGGATTTATGAAACATGACTATATATGCAATGATTTTTAACATATCTGTGCATGATTTTTTTGTTTTGATACACAAGTACTTGATCATATCTCTTAATGATACTGTTGACCACCTAAGAAGAATATGATAAGTTCAATAGCAGGCTTCACATCCAACAGAGGATCAAATGTTGATGAATGGGCAATGCTTCTAAAAAAAAATTAGAATGCAAAAGTACCATGAAATGCACCCTAGTGTTGGAAATCTATTGGGAAATTGTGATACTGAGAGGGGGGGGGGGGGGGGGTGAATCAAATATCACTGATTTATCCATTTTTACATAAATGAAACTTGCATAGCATAAGCATAAAACTCAACAGCATAGAAGATCAAATAATCTAAACATCACCCATGAAAATAAGCATAACACAATGATTTGGTTTACCCTTTAAAGGTAAAACTAGGGTGGGGATGACACCCACAAATCTTCACTACTACAATATAAATTTTGCCTATTAGGGCTACAAATTTGATCACAAAATATGATCTACCATGTGAGGGGTCTATCCTGTTAAGAGCTTTGAGACTTATACAATCTACCTTGCAAAAGGATTTAAGACTTACAACTAAGTAAGCACTAAGTTAAGAGATTTACTAAGGTTTTTCAAAACCATTCTATTAAAAGATTTACCCTAATACACCTATTGAAATGTCTTAGTACCTGATCCTTCAGTTTGCACTATGATTTTGATTACAAATCTTCTCCTTCCAATATATATTTCATCTCATCTATCAAATATATCTTTGTTCTGTCCTTCATTGCTTTGCTTTGTTCTACTCAGTCATTGAACTCTATCAAAATACTTCTCTATTCTAAAAATATGAGATCTCCATCATATTCTCTTTGTCACACTCTTACATCATTTTAGGGTTCACATCACATCTTATATAGACAATTAACCTTCTCCAAGATTTAAGATCTATGATCTAGATTATCTCTTTTTCTCGCTTAACCTTTTGCTAATTTTGATTAGTTCCATGTGTTACATAGGGATTAATGATTACAATACAAGAGAATAATCACCTCCATGATTTCCTCAACAAACAAAAAATCAAATATAAATGTCGGCCAAAATGGTTTACCTAAGTGTTTGTTCAATAAAAAACACATATTTCAATTCTGGATTGCTCGACATTAGATATCTCTGAAACTCGACATTCATTGTTCTTTATATTATGGTTCTCAGCATTGTCTTCTTTACATAACTCAAAAAGAGATGACTTGGCTAATACAAAAGTACTCGGTGACCACTTTTTTACTTGGCAGTGACTACTGTTCGGTAAATATACATTATACATGACTCAGCCTATATTTGATGACTCAGTCGCAGTGATGACCGACCAACATTGCCTAGAAAATGACTAAGTGTAAGAGACTAATAGAGAACAAAACTTTAGAGATCAACAATCTCCCTCTTTGACATTAGTATGTCATACCATTCATTTCTTCTTTCTTCAGTCTAATTTTGCTCTCTGATTTTGTTCCCTCTTTGTGACTTAACATGTCATGTCACTACTATTTCCCCCTTTTTTTTGTCACTTGAAGTTCTTTGGGTGTAGGGAGCTTTAAATACTTGTCCATAAATGGTTTGTGAAGCTCCATGACCATATGCAATGCATTGTCTCAACTGGATGTTGTAATCTTCAAAACCTCAGACTTTACCTCTAGCTCAACAACTAGGTCAATTAGGCTCTCAATAATAGAAAGATGGGGATCTTTCTGAAATAATTCCTTTGTTGTAGCTAACTCTCTTTATATTTACTCTAGATGAGGTGTTAATATTGTTTGTATGGAGAGTAGGTGATCCCTTATCTTACCATCATTAGCCATCAACTTGGCTAACCTCCCTTGAGTATGTAGAAGCCTAGTGTAATGTATAGAGCTAAAACTTGCATCCAAGCTCAATGAATGACTAGTATACCATATATCTAATTGTAGCTTATCTACCAGATCCTAGTTATCCTTGGTAAACACTTCTACATCACATAATTTCTTGTACAAATATTATGCATCTAGTACAACTTATTCTAAGTTTTATATTAAGGTAGAAAGTTCTACCCGATTCACTATGATATCTACAAAGACCTTATTAAGTACCTTGGTCTCAAATTTTCTTTCTAATCAATGAAAAAACTTGTCATTAGCCTCATTGTTTTCATTAGTAAGTTTCTTGACAATGTGAACAAGTTGTTCCAAAATAGGGCTAGAGTCATTTACATTAGTCATATCAAAAGCATTAATGAATATACCTTTTACTTCATGAAGTACTTTCTTTTGTTGATGTTCCCTTCTCATTTCTTCCTATTTGCTCTTCTTTTTTAGTAGATCTTGTAGAATTTTCATCTGATCATAGGTCAAGTTATATGTGTCCCATTTAGGAATCACAATAACTTCCTCAAGTGTCACCTATGGAGTGGGAGATTTCTCCTTTTTCTGTGACTTCTTTCTAGGTGTTGTACCACTCAACATCTGTAGAAGACCTTTTATTGCCTCTTTCTCCTTAGGCTCTTGAGTGTTTATTTATTTTTCTATTTCCTTATTTTTTGGTTCCTTTTCCTCCACATGAGGATTTACTATAACTAATGTAGACTATTCTGCACACCCTTTACTTTACTCCTCGACAGATGTAGGCGTAGGTGTAATTAGCAACTTCTCTAGTTCCTCGCTAGTAGTATCATGACCAATTAGTCTACCAACTATAGCTTTGTGTGGACTGTGATGGAATATGGATGAAGTGACTGAGAGGGGGGGGGTGAATCAGTCAACCATAAAACACTTCACAATTAATTCTTTCTAGATCCCTTAGGATATCTTAACAATGTTATCTGTTTTAGCACTCGGTAAATAGATTGCAGTAACTTTGAAGATGTAGAAAGTATTAGCAAAATTATCTTTAGATATTCATCAGCACATGTATATGATTGAGAAAGCAATTAAGAACACAAGAGACACAAGATTTAACGTGGAAACCCAATATGGGAAAAACCACCAATGTATCTAGATACTGATTTTCACTTTTCTGAAGTGATGCCCGGTTAGAAGCCAACCCGGTAAAAGGTTACAAAACACACTGTTAGGTGTGACCTTGTTAGAGGATTTAAAACACCCTGCTAGGAGTGGCCTGGTAAGAGGTTTTGAAAACAATTCAATGGAATTGTCACCTTGTTAGAGGATTTACAATATGGTTGTTAAACCAACTCGGTTAAGAGATTTAGAATTCACTGTTACAATGATAAGAAGGTAACAATGAAAAATGACCTGTATAATAATGCAACTGTCTTGCTAATTACAGATCTCTATTCTGCATAAGTCTGATTCTTTCTGATCGAATAAATCTCTACTGCACCTCAAGGATATCTGAACATCCTTCACAAATTCGCACACACCTTTCCTGTCTTTCTTCTGTAAATCTTCTGCTATTTTTTCTTGTTTACTTTTCACATTTGACCTTTTATTTATATGATTTTAGATTTGTCAAATCGACATTATTTAGTATAACAGTTGGCTGAATTAATCAAACTCTATTTGCAAAAATCCTTCAAGGGCTGACAGTGCTCGGTGACCATAACTTTCTATAATCTTTCAGAGACCGAGGGAACTCGGTAAACACCGACAATCTTTTACCTTCGATAACCGACTGAACTAGGTAAACACTAACTTTTCTTCGATGACCGACTGAACTCGGTAAACACTAACTTTTCTTCGACAACCAACTGAACTCGGTAAAAACTAACTTTTCTTCGACAACCGACTAAACTTGGTAAATGCTGAATTTCCTTTGGTAACCGAGTGAACTCGGTAGACACTAATTTTCTTTGATAACCGAGTGGACTCGGTAAGTACTAATCTTCCTGTTTGGTAGACCGATTGAGCTCGGTAGCAACTGATTATTGTGGACTAAGACATTGTGTGACATCAAAGACAATACATAATTTGAGTAGCAATTTCCTTCAGACAATTGTTTCCAACAATCTCCCTCTTTGGCATTGATGGCAACATAATATGTCATAGCATAAGAAATTTGAAAGAGTTAGCTCAGTTCAGATTCAAATCTCCCTCTGTCAGCAAACTTCCTGTATCCTAAAAATTCTTCCTTCTGACTATTGAAAATTTCTTGAAGTAATAGAAAAGACATAGCAAACACTCCCTCTTTGACAACACATGCCAAAGACAATTCACATATTACCGGTGAAAATTAATGTACCTCAAGTACTGATTCATATGCAATGATTCCTTGAATATGTTGCATGAACTGGTTGATTTTCAATCATTTTCTGGTTGATGCATCACTAAAACTATATTTAGTGAGCCTCGGATAGGGGAATGACCCCTAACTTACCTCTTAGATACATAAATGCATCCTTAGGTAATGGTTTGCTAAAAATGTCTGCAATCTATTCTTTTGTATGAATATATTCTAATCTAATTTCCTTGTCCTGCACCAATTCTCTGACAAAGTGATATTTAATAGCAATGTGCTTGGTTTTGGAATGCATCACTGGATTCTTAGAAATGTTTATTGCACTGGTATTGTCACAAAATATAACAACTGGTTCTTTGATTTCAACCTTCATACCTTCTAATAACTGTTTAAACCAAACAATATTTGAATAGTTTACTGCAACAGCAACATATTCTGCTTCAGCTGTGGATTGAGATGTGCAATTCTGCTTTTTACTACTCCAGGATACCAGTCTTTTTCCAAGAAAAAATGCTCCACCACTTGAGCTTTTTCTATCATCAATGTTTCTTGCCCAATCAGCATCAGTAAACACTTTTAAGTCTAGATTGCCTCCAAATTTATACCACAAACCATATTCTTCAGTTCCTCTTAAGTATCTTAAGATTCTTTTGATTGCCATCATGTGATTTTCCTTAGGTTTTGCTGAGAATCTAGCTACTATACCGACTGTTAAGGCAATATCAGGTCTTGTATGTACTACATACTGCAATTTTCCAATCATAGATCGGTATAGGGTCTGATCAACTTCTTTTAAATCATCATTTTTGGTAAGTTTCAGTCTAGTACACATGGGTGTACCAACTGGTTTTGAATCTTCCATACCAAACTTCTTAAGTATTTCCTTAATGTATTTAGATTGAGTAATGTATATACCATTCTTGCTTTGCTGAATTTGAAGACCAACAAAGAATTTTATTAAACCAAACATAGACATTTCAAATTCTTTGTTCATTTGCTCTAAAAATTCTTTGCATTGATCCTCATTCCCTATAAATATAGTATCATCCACAAATATTTCTGCCAATACAATTTTGTCATCCGGTCCTTCTTTAATATATAGATTGTTGTTATCATTAGCTCTTTTGAAATTAATCTGAATCAAATAGTTATGGAGTCTTTCATACCATGCTCTAGGAGCTTGTTTGAAACCATACAATGCTTTGTGTAACTTGCAGACCATGTCCCTTTTATTTGGATCAACAAAACCTTCAGGTTGTTCAATGTAGACTTCTTCATCAAGAATTCAATTGAGAAATGCAGATTTTATATCCATCTGATATACCTTAAATCCTTTGTGTGCTGCATAAGCAAGTAGAGTTCTTACACCTTCTAATCTTGCAACAGGAGTGAAAGTTTCTCCATAATCTATACCTTCTTCTTGAGAATAACCTTTACATACCAGTCTAGCTTTGTTTCTAGATACTTGACCATCTTCATTCAGCTTATTCCTGAATACCCATTTTGTTCCAATTACATTCTTATCTTTAGGTCTAGGTACAAGAGTCCAAGTTTTGTTCTTTTGTATTTGTTCTAATTCTTCATTCATTGCTTCAATCCAACTTTCATTTTCCAATGCATCTTTGATATTTCTAGGTTCAAAATCAGTAAGCAGACATGTACCTTTTAGCTTGCTTCTTGTCATAGTACCATCTGATTTGTTTCCAATGATTTGATCTGGTGTATGATGTCTTCTGACATATTTGGCTAGTAAAGGTTCCTTGCCTTTTGAATGATTCATGCTGTTGTCTTCTAGGATCTCTTCTTCAGGTTGCTCGGGCTCGGTAGATATTTTCTCGGTAACTTCAGGCTGAGACTCAGTCTGAATTTCTTCCTGTGACTCGGTTTGCACTTCTTCCTGTGACTCGGTAACTGTGCTCAGCTCGGTAGATATAGTTTCCTTATTGATAGTTGTGTCTGCCAATGTTTCAGGTTCAATGTAAACGAATCTTCTATAGTTCTCAGGTTCCCTTTTTCTTTCTTCCTCAATCTTTTCTGCAAACTCATCAAATTTTACATGTATACTTTCTATGACTTTGTGAGTAGATAAGTTCAAACATTTGTATGCCTTGCTTTTGCTAGAATATCCTAGGAATATTCCTTCATCACTTTTCACATCAAATTTATTTCTTCTGGATTCTTTTAAGATATAACACTTGCTACCAGATATTTTCATGTAACTTACATTGGGTTTATAGCCATACCATAATTCATAAGGAGTTTTGAATGTGTCTTTTTTCAATTGTACTCGGTTCAAGGTATGAACTGTAGTGCTGATAGCTTCCTTCCAATACTTTATAGCGATGTTCTTTTCTATCATTAGAGTCCTTGCACAATCCATAATAGATCTATTTCTTCTTTCTGCTATTCCATTCTGCTCAGGAGTTCTAGGAGCTGATACCTGTCTTTTGATTCCTCTTTCAATGCAGAAGTTGTTAAAATCATGGGAGATGAATTCACCACCTCTGTCTGATCTTAAGCATTTCAATCTTTTCCCTGTTTCCTTTTCCACTCTTGCTAAGTACCATTTGAACTTTTCAAATGCTTCTAATTTTTCTCTTAAATACATAACAGTCATCATTCTAGAATAATCATCAACGAAAAGAATAAAGAATTTATCTCCAGTATAGCTTTGTATTCCAATAGGTCCACATAAATCAGTATGCACAATTTCCAAAATTTCTTTAGACTGATAGTTCTTACTCTAGAAACTAGTTTTACTCATTTTGCCAATCTGACAATTCTTACATAGACCAGTGTCAGGTTTCTTCAAAGTAGGAATGCCTCTAACCTTCTTGAATTTGCTTATTTTTATCATGTTATCAAAATTCACATGACATAACCTTTTGTGCCATAGCCAACTTTCTTCTATTTGAGCAATAAAGCATGAATATTCACTGAGATCAAGATAAAATAAGTTACCTTTTGTTTGTTTGCCTGATCCAATGAGTTTTCCTTATCCATCCAGCAGTCTTGCTTGACCATTCATGAATTCAACCTTGAAATCAACGTTGATTAGTTGTGCTACACTTAGAAGATTATGTTTTAGTCCTTCAACCCAATAAGCATTATCACATATGAGTTCCTTGGTTAATGAGATTCTTCCTTTTCCTTTTATACAACAAGGTTCATTGTTTCCAAATCTTACATTACCACTATCACAGTCTTCTAGATATTCAAATTTTGTCTTGTCACCAGTCATGTGGTGTGAACATCCGCTATCTATTATCCATATATCATCTTTGCTTATATGAGAAATAAGTTCCATCTTATCTTCATCATCATCAGATTCATCTTTTATAGCAATAAAAACAATTTCTTCTTTACTATCATCAGAATCTTTAGCCATAAAACATGTTTTCTTACCTTTATCCTTGTATGATTTGAATTTCTTTTTGCCATAGTACTTGTGACTTCTCTTCTCTTCCTTGACTTGCTTGTTTGGGCACCTAGCTGCAATATGTCCAATTTCTTCACATGAAAAATAGATTAAAGGAGTTTTGCCTTTATACTTACCTTTCCCTCTAGAGTACTTCTTTGCAAGTAATGCTTCTACAATTTCAAGATCACTATCAGAACTTTCTTCTGATACTTCTTCACTTTCTGACTGAACTTCTTTAATTTTCTTGTTCTTCTTTAGTGAAACCTTGGCCTCAAATGCTGATTCAATATTTTTGGAACTAGGAACATAGTTGTCATAGTTGTCTAATTCAAAGGCTGTCAATCTTCCAACTAAAGCATCCAAAGTTATATTGTGGTTTGTTTCACATCTTCTTTCTTGAATAGCTGATACTCTTATTGCATAGATAGGGAGTAATGTTCTGAGTACCTTACTTATAACAGTCTCATCTGAGATTGTTCCTCCAGAAGCTCTAATTGCACTTACACTTGCTTTGATTCTTTCAACATATTTTGCAATGTTTTCATCTTCCTTCATATTCATCTTGTCAAACTGTCCTCTTAGGCTTTCTGCTTTGGCTCTTTTCACATTTGCATCACCACCATATATTTTCTTCAGTGCCATCCACATTTCATATGTAGTAGTGCAGTCTTTAATATCATCAAATTCTTTATAGCTGAGAGCGGATGCAATGTCTATCATCATGGTGTTGTGAGTCTTTTTATCTGCAATGTCTTCAATAGTTAATGCGCCATTAGGAATTGTGTATTCTTCTTCAATGTATTTGCATCCTGAATCACCAATGGAAGCCAAATGAAGTCACATGAGACCTTGCCATGCTAAAAAGTTATCTCTGTTGAGCTTTGGAATTTCCCTCTTGTAAGACATCCTGATCTTTAGCTTAGGTCTTTGAAACCCTTCTTGAAAGCACCAAAAGCTCTGATACCAATTGATGGAATATGGATGAAGTGACTGAGAGGGGGGGGGGTGAATCAGTCAACCATAAAACACTTCATAATTAATTCTTTCCAGATCCCTTAGGATATCTTAACAATGTTATCTGTTTTAGCACTCGGTAAATAGATTGCAGTAACTTTGAAGATGTAGAAAGTATTAGCAAAATTATCTTTAGATATTCATCAGCACATGTATATGATTGAGAAAGCAATTAAGAACACAAGAGATACAAGATTTAACGTGGAAACCCAATATGGGAAAAACCACCAATGTATCTAGATACTAATTTTAACTTTTCTGAAGTGATGCCCGGTTAGAAGCCAACCCGGTAAAAGGTTACAAAACACACTGTTAGGTGTGACCTTGTTAGAAGATTTCAAACACCCTGCTAGGAGTGGCTTGGTAAAAGATCTTGAAAACAATTCAATGGAATTGTCACCTTGTTAGAGGATTTACAATATGGTTGTTAAACCAACTCGATTAAGAGATTTAGAATTCACTGTTACAATGATAAGAAGGTAACAATGAAAAATGACCTGTATAATAATGCAACTGTCTTGCTGATTATAGATCTCTATTCTGCATAAGTTTGATCCTTTCTAATCAAATAAATCTCTACTGCACCTCAAGGATATCTGAACATCCTTCACAAATTCACACACACCTTTCCTGTCTTTCTTCTGTAAATCTTCTGCTATTTTTTCTTGTTTACTTTTCACATTTGACCTTTTATTTATATGATTTTAGATTTGTCAAATCGACATTATTTAGTATAACAGTCGGCTGAATTAAGCAAACTCTATTTGCAAAAATCCTTCAAGGGCCGACAGTGCTCGGTGACCATAACTTTCTATAATCTTTTGGAGACCGAGGGAACTCGGTAAACACCGACAATCTTTTACCTTCGATAACCGACTGAACTCGGTAAACACTAACTTTTCTTCGATGACCGACTGAACTCGGTAAACACTAAATTTTCTTTGACAACCGAATGAACTCGGTAAACACTAACTTTTCTTCGACAACCGACTGAACTCGGTAAATGCTGAATTTCCTTTGGTAACCGAGTGAACTCGGTAGACACTGATTTTCTTTGATAACCGAGTGGACTCGGTAAGTACTAATCTTCCTGTCTGGTAGACCGACTGAGCTCGGTAGCAACTGATTACTGCGGACTAAGACATTGTGTGACATCAAAGACAATACATAATTTGAGTAGCAATTTCCTTCAGACAATTGTTTCCAACAGACTGGTGGAGGTAACTTTAACAATTGATGTGTCCTCAATCTATCGATAATCTATCACTTGTAATAGCACAGGATTAGCGCTCAGCAAAGATGTATCTTTGGCTGCCTCGGCTTGAAATTCTTACTCGGTCAATACATGAGTTTTCACTTGGGTGTCCTCAGTGATATCAACAATGGTTATTTCATCTATCTTCTTATGCTCCTTAGTCTTCTGAGCCACTTCCTCTCGAATATGAGGTTCACTAAGATCCTCTTTATTATCTAGCTAGACTCCTTTAGATGTGCTAGCATCCTATTGTGTACTCTTACCAATTATAAGACCAAAAATGATCTTCCATACCTTTAGACTTTGTTGAACATCTTCAACCTTGTGTTCAAGGATAGAGTATGCTTAGAGCTTAGGAATGAATCTATTTCTATACTACTCCATGTATTGCTAAATATAAGAAGGGGACAAGTCTGGTGTGACTTGAGCAAGTGCTTTCCTTGATTTGCTTTTTTGTTATAAGGGCATATTCCCATTTCTGTGCTAGTCTTTGATATAATTCATCAGGAATCAGTTTCCCTAATTGAAGTGGTACCATTTTGAATATGTAGAGCATCTCAATTATTGCTTCTTCAACTTTTTCTTTATCCTTAATACTCATCCTTTCAAATTTGATTTGTTTGAAGCCTGCTAGTCCAGCAATGCTTTTAATGTTGTGGCATATTTCATCCACAGTTAGTGTTCTCTTTTGTAATGCTACCTTCTTCTTTATTTCCTCATCACTATTGATTTCCTCATCATCCTTCTCCAAAATGAGTTTCCTTCTTGGTTTCTTCTTCAACTGGCTCAACACTGCCTTAGGATGAATAGGTTTTCTCTTCCCTAATGCATGGGTTTTCTTTTGAGGCTCGACAACTACAACAGTAGAGACTTCCCTAGTTCTTGGCCTAAGTACAGGTGAGGAGATAGGCTTTTGTTTTTGCATCATTTTTCTCACAAGCCTAGCAACTGATTCCTTCTTTCCTTTCTTTACTACTACTTTCTCCTCCTCTTCACTTTCACTACACTCACTTGATTTATCTTCTCCTAATCCTTGAGTCAGTTCTAGAGTTGCATCTACCTCTCCTTCTCCTATCATATTTTCAATGTTTTTCACTATCTTTTTCCTCTTTCTCTCCATTAAGGTAGACTTTAACCCCATGGTAATATTAGCATTCACTTCCTCATAGGTTCCAAAATATGTATCCTTCTTATCAACATCCCCAACTAACAAGGTTGTGATTGTTGTTGTAGTTTCATCAATGTTTACCTCATAAGGTAATGGAATTGGCCATGATACCCTCGGTATTAAAGCTTGAGCATATGTGAGGTCAATGTCAACTAGGAAGCATATGTCCTGATTGTATTTCTCTACTAAGAATACATGAATTCTACTTCTCTTCCTCATTTTCTTCTTCAATTCTACAAAGTAATTCTCCATAATGCTTTCAAATTTATCACCCATTTCGCTAATAAACTCATTAATCTCAATTTTCACTGGTCTACTCTTATTCCATTCTACTCCTCCAATAGTAGAAAAAATTTTCTGAATGTAGAAGAATAAACAAACAAGTAGGGAGTCAAAATTACACATTGAATTCTTTGCTTTCTAGATTGATGTAAGATTCTTGACAAGTTGTGTCAGTTGGAGCCCGAAAAGGTGATATGTGTGATCCTTCTTAATTTTTTTCCAAGCTTGGTCCACTGCTATGCATGGGACACTATCCAACCGACTTGATTGATAAAATTTGTGTGCTATCACCCTTACTAAAAACTCAATTATTGGGTCAGTGATAGTAGAGATAGTCATGCCTCTCTTTTTTCATACTGCCTATCTATTTTCTTGAATTTTCTCCTTGCTTTGACATCTCATAGTTTTTTTCTAGGGCATTTAAGGTATCTAGTTACCCAGTGAATCATGTCTTTGGTGATTTGGACTAGTCCATCCTCCTACTATATTTTCAACTCATGTAACTTGCTTAGTAAAATCTTGATCCATTCTACTTTCAAATTTTGCGAAAAGTCAAGGGCATGAACCAAACCTTGCTCGGCAACCTTCTAGTGTTCTGGCTTCAACACCCTGTTACTGCATAGTTTCTTGTATTCCTCTCTAAGTTCATAATCATTTATTTCTCCAATCTTGCACATGTAACATGACTTAATATCATTTATCATTAAAAATTTCTTCATAATTGACAACAAGGCTCCAGTCAGATCTCCCATGATTGCTCTTTCCGGAATGGCCTGAAACCTATGTGGCTTACATGCCTCATTCCTCACTAATTAAACATTATAGACCTCCTTCGCTTGCTTCTTCATTGCAGCTGATGATGATGATGCCATGTCTCACAACTTAAGGGTTAAAGTACTGAAAAGATTTTACTCAGTAAAATACCTTACACAAGTGTTCTTTAGATGATTTGCTGATGACACGCTATGAAGATTTATGCAAATCATACTTAGTACTAATCATACTGGTTACTCACCTATTGAATCACTCTAAAAATTCTCAATTCATTGGTGAAATTAAATAAATGGTAACTTCCTACTTTATAGACTTCAAATGGTTGGATTAGGGCTTCATTAATGATCTATACACTTTTTAGGTGAGATACAGTTGTCTCGACAATCTCATGTTAAACTCGATCAACACAAGCTTGGTAGATACAAACATTTGGTTACAGCTCAATATACATCACATCTTGGCTATCACAAGTACTCAGCATACATTAGTGACTCAGTCACTATAGACTGGAATATTGATGCTCAACATCAAATATGCAGCATAGTCCTTTTCTCAAATCTGTCCTAATGCATCTTAATCTATATAGATATGGAATTTTTCTCAACAAATGTTAGGAACTAATGTAAGATTAAATATTATAGGACTCAGTTTCATACATACCTTCCTTGTTTAGTTTGAAGTAGTGTAATCAACTGATCCATCAGATTGGGTGACCTCAGGTGCACTAGCTTCACTACTGCTTCCCTCTTCTTTCTTCTTCCATGTTTTGTTCATCTGATTTCTCATTTACTCAATGGTTTCTTCATTCTTTCTTTGATCATTTCTTGGTATGAGTTTCCTACAATCTTTCTTTAGGTGACCTATATTATTGCATTTATAGCATACCATGCTTCCATTCATCCAACTCTTGGATTTACCCCTAAAATGTGTCTTCAGACAATTTTCTCCAATGTGACCATATTTTCCATATTAATGGCAACTGTACCAAGTGTTGTAGTCCTAATTGTAGGTATTACCCTTTTTAGGTGACTTCATTTATTGATTTGATGATCATTTGGGTTTTGATATACATTCAAATGCTCTATGTCCATATTATTGATAGTTGAAACAATGTACTTGGAATTTAAGTGAGGTAGGTGGATTACCAACCTTTGTCCTGCATTCATGTGCCTGATGTCCATGTTTCTTACAGTTAAAACAATGTCCAAAAATTTTGGTTTAGGATCAGACTTACCATGTTTTCTTCTGTAGATGTTGGCTATATGTCCTAGCTTTCCATAGTGATGGCATTTGGGCTTGTTGTTATTTATTTTTGCATTCCTTTTCTCTCCACTCTTTGATGATTCACCTTCCTCAGTGGATGATAATTGCTAATCATGTCCAAGTCCAGATGTATCACTAGATCTTCTAGGTGATCTTAAAAATTCTTCAAAGTATCTTATAGCTTTATTAGGTTTGTTCATCCTTTCATTAACTTCCTTTTCAATTCTCAATTCATTCCTCAGTTGATTGTTTTCTGATCTTAGATTGGTGAGTTCCACATCTTTTCTACCCAATTCTTGATTAACCAGTAGCAGTTGATTTACCATGTCAAGTTGATTATTTGTCAACATTTGCATGTCACTTGTCTTTTCATCAAGTCTCATTGATATTTTTATTTTATCTTCTTTGGATTTCTTTTTCTGTTCAACTACTTCACAGAGTCTCACATATTGTATTTCTTGGTCTCTCTTCAGATTTTTGATGTCCTCATTTAGTATGTTGTTTTTCTCTAGTAGTTCTTTTATGGCTTTGTCACTTTTTGTAGAGTTCCCACTATCAAATAGTCCATTAGTATCTTCTTCTTGATATTGTATTTCATTTTTTTGAATAGCTATTTCTCTTCTTCTTCTTCTTAAGGATTTCTTCAGTTCTCCTCTGGCTACTTTAAGTTGTTGTAATGCAAGCTGAATGTCAATCTTCTAATTCTCTATGATTTTTCCCAACTTATAAACCTCCATCTCAAGATCTTTATCTCACAAGTGGTTATACTTATTTAGGAGACCAATCTCTAATACCAATTGTTGGAAATATATTGGAAAAATGTGATATTGAGAGGAGGGGTGAATCAAAGATCACTGATTTATCCATTTTTACATAAATGAAACTTGCATAGTATAAGCATAAAGCTCAATAGTATAACAGATCTAATAAGCTAAACAAAACTCATGAAAATAAGAATAACACAATGATTTTGGTTACCTGAAAACTCTTGAAAGGTAAAACTAGGGTGGGGATGACACCCACAAATCTTCACTACTGCAGTATAAATTTTTCCTGTTAGGGCTATAAATTTGATCACAAAATATGATCTACCCTATGAGGGGTCTACCTATTAAGAGCTTTGAGACTTATATAATCTACCTTGCAAAATGATTTAAGACTTACAACTAAGTAAGCACTCGATTAAGAGATTTACTAATGTATGTCAAAACCACTCTGTTAAAAGATTTACCCTAATACACCTGTTAAAATGTCTCAGTACCTGATCCTTTAGTTTGCACCATGATGCTGATTATAGATATTCTCCTTCCAATATAGATTTGATCTCATCTATCAAATATATCTATGTTCTATCCTTCACTGCTTTTCTTTGTTCTACTAGATCACTAAACTCTATCAGAATACTTCTCTGTTATAAAAATATGAGATCTCCTTCATATTCTTTATGTCACACTCTTACATCATTTTAGGGTTCATATCACATCTTATATAGAAAATTAACCTACTCCAAGATTTAAGATCTATGATCTAGATTATCTCTTTTTATCGCTTAACCTTCCCCTAATTCTGATTGGTTCCATGTGTTACACAGGGATTAATGATTACAATAAAAGAGTGTAATCACCTCTATTATTTCCTCAAAAAACAAAAAATGAAATATAAATATCAGCCAAAATGGTTTACCTAAGTATTTGTGCAATAACAAACACATATGTCAATTCTAGCTTGTTCAACATTAGATATCTCTAGCACTTGGTACTCAATGTTTTTTATATTTTGGTGCTCGGCATTGTCTTCTTTACATAACTTAGAAAAAGATGACTCGGCTAATAAAAAAGTACTTGGTGACCACTTCTTTACTCAGCAGTGACTACTCCTCGGTAAATGTACATTATACATGACTCGGCCTATATATGATGACTCAGTCATAGTGATGACCGACCAACATTTCCTAGAAAATGACTAAGTGTAAGACACTAATAGACAAAAAAAATTTAGGGATCAACACCTAGGACTTTGTCACCTGGCTTTCTTTGAAAATTTTCATCATTGAGCAAGTGGGGGACATCATAGCTGATACAATTCTCATTGGTGCCACTCCAACCATGAGAATATGAATATGGTGTATATTGAAGAGATGTGGGAAACTGACACAAGCATTAGTGCATAGAAGCCAAGATAATGTAAGCATCATTTCTAGTTAATATTTTAAGTAACCATAAGCATTAAGGCATAAGAATCTAGGATGACCTGAATGGTTCTTGCGCAAGCAAACATAATGACAAACAAGGAGATAGTCCCGACCTCAGCTTAGTATCCATATAAAAAGGGTTGAGGTATGTGTGGCATTCCAATCAAGATGGATGCACTTATTATAGACACCCAATTTATTGGATAATTCAAGATCATCAAAACCACACCAACGAGCAAAAACCAAAGAAAAATGATTATGCCCCAATCTATGTTTCTCTAGCCATTGTTTAGACATCATTGAGTTACATATAAAGGGATAATCAGTAAATAAAATAATAAAAAACAACATACTAAGAAAATTCACAACCTTCATTGCTCTTTTAGTCAATTAGACATCATCAAGTCACAATTCAAATGTGATCATGCACAATTCAGAAAGGTATTGTTTTTCATTTCTGTTTTGGTTTTGATCTAGCTTGTGGAAGTGTGTAGTATTTAGAAACACTATTGATAGTCCAATTTTATCATTTAGTTTGGATTTTAGGTAGATCATAGCAGATTAATGTTAAGAAACATTATTTATTGATTTCACCACAATGTGGGTGTTGAGAAACACTAGTTTATGTTAGGGATTAACCTATTAGTGGTTGTTGGAAAACTAACTTTGATATGTTTGGGATGATGCTTTGATAGACCGTCATGAAAGGATATTGCCCCATAGACAAACTCGGATGTCCAAGGACAAAGATATAGACTGATTATAATCCATGGTAGTATAGCGTGGAACAACTGACATGTCATGAAAGTGACTAAACACTATGTGCAAACTAAAGCTAGTAAAAGATGTCAAGACGCATGTTGATAGATGGAGCACTGAATTACAAGAAGCACCTATTTACCATGTTTTCACCTTCTTGGCAGATATTCATTTTTTTTTGCTACCAAGGTGCCTATTCTCTAGGTTTTCACCAAGGCACCTTTTCTCTCTTTTTTTTTGGCATCAAAGTGCTTGTTTGCCAAGTTTTCACTAAGATGATCATTTTTTTATGATTTTTTTATGATTTTTAGATTTTATTCAAGACTTTTTCTCTATGTACATGCTACTATATGTAGAGAATGTTTAGGCATAGAAATTTTTTAGATGGAGCATGTTGATGGGCTCTCGAAGTTTTTCTCCTTCTAGTGTAGAGAGCGGATATGCGTTGGAACCAAATGTTGTAATGATAATGTAAGGGCCCAACCAGTTAGGCTCAAACTTCCCTATTTTTTCCTTGTGTGACTAGTTGCAGGGATTTTCTCTCAACATAAGGTCACCCACCTGAAGTTCTCATTGTTTAAAATTTTTGTTATATCCTCTTGACATTCTATTTTGATAAGCTCTAAGATGATCGAACACTACTTGTTGATGTTCATCCAGTAGTTCTAATTCTTGCAATATGGATATTTTGTAATCTTCATCAAGTATGAGTTGGTGTAAGGAAATTCTTAGAGATGGAAGTTCCACTTCTATGTGTAAAACTACTTATGTGCCATAGCCTAGAGAAAATGGGCTTGCCCCAATAGGTGTTCTAATACTGGTATGTTAAGCCCATAATGTTGGATTTAGCTGCAGATGTCAATCTCTTCCCAACTTGCTGATAGTATGATGCAAGATTTTAAGTATATTTTTATTGGAGGCTTCATCCTAGCCATTACGTTGTGGATTGTGAATTGAAGAACAATGTTGTGTAATCCTAAATTTTGCGTAGAGCTCTGATAAATCACTATTCTTAAACTATCCTCCATTGGCAGTAATGATGGAGGATGAAATGCCATATCAATAGATAATGTAATTCAAGATAAATAGAGCCACCTCTTTTCATGTTGTTGTAGTGAGTGGGACTACTTCAACCCACTTGGTGAAATATTATGTGGCTATTATAATGAATTTGTGTCCATTTGAGGAGGATGGGTATATCTGTTTGAAGAGATCGAATGCCCATTGTTGGAAGGGCCGGTGTGTAATAAAAGGAATGGGATCCTTTATGGGAGAATGGATAAGATTTCCATATATTTGGCATTTCTTTTAGGTTCTTACATACTTGGTTGCCTCTTTTTCCATGTCTAGCCAATAGAATCCATCTCTTAAGAGTTTACGAGCCAAGGTCAGACCATTAGAATGAGATCCACATATGCCAATGTGGACTTCAACTAATGCACGTTTCAACTCCTCTTTTTCTAAAAACCTAATTAGAATTTCCATCTAAACCTCTCCTATACAAGTCATTTGCAATGATGACATATCGTGAGGAATTCCAAATAAGGTGTTTGTGTTCATTTTTTCTTAAGTTATCTGGGATAACTTGGTCTCAGAGATGGGAGTATATATGGCTATAATAGGAAGAGGCTAGGTTGATGATGGAGTAGATCATTTAGGATTTAGGTGAGTCATAGGAAGGGTGATGAAGTTCTTCCACCATGAATTCCTAGCAAGAATCATCTTCTTGTTGAGGTAAGGAGCCCAATGTATCAATAGCATCAACAACTTTATTCTCTATTCTTGGAATCTGTTGGAATGTGATGAAAGTGAAATGTTTCTTGAAGTCATCAAGCATGTTCTTATAGGGTATGAGTTTTTCATCCCTTATTTGGTAGACATCATTAATCTATTTAATCACAAGATGGGAGTCACCATGAATATGTAACCCAGAGATATTCCATTCCAGGACCAACTTCATCCTATTTACCAAGGCCTCATATTCAGCAATATTGTTGGTATAGGGGAAATAGAGCCTGTATGCCTTAGGAATAGAATAAATTTATAGATTAATGAATAGTACCCCTGCACCTAAGACTTTTTGAGTAAATGAGCCATCAAAGAACATTTTCCAAGAATGGTGAGTAATATGCATGATAGATCCATCTAGAAATTCCACATTAATAGGTTGTTTTCCCTGTAATGGTGCATCAGACAACCGATCTATGATTGCCTGTCCCTTAATGGATTTTAGTTCAACATACTCAATGTCAAAGTCACTCACGATCATGACCCACTTAGCTAACCTTTGAGTCAAGGTTTCTTTACTCAGTAAATACTTAAGTGGGTTTATTTTTTCTACTAGCTACATAGGATGTGCCAACATATAATGCCTAAGATTTTGGGATGCAAATACTACAACCGGGCAAGATTTCTTGATCACAAAATAATTCATTTCATAGGAGACCAAAGTCTGGTTGATATAGTAGATGGATCACTCCTTATGTTCATCTTGTTGTGCAAGTAGTACCCCTAGTGATGTATCATTAGCAAAAATATATAAGATGAGTTGCTTACCTTGAATTGGGGACATTAGGATTGGTGGGTTTTCAAAATATTTATTTATTTGTTCAAAGTGTTGAGAACAAGCTTCATCCCATTGGTATGGTACTCCTTTGCAGAGTGGCTTAGTAAATAGTTGTACTTTGTCTACTAGCTGAGAAATTAATCACTTGATTGATTGAATCCTTCCCTGTAGGGTTCTCATTTGACTAATATTCTTAGGTGGTGTCATTTCCATAATAGCTTATACTTTAGATGGATCCACCTTAATTCCCTTAGCTGAAATAATATATCCTAGGATCTTTCTAGATGTCACACAAAATGCACACTTTTTAGGGTTCAATTTGAGCTTGAATTGTTTCATCCTATCTAGGATCTGTCCTAGATCATGTAAATGTGTAGACATCTTTCTAGTTTTAACAATAGTGTCATCTACATAATCTTCCATGTTTTTGTAGATCATATCATGGAAGATGGTGTAACTTCTTTCTAATAGGTTTCTCTAACATTCTTTAAGCTAAATGGCATGACATTCTAGAAAAATATTCCCCATGCATAGGTAAATGTTATCTTTTCTTGATCTTCTGGAGTAATTTTGATCTAATTGTATCCAAAAAAACCATCCATCAAAGAATACATCTCATATCCAATCATCATATCTACAATCATGTCAATGTTTGGTAAAGGAAAGTCATCCTTAAGAAAAGATCGATTGAGATCTCTAAAGTCAGTGCACACTTTCATGGACTTGTCTATTTTAGTGATTGGCACAATGTTTGAAATACATTCAGCATATGCTATTACCCTGATGAACCCTACTTTGAGTAACTTTTCTAGCTCAACTTTTACTAAAAGAGCCACATGCGGGTGCATCTTGTGCAATTTTTTTTTTATAGGTTTTATCCTTGGTGCAATGGAAAGGTGATGCATTATTAGGTCTGGGTCCAATCTTGACATATCTAAATCAGTCCATGCAAATTTAATCCATTTTTCTTTGAAGAACTGAGTGAATGTTGTGAGTTCTTCAACTAATAATGACTGTGTCAGGTGGATTATTTGTGGATGTTCCCTTGTTCCAATATTGATTTCCTATGTAGGTTCTATGAGAATTGATGGCCACTCTTAGAAGTGACTGTGCATGATATCAAGCACCCCATCTTTTGGTGTCTCAGAGAGGTTTTCACCATCATATGCATCTTTTAGTTTTACTATTTTGTGTTCTGAGACTACCACAATGTGGTTTTCACCCTCAAAACCTTTATTTATTTTAATTTTTTGACTAAGGTACTTGATATGTACTTTAGTCATGTTCACCCAAAATTTACTAGTGGAAGAAGTCATGGGTTTGATAGCATTAAGAGGGCAAGCCAAGGAATAGTCATTGGAAAAGGTGGGAAGCCCAAGTGATTCATTCTATTGTGTCCAGTCAATGAGGTTAGGGTGTATGAGGGATATGTTATTGACTAGTTCTAGGGCATTCACGGTATGTTCATCGTAGCTTGTGACCAGCAAGTCAAGATCTAAAGTGTCATCTTGAAATAGTTTGTTCAAAGAAAAAGGAGTTTCATCATTGTTATTAAAATTTGTGTTAGCTACAATGCGAACCTAACCTGTTTGATCTAACCGTAGGATGTGGAACCCTCTCTTTCCTTTTTCTAGTATCTATTGCACCTTCTCACTGAAGCCATGTTCTAACAGGGACTAATTAAATCCTGGATCTTCCCAGAAGTGATCTAGTGATGTTAGCATTTATGTGTTCTTAATTTCTATCAATGGAAGGATCTTCTATAATTTCTTGGGTTTTCATATCTATCTTATATGAATCCTTAAATGTTAGGTTAGAGAATTTCCAGGTCATTTTTGCTATAGAATCTGGATCTTGAATCTTTAGGTTAGAGAACTGTCGAGTCATCTGTGCTATAGACTCTAGAACATTATCCCCCTCTTGGAAATTCCATTTTGTTATATCTCTTATGTTTGAGATTCTCTATTGTGTAACAATCTCATTTGTAGACCTTCCTAGATTCCATGTGGTTGTCATAGGATGAGGTCTAATGTACCCATGATGGGTATGATTAGCTACAGTGGTGTGTTGATTGTGAGAAGATGGTTTAGGTGTCATGGAGATGATTTCTATGGGAGGATTGGAGGGGTCTTCATCACTTATGTGTTCTTGATAGTTTCAACTCTCTCCCCTTTCCATATTTATGTCAGTGACATACTTATGTATCACATCTATCTTAATATCCACTATAGAATCAAAGAGTATGTCCCATTCATACTCATGAATCAGTTTGGCTATGCTCAGATAGAGCCAGGTGTTGTGAAATAGTTATAGGAAGTTTTGCATCCTCCTCTTGGGTGTTATTTCCTTGTTGTCTTTCTTATTTTGTTGGTGTATATGAGTCATGAGGATTCATGAAATGGGGAAGGTTCAACACATGTGATATGGTTACTAGTTGTCCCCAATTAGGATGCCTATTAGAGGATCCTTGGTTAACCTCATCTTCTATAGTATCAAGTTCTTCTACTAGGAAGCTAGATTCATGAAGATCTCTCAACCAGTATGGGAGATATGGTTCACCCTAATAGGTAGGATCTTCTATACCAATATGTGTGTGTGTGAATTTTGTACCTAGCTGTAGACACAACACTTCAGTAAAACATTAGAGGTTAGCAAAAACCAAAATCTGCAAGTAATTGAAACTACGCTAACCAGGTGATTTACTGCCTTCTAGTAGGTGTGAGTATGATGTTCTTAGATTGAAATTGAGATCAGTGACAATGCAACACCTAAATGAAGGATATAAAATGATGAAAGAAATGAAATATGAATGCAAATTAATCTATTTTTTGGGGGTTTTGTATGCAATAAGATGAATGAAAATCTATATGAATCTAATCTAGAATGGAATTGAAATGATAAACAAATTAATCTATTTTTAAAATATTTTATATGCAATTAGGATGAAAAACTTGATATGAAACTAATCTAGAATGAATTGAAATGATATGAAAATTAATCTAACAATAATATGAATTGATATGAAAATCTATGTAAAAACTATGAATTATGAATTGATCTCACAAATTCACCTATCGCAAAAGCTTGATTCTTCATATGTAATTTCACTAGAGTAATTGTGAAAATTTGAGAGATGTGAGATTGAAAGCTTGTGGGATTTTTTTTGAGAGATGAGCCTTATTTTTATAGAAATCCAGGGCTTGAGGATGCATTGAGAAAAGCCATAAATCACTCTTGATAAACTCAGGTTGATTTTTGAGTTAACAAGAAATTAAGAATATTTAATTCATAAAATCATGCAAAAGCAGTTTTTATCTCAAAATAAAGCTTTAGTTTTTCTTGTTTTTTTCAACTCATCATCAGATGTTGAGTTTCATTTTTAAAATTGATTTTTAATTTCTAGTTGCCTTCTTTTCTAATTGTGCATGATTTATTTATAAATTAATTTAATAAATAAAGTGATTTATTCTCAACTTAACTGATTTTGAATTAAAACAATTGATTTATGGGTTAATCAATTATTAAATCAAACTTCATTCCAATTAAATCATTAAATTTGAGAACTTTGATTTTAAATCAATTAAATAAATATACAATTGATTGTTTGTAGGAATTTTGATTTATTGTCAAAATAAAAACAATATTAATTAGGAATAAATGTAATTAAATCTAATTAAATAATTAAGTGGTAGAATTAAATTAATTAATTAAATATTCATCATATTCAATTAATCAACTTTAGGATAAATAATAACATTTATCGCCAAATAATATTTAATTAAAGATAATTAGATAAATTAGGAATATTTAGGAAATATTCCCTGATGCAGAATTTAGAATAATCAATTAGGATTCAATAATGTGCAGATGTGCCTTAGGTTAGGACTTTGATGTCGATTTCATTCAAATTTGAAGATGTAGGAGGTTAATGAACTTATAGGCCATTTTTGGGGTATTACATTTTGCCCCTCTTTGAATTACTATGAGAAGTGTAGTGGTTCAAAGATAGTTTGTGTATGATAACGATGTTTGAAACTAATTTGAAAGATTTGAAAAAAGAGATACCAACCCAGGCCCAGAATGACCAAGAATCAAGATGATGCTAGCTATATCAACAATGAACCGGTGATTATGAAAAACTACCAAAATGCCTGATTCTGAACCTTATGATTGTGAAGAAGTGAGTGACCAATTCTAGACCTCAATGTCCTTGTATGAATCATATTGGTATCACATCCTAAACCCATCAGTTATGAAGCAACAAGGAAATGATGCTAATGAACCGATAGTTACAAAAAGCTGATACAGTTTACAAGATAGATTTAGGATACCAGATTGCAATAGATTTGCCCCAAGCGACGAGGACTTTAGATGAATCAGCACCTAGACATGGTTGTTGTCTTGATTACTGAGAGAAAGATTTGATTTTCAGATAGATTGATAGACTTTAAATGATGTGTAATATCATACCCACTTCAAGATTAAAATTGAAATCTGGCAAAAAAAAGTCAGTGTTAAATGGTTTAGAAGCATGTTAATTGATTTGAGAAGTGGTTGTACACATCTGGGAATGTGTTCTGCATCGTTTAGAGGTCCTGGAGACCAAGTTTGACTAGGATAAACCATGAGTTGACCATAGTTGACCAAGTTGAAATTTTGATAGTTTGATTTAAGATAATCAGTTAAGTTGAATTCTAGATTTTTGTGATGATTGAAGGTCGATTATGCAAGTAGTTAATAATATGGATGATCTTAGATTTTAATTTTGATCCTGAAAAAGGATTCCACTTGATGTTTCGTTGGAGGGACCTTCGTGTAAGATTCAACTCTTGTTAGATTTGAATATGTGATTGAAGAATCATTTAAGCATTGAAGTTTATCCAACCATTGTGAGATCATGCAACCATGCAAAGTGCAAAGAGACATGAAAAATGATATGCAAACCTAAGACCTAGGACCTAGTCACTGATCATGTGTTGATTTGTTCTCATCATTAAACTTTTTAGCTAACCAAATAAATCAATACAATGCCCACTAGTTTTGAAACCATAGACATATGAATATCAATTTGTATGTGCAGAAATCAATACAACACCCACTGGTTAGGCAACCATGGACATATGAATATTGATTTTGTTTTCAGAATGTCGGATTAGATATAAGCACCAAGGCACAAATGCCAAGATGACCTGAATATCATGTCAATTTTGATATAGCAATTTGTATAAGCATCAAAACATAGACTTCGTGATGACCAAAATATGCCTTGTGTTTAAACACATCAAACAGTTAAGAGATTATTCTAAATCCAGTGTGAATTACCTGTAGTGACCTTTTATCATTCACATCCTTAAGTAAGATCATGTTTCACAAGAGGAGTAAGAATTCACTCAAAAGACAATAGTTAGATCAAACTTCCTTGAATTTTCTGGGTATCAATGGTCGAGGAACACATGGCCATCCAATTTGAGATAGAGGCTCTTACAGATGGACACCATTTCAATCCAAAATTTCCAAAGTTGTTAGGTTTTCACATACAAGTAGAAAACAAAGAAATACTTAGGAATGGTTCTTAATTTATAAGTTTGAATCATAACAACCTCGATCAGGACATGTCAACAAGGAAATACTTATCTAGGCCAGTGCCTCATCCATTGGGCAAGGTTTTTTAGATAGACTACACACACACACTAGAATATATCTGAGATTCAAAGCCATAAACACATTTACAATCTCCTTTACTACTTACAGAATATCCTTACATAGAAAAAAGATAAATCTATGTCCCATCTAGAGCATCATTTCATCTAATCCTAGATTAGAACTCAAGAATGAAGGCATATACATAAAATGGTTATGCAATGAACTAGAAAGTTCAAAATTTATCTATGTTGACACAAAGGAGAGATAAGAATCATTTGCCTGTATTAAGTATGAAGAATCCTAAAGTGTATACAATCAATCCAAAGGAACCATGCTTGGAAACTAGAGCTTAGACCTGCAATTTTCTTTCTATTGTCAAAATATACCAAAATAGGTCATTACAATTCAGACTGGGCAGAAGACTCACACCAAGAAAAGTTTGAAAACCTAACTCCCAATGACCTCGAATGATCATAAAAATCCCTTTATACCAGGGTTACAATGCAAGCACAATGATCATTTCCAACTCAAAATTCAAATCCACCTAACCCCACCGAGGAGTTAACACAGACAAGATAGGGATCAAGCCACAACATGCAAGCTCAAACAGTCTAATTTCAATAGCCAACTAGATGTACTGGCCCAAGGTACAAAATCAACACCAAACCCTAAGAAATCTGGCCAAAAAGATCTCTGCAACACAGTTCAGGGTACTATTTCATTTACTCCCCTACGAAAAGACACTCCTCTGCAACTATCATGGCAGCCTGGACCACTCCGCAGTGTTTGACAATCCATTCTACCCACTCTAGCCACTCAAAAATTGAATTTTTGGTACCTCTGTCATTGCAAACCCTCTGTAGAATTTGAAATTAAATCCCAACGGTCACTTTATGGTGCCAGCGGCACATTGGTAGTCCTTGTTCAAATCTCTACCAACTTTAAGTCACAACTGTCAAATTATTCTTACTTTGCGGGATTTATGTTTTTACCTTTTAAAAGAGTGCCCATTTACATTTAGTGAATTGGTGAGAAAAGGCTTCCACCAATTCACAAAACATTTCACACCTTCCGCTAAAAATTTAGAGACTACACGACCTCTGTTCACCAAATCGCCAGACAATCTGGAGAACTACCAAATCTTTTTGTGAATGAGTGAAAAGCCTAAACTTTATCAGCACCACGAAGACATCAAACCCCACCTAGGTCTGCTTGATGCCACCTGTCATCATGCTATTCATTGTATCTTCCTGGTCACTAACATAGGACCCACCCGTCATAAGCCTTAGAATGGACGGCGGGCATAAGATCTCATAGCTCTGACAAAACATATGAGAACTTACACCAGCTGTTAGATCACATCCTTGTCACAAACTCTCTAATAGTGGCCCCACAACACTTCTTCCATCAATGATCCCAAGAGCAGGTGTCAACTGGTTGCATGATTGCATATCAGAAAACTCTGACATGCGATCATGCGACAACCAACCATAGGCCGCCACATAACCACCAACAGGACCACCACCAAATAACCTTTACCTTTTGGAGGATCAGAAGGTTGTCACAAAATCATAGAGGATAAACATCATGCATCTTAACCATGTGAACATGTGACAACCACCGATCCTGTCCAAACTTTAACCACACCAGGCAATGAAAAGAGGTGGGTCCCACCAACCAATCGCACCTACGTAGTTAGGACTGAAAAACAAGGAGTGTTGGCAAGAGGAAAGAAATGTGAGGTCAAAAACACATAGGGTTTTCAATGAAAGATCGAAAACATCTAGGGTTTTCAAAAATATTGTGGGTTTTTGACACTTAGGCAGATTTTGAAATTATTTCCTACAGACCTTAAAACTTTAATAACTCCCTGGGTTTTGCGATTCAGGAGATGTGATCTGAACTGGAGTAAGGTGACAACATGAAGCACACAGGGCTAAGGGCACACACCATGAAACATTATGGATTTCCTTCGCAAGATAAAACTATGACCATAGGTCAAGCAGGACAACTTAACAAAGCTTGCAAGGAAAAGGCCATTTTCCTAGGATTTTTGCATGAACCAAAAAATGGACTAACAGTGGCTCATACTAGGGGATGCATGTCTCTTGTAGGCATGGAAAGGATTCAAAATCACTAGGAGAGAAAACCAACTCAAAAAAATTCAACTCAAAAACACAGAGCAGACAAAAACAAGGGAACCTAAACTACTATTCATGGAAGAGATACTTCAAGAGAAGTAAAACTTTAAGAATTGTCCATGAACAGGCAATTCCAAAGTACCACCAATTAAATCCTTCAAGATATATGAATATGTTCCCCACTTTCCCTCAATAAGATAAGGGCCCAACCAAATAGGATCAAACTTTCCATGCCTTCCCTTATCTTCCAACCTTGCATTCCACATCAAGACCAGATCATCAATTTCAAAACTTCTTTGAGTTGTCCTCTTATCAAACAAATTTTTACACTGCCTCTGCAATGTCTCATTCCTCTCATGTGCATCCCTCCTTACTTCCTCTAACTGGATCAATTCATCCATTCTCTTTCTCATCTCATCATTCAAATCTTCATCATATGTCTAGATGAACCTATACATTTGCAACAAATTATTCTGAGGTAATCTAGCACTTATTCCATAAACTAGGTCAAAAGGGGTACAACCTATGGCTTTCTTTATAGTTACTCTATCAGCCCATAATGCCCACCATAACTTTGAGTCCCAAGCTTTCTTATTTCTGTCCAACACCCTCTTGAGAATCTTAATAAGGCTTTTATTACTAGATTCAGCCTGGCCATTTCCTTGTGGATGATATGGGGAAGAAAATGAAATGTGTATCCCATTTTGCTGACAAAAATCACCAAACTCCTGTGATCTAAAGCACATTGCATTATCAACCACAATTGTCTCTAGGAAACCAAATCTAGTGAGGATATTTTGCATTATAAAATTAGTTACCACTTTACTAGTAGCCCTCCTAGTAGGGATAGCTTCAACCCACTTGGTAAAATAGTCTGTTGCCACTAGTATGTATGAATGTCCACCACTAGACTTGTTTGGAATCTCACCAATGAAATCAATACCCCACTTCTGGAAAGGAGCCTGAACTGAAACAGGTCTAAGTGGCAAATTCCCATTGAATTTCATCCTTCCTGCAAATCTCTAGCATGCATCACACTTCCTCACAAATTGATGTGTATCTTTAAAAACTGCAGGCCACCAAAATCTAGATCTAAGGATCTTGTGGGCTGTGGTCTTTTCCATATAGTGTCCTCCACATACACCTTGATGCATTTCCTCTAGCAGAGTCTTAGATCTTTCATGATCAACACACTTTAGCAATACTCCTTCACTACTTCTCCACCACAACTCACCATGTATAATGGCATACCTTGTTGACTGTAACTTGATAGTCCTCCTCTTACTCTCATTCATGTTAGGGGGAAGGACCAACCTCTGCAAGTAGTTGATAACATCTTTATACCAATCACAATAATCCATATCACAAATATATGGCCTCTCTTCCTCCTCTAACATATTCACATGATTTGCAACCAGATTACTCTATGCCATCAACTTTGCAAGACCAAGGCCTCTTACCAATTTTGTAATCTAAATATCTATATTGAATTCTTGGATCCTGTTGATCCATCTACATCTTTTTCTTGATACCTCTTGTTGCACCAGAATATCCTTAACGGCAGCACTAGGGACATAAGCAACCACCCTAGCTCCCATAAGATAACACCTAAAAGCCTTGACTGATTTGACTAGGGCATAAGCCTATTTCTCAGTGATATCATATTTCAATGTTGCTACATGTAAAGACTTGCTAAAAAATGATATAGGTTGCTCATATCCATCTAAATTCTTTTGTAATAAAACTATTGCAACTGTATGATAAGAAGCAAAAGAGAAAATTTGCATGGGCTTACCATAATTAGGGGTCCTCAAAATAGGGGCATCTTTAATGGCCTATTTGATACTTCTGAAAGATTTATCTTCTTCTTCATTCCACTCTATCTTTGCATCTTTTTTCAACATCCTAGAGATAGGAATACAAATTTTTGCAAAATTTGTAACAAATCTTCTTAGAAAATTTACTTGCCCAAAGAAAGACTATACTCCTTTAACATTCCTTGGTGGTGAAAGCCTGTCTATTGCCATAACCCTTTTAGGATCAATTCTCACTCCATCCTTGGACACAATGTGTCCTAAGAGCTTGCCTTCCACAACACCAAAAGAACACTTCTTTGGATTTAAAGAGATTCCATACTCCAGAGCTCTGATAAAGATCTTTTCAAGATGTTCACAATGTTGATCCTCCTTCTCTGAATATGCCATGAGATCATCCTAATATACCACTAAAAACTTCTTTATGAAATCAGCAAAGGCCACGTCCATAGCTCTCTGGAAAGTAGCTACTGCATTTGTCAAACCAAAAGGCATTCTAACATAAACATATGTTCCCCAAGGGGTAGTGAATGCAGTCTTAAATTGTTCTGACTCATTGACCATGACCTGATTATATCCAGAGAAGCCATCCATCATGGACATTAACTCTGATCTAGTAACCCTTTGCAACATATTTTCCATGTTAGGCAGACCATAATTATCCTTTAAAGAATTGACATTCAAATTCCTAAAATCAACACATAACCTAATGTCACCATTCTTTTTTCTGACTGGAACCAAATTTGACACCCAAGTAGAATTTCTGACGGGCTTGATAATGCTAGCATCCATCATCTTTTCAAGTTCATCTTGCATTTTTGGTGCCAAAGTAGGGTTCACAGGCCTTAATTTCTGCCTAAAAGGTTTAGTTCCTTCCTTTAATGGTATCTCATGTTGAAAGAGATCTTCTCTATATGCCTTCAAATCATCATAAGACCATGCAAAAAAATGTCTAAATTTTTTGAGAAGATCAATCAAATTTCTTCTAGTTCTTTGAGATAAGCATTTACCTATGTAAATATTTTTTGGTTCTTGGCTTGTTCCTAGATTCACTTCCTCCAAATCATTTTTCTTGTCAAAAATTCTAGCAACACAAGCCCTCTCCTTATCATCAAATGTCCTTTCAAGGGCAACCAATCCCCTAGGGATCCTATTTGACTTTATTTGCAAAACCTCCCTCCCAAGAACACTTTCTTTTCCATCTCTGACATCAACATAAGTACTAAAATCCATCTCCTGACCATCAAAGTGAGATTCACACTACAAGAATCTCAGTATGTCCTGATCATCAGAAAATACTTGCCAATTCTCAACATTATCTGGGATAGAAGGCCTGGGCTTACACTCAATTCTGGATATCCCTACAAAGGTAATATCCTCTGGCCTTAAGGCTATGTTTGCTAGTAAATCTACCATCCTATTTTGGCTTCTATCCACCCAATCAATACCAAAGGCACTGAAACCCTCAATTTCATCCCATATAGCATTTCTATATTGTTTCAGCCTTTGATTCTTAGATGCATACTTTGATCTAATCTGAGAAACTATTAACTTAGAATCACCAATCACCCTAAGATGTTTGATCCCATGTTTTGATGCTTGTCTCAAACCAATCAATAGGGCTTCATATTCTACAACATTGTTTGTGCAAGGAAACAAGAGAGTGAAAGAAAAATTAAAAGTCTTACCACTTGGGGACATCAATAACACTCCTGCTCTAGCACCTTCTCTAGAAATTTCTCCATGAAAATATAATGTCCACAAGACACTATCTTTCATCTTGTTACTCTTATCATTAGCCAAAAGGATAGGCTTGACCTTCTCCTGCATCTCATTCCTCTGGACTTGGAATGAGCCAATGTCAATGTCAACAAAACAATTCATGCTATCCTTTTCATTTTCCTCAATCATATGTAGAGTCCTGGCTTCCCTTGACACCTTCACACTCTCTCCTTTAATGTCAAAAGTGTCAAAGGACAAGTCACATTGAATACTTCCTCCCATGGAGGCACTCCACTTTCTAGATAACAACATTCCATATTGAGGAGGAATGTCAACTACAATAACATTCATAGTCAACTGTTTGTTAGGAAATGCAGCTAATTTATAAGGCAAAGCCTTGATGGTACCAATAATTGGCACTTCTCTTGAGTCCATAGCTTGGCATCTCCCATGAGGTGTATCAAAATTTAGTCCTAATGATTTCATGATCTCTGTAGGCATGACAGTGTTTGATGCTCTTGAATTGATCATGCAATTCTTCAATATTTTACCACCAATCACAAGTGACAAAAAGAAAGGATCACCTGTCCCTGATGCATTATTTACAATATTTGTATCCAAGAAGATTCGAGGAATATTAGAAACAATTTCTTCACTCTTACTGTTAGGTGTGTCTTCCAAGGAAGCCACATGTTTGTCATTTCTACTCACCTCTTGGATTCCTGCAGAAGAAACACCATTTACCCAATTCAAGGCCTTGACCTTGTGTTCTTCTATTCTCATCATTTCCAATAGTGGAACCTTGATAGTGATCTATGAAAGCAATTTAGATATATCAATTGGAACATACTTTTGCTTATTCATGTCTTCCTCAAAAATAGTGACAACCTTATCCTTTCTGAAACCAGATTTGTCTTTGAGAGGAGATTCCTCTCCCTTCTGAGGAATGGGAACAACTACCTCTGTTTTCTTTTCTTTATTCTTAGGTGCTGCAATAGGTACAAGTTTTCTTTTTACCTTCACTTGGTTAGTATCATCGGCACCCCTACCCTTTTCTCCATGCTATTGTGTACCATTTTTTGTCTCCTTGATAAACATACTACCTGGCTTACCAGTTGCATTTCCAACTATCCTATTCCTCAAGTTATAACTGCTTCTAGCTTAAGTGACCATGTCTGCAGTGATCTGAGCAATTTCTTCATCTGATGGTCTTCTTAAAGAAACTTTCTCCTCACCCCTCATAATACCACATCCAACATCATCAAACTCTTCATCTTCTTCATCAAAATTAGTCTCATCCTCTACATGTGCAGAAGTCATTCCACAACCACTCTTGTCATATTGCTCCTCTTGTTCTTGATTCTCTTGTAAGTTTAAAGCAATGACACAATGCTCAGGGTCATGAGGAGACTAACAAGTAGCACACCATGGTATATCTTCAGTCATATTTACTAAATTTCTATGCAAGGGATCAGGGATCCTTCCATCAAGCCTTTCTTGCTTGGTTGGGAAAATGGGCTTGCCATCTTTCCACTGAGTGTTGTAAGGGTAATTTTGCATTCTTGGCTATCTGCTAAAATTGTTTGGAACTGACCTCTCCATAGTCATAGCCCTATTGTTTCTTTTCTCACCAGGCTTTAGACATTCTAAAACCTTCAAGATTTGTTTCAGGTTTTCATCCTCTTTGGGTTTAAAGTCAACAGACCTTCCCATTTCTTTCTTACTCTACATTTGAGGCCTATAATCATCTCTTCTTCCTATCTTTCCTGATATTCTTCTATTGCTCTCTATATTGATGGCCAATTTGTAAGCTTCCCCAAGATTTCTAGGGTTCTTGTCCCTCAAGAGGTATCCCATTTTTTCACCAAAGGCATTCAAGTATGTCACAAGACATACCCTATCATCTAGTCTGATAACCTACAAGAGCCTATGCATAGCCTTTTGGAATCTTATATTAAATTCAAGGACCTCTTCATTCTGATTCTTCTTTATGTTATTGAATTCATTCAAGATAAAACCCTCATTTGTTTTATCTCCATAGTGTTCCTTGAAACAATTCTAGAATTCATTCCATGACCCTATACTAGCATGGGGTAACCCTCTAAACCAATCCCTAGCATCCTCAATCAGGGATTGTACAAATAGCTTCATTATAACATCATCAGGCTCTACATTATAATCATCTATTACATCTATGAAATTTTTTAGATGTTCTTCACATGTGATGACATTATTTCTAGTAAATTTAGGAAGGTTCTTTCTAATTTCATCAGGGATTACATTAGGATAACTAGGAATACCAAAGAAGACAAGTTTTTTGTACCTTTCATGAATAGGATCTCCATGCAATGGATCCATTCCTTGAGATGTAGATGTCCTTGTTTTTGAACCATAAGGAACTCTAGCAGCACCCGGTACACCATTTGCTTGAGTTGCATTGTTACCATGAGTTCCACCTTGTCCTAAAAAGGAAGTAGCAACATTTGAAGGTCCTGAAGTATGCTTGAGAAAATCAATCCTTTTTCTGATTTCTATAGCAGAAGCCTCCAACTCTTCTTTCTCTAGTTCTTTATCCAATATTTCTTTCTTCCTTCTAGCTATCTCCAAATCTAAATCTAATCTCAGTCCTGGATCTGATGTCCTATCCATAATAACTTGTTCACTAATTTGAATCCCAATAGCCTTCTATTTTCCTTTATCTCTTGGTCTGGTTTCTTCACATATCTTTTGAACAATAGGCTGTTCGTCTACTCTTTCAGGCTCTGGGACAAAATTAATTGCCTCCAAATCCAATAACTACCTCTTTAGTTGATCAGCCCTTATAATGGCTTGTCTTACTTTATCTTCTTTGTCCTTTTCTCTTTGCTGCCTAATGGCAAGCTATTCTTGAACTCTTCTTTCTAGTTCATAGACCTCCTCAAAGATCTCTTCTAATTCAAGGAGAGTGGTCTCAGAGTCATCATCTCCCACTTGAGTTTCATCCTCATATTGGTTCAATCAAAAATCAACAGCCTCTTCATATTCTAAATTATTTTCTTCTTGACTAGGCTTCGCTTGGGTTTCTTGTCTGGTATCTTTCTTGTTTCTCCAAGTATGAGAAACACCTCTTCTCTTCTTTCCTCCCCTTGTCTAACTAGGCATAGAAGTGCCTGGAATGCCTTCTTCCATTATATCTTCAGGATGCTCTTTTCTCAGAGACCTAGTACCTCTATAACTCATCTTGCAAAATAAATACTGACTAGCACTACTTCAAAGATGTTTGAGTCACCACCCAAGTGTATTGGGAATATCACAATATAGTTTCTTCACTCTAGAAATACTCAAATGAGTTAGAGAGACAAGGGACAAGAACAACCTTGTTTCTTCCAATGATGACCTATTGGTTAGGATGAACATGTATAACACTTCCCTAGTAGAGTCACCATCTTGCTGGTGTTCAAAATGATGCTTATGCTCTTTAGGCTGCCAATATATCCTCAGATGGATTTTAGGAATGGTTAACCTCAAAATGTTATGAGGTCTTAGGGTAATTGGACTAACTATAGGGACAAGACTACCCTCGTCTACTTCTGGCTCTACAAAACCAAGGTGGGTGTACCTAACCCAGTATAAATTATACTTCACACACCAAAGACTGGGTTTGAATAACAGATGAAAGGATAGTAAGAAAGTACTAAATGATAACCACACATTCATTGACTCTCCATTAATATGGGGTAGAACCTCACACAACCAAATATTGAAAACTTGGGAATGGTTCTTAATTTATAAGTTTGAATCATAACAACCTCGATCAGGACATGTCAACAAGGAAATACTTATCTAGGCTAGTGCCTCATCCATTGGGTAAGGTTTTTTAGATAGACTACACACACACACCAGAATATATCTAAGATTCAAAGCCATAAACACATTTACAATCTCCTTTACTACTTACAGAATATCCTTACATAGACAAAAGATAAATTTATGTCCCATCTAGAGCATCATTTCATCTAATCCTAGATTAGAACTCAAGAATGAAGGCATATACATAAAATGGTTATGCAATGAACTAGAAAGTTCAAAATTTATCTATGTTGACACAAAGGAGAGATAAGAATCATGTGCCTGTATTAAGTATGAAGAATCCTCAAGTGTATACAATCAATCCAAAGGAACCATGCTTGCAAACTACAACTTAGACCTGCAATTTTCTTTCTATTGTCAAAATATACCAAAACAGGTCATTACAATTCAGACTGGGTAGAAGACTCAACTAGAAAAATTTGAAAACCTAACTCCCAATGACCTCGAATGATCATAAAAATCCCTTTATACTAGGGTTACAATACAAGCACAATGATCATTTCCAACTCAAAATTCAAATCCACCTAACCCCATCGAGGAGTTAACACAGACAAGATAGGGATCAAGCCGCAGCATGCAAGCTCAAACAGTCTAATTTCAATAGCCAACTAGATGTACTAGCCCAAGGTACAAAATCAACACCAAACCCTAAGAAATCTAGCCAAAAAGATCTCTACAACACACTTTAGGGTACTGTTTCTATTAGGAATGAATGCAAAGTGTTTTGGCAGTCATTATGTAGTAGTTGTTGTTGCATTCATGACTTGGATTGTCATTGATGTCAACACAGTGATATTCTAGATATTAGCAGGAAAGTAGGTATAGTTTTGTTTTGCGCACATGTTGTATTGTAGATTGGCTTTTGTGCAATTGATGGTATGTTCTTTGGTGTTTTATTAACCTATGGTTAATAGCACAAAAAGAAATTCATTCATTTGTAAGAGTTATGAGCATTTTGGTGAAAGTAGTGTTTAGATAGTGTTTCTATGTAGCGATGTTCAAAAATTGAAGGATATCTCTTAGCTGGGATGGAATCTAATTTTCTGCAATTAAAGGGATGTTGGAGACTCATTAATGATGATGTGGTTCATAGCAAAAACTTTGAGGATATGTTTGGAGAAAGTTACAGTAACTGGAAGCCGACAGTTTTATGTGAATTCTGTGTGTAGCATGTAGAATTTATTATTTTGTAATTGAGGACTGACTCATTTGTAATTATTTGAGTTTGGTATATAAGAAAGAATTTTTTCCTTATTTTAATGTGTACTATGAAGAGTGAGATGCAAATATATGCATGAAGTGAAGAAAAGAGCTAATTCAATGATGAAGGAAGACTTGTGAGTACAAAGATCTGGAATTGTGATGTTATGTAGCAAAGAGTGTTGTTTTGGCACAGTGTGAAGGAGGTAATATATTTCATATTATTCTATTGAATAATTCTAAGATCTTTTGGACAGTGGGTTCAAAGATCTTGCCTTGAAGCTGTTTGGGTAGTGGGTTCTTCTGTCTTCCATAAACTCTTAACCGGGTTAGAATCTTTTAACAGGGATTCAAAATCTCCTAACAGGGATTTATATGTACTGAATTTATTTCATAAGACTCCTAACAGGGTCCATCCTCTAACAAGGAACTTTTACATTAGTGGATCATTTTGTGGGCATCATTCCCATCGGGGTTTACTCTTTTCAAGAGGTTCCCTAGTCAACATATCTTGTGTTATTATGCAATTGTGTATGATTATCTTTCTATGGTTGATCAGTACATTAATTATATTGTTTAAAGCTATTGAATGGATAAATTATCTGATAACTAATTCACCCCCCCTCTCAGTTATCTTGGGGATCTTTACTTTCTAACAATTGGTATCAGAGTGGTAGGTCCTTGAAAGAAAATTTTAACAACTTAAGGAGATCCATGGTGAATTTTAGAAAAGAAAGCCCTAAGTTTGATGGAGTAAATTTTGACAGCTGGAAAGAAAAGATGAAGACACATCTATTGTGTTTAGGACCAAGTTATTGGTTGATTACAAAGAATGAGAAAACTATCATTGAGGAAGACAATCTAGAGGCAGGAACTAAAGATGAACTAGATCTATTCATGTGTAACATACTTGCAAGAGAAGAACTTTTGTCAGCACTATCAAAAAATGAATATAGTAAGGTAAGATGTTTGAAAACATCTCATGCAATTTGGAAAGCTTTACATTCTACTTTTGAAGGTGATGAACATGCAAAGAAAGCTAGATTACATAATTGGATTTGTGCATTTGAAGATATCAGAATGATGGAAGATGAATTTATTAGAAGCTATATTGGTAGGATGTATGAGATTGTAATAGGAATAAAGTCTTGTGGAGGTGATAAGACAGAGAATGAAGTGATATGGAAAATTTTGAGAACTTTGACACCAATATTCAAGCAGACAATGCAGATGATTGAACAAGTGATACCTTGTACATCAAACTTTTCAAGAGAGACTCTTCTTGGAAGATTAGAAACAACAAAGATGAACTTGAGATTATCAGGAGAGCTACCTAGAATGGAAACAACATTCAGTGCTCTTAGCATTAGACCTACAAGAAGTACTAGTGTGAATGGAGATTATGCTAGCACTAGCAGATCTGAGGAAGATAAGAAGATTGAAGAAGGTATTGCATTACTTGTAAAAAGAGAACTAGATGGTAAGAAAATCTTTAAATGTTGGACTTGTCAAGAATATGGTCATTTTGCATCTAAATGTCCTAAAAGAGTTAAGAAGTATCGAAGCAACTTTAAACCTAGGAGATCTAAAGAATGTTATTACGCAAATGATGAAGATTTTGAAGTAGGAATTGAAAAACATTTAAGTGACAGTGATAATGATAACTTTGAGGAAATAGGATTTGTAGCAATTAAAGAAGAAAGTTCTGAATCTGATAAAAGGGAAGAAAAAGCATTAGTTTCACAAGTTGAAAAGAAATCTGATTGGATTATAGATAGTGGTTGTTCACATCATATGACTGGAGATAAAAGAAAGTTTGTTAAGTTAGATAATTATGATGGAGGAATTGTTAGGGTTGGTAACAATGCACCTTGTTTGATTACGGGTATATGATCTATTACTCTTGATGGAAAGACTAACACTGATGATGTTTACTTTGTCGATGGACTAAGACATAATCTACTAAGCATTGGACAATTGGCTGATAAGGGTTATCAAGTTTGGTTTTCTAAGAAAACTTGTGTGATAAAAGATAAAGATGGAAATCTGATTGGAAAAGGATCCAAAATGAGAGGTAATGTATTTTAGTTGAATCCTACTGAGATGACATGTTTGATAACTAGGATTGATGATAGTTGGTTATGGCATAAAAGGTTTTGTCATATAAACTTTGATAATATTGTCAAGGTGAGCACTACACATGCGGTAAGAGATTTACCTAGAATTATGAAACCTACTAACATGATTTGCAAAGAATGTATGATGGAAAAGTAGAAAAGGAGTTCATTTCCCAATAAGAAGTTCACATCAGCAGAGAAGTTGGAGATTGCTCATACAGACTTGAGTGGTCCTACTAGGACAAGAGGATTCTATGGTGAAAGGTATTTTATGATTCTTGTTGATGATTTTACAAGAATGATGTGGATTGCATTTTTGAAAAAAAAATCTAAAGCATTTGATAAATTTAAGATCATGAAAAGCAAAATTGAGAATGAATCTAGAATGAAGATTAAGTGTCTAAGATCTGATAGAGGTGGTGAATTTACATCTAGAGAGTTTAACACTTTTTGTGAAATGAATGGCATTAAGAGACAACTTTCAGCCCCTAGAACACCAGAACAAAATGGTATTGCAGAAAGAAGGAATAGGTCAATAACTGAAGCAGCAAGAGCTATGTTGTTTGAAAATGATTTGGCTAAAACTTTTTGGAGAGAAGCAGTGAACACAATAGTATACACTATGAACAGAGTACAAATCAGAGTAGATACAAACAAGACACCTTATGAATTATGGTTTGGACATACACCCTCAGTTAAGTATTTTAGAATTTTTGGAAGTAAATGTTATATAAAGAGAGATGATGATATAGGAAAGTTTGATCCTAGAAGTGATGAAGGAATATTTCTTGGATATTCTTTAAAGAGAAAAGCATATAGATGTTATAACAAAAGAACTAAGACTATTGTTGAAAGTGCAAATGTAAAAGTTGATGAGAAGTTTAAAATTCAAGAAAGAATGCTTGATTATGAATCTAATGGAGAAGCACAACCTCAGCCTAACATTGAAAATGCAAAATTATTTTTTGAAACTAATAGTGATTTGCTGAATGAAAGTCATACTGAAGAAGACAAAGAAGAAAATAGAGAAGAAAGCAGAGAAGAATCTACAGTCGGAACAAGATCAGTAACTATGACACCTAATAGGTATACTTCAAGACATCACCCTATTGAGAAATTTATTGGAAGTTTAGATAGAGGAGTTTTGACTCAAAATAAGGTACATTTATGTTTGATTTCTCAAATTGAACCTAAGATTACTAATGAAGCTTGTGAAGATGAACATTGGATCAATGCTATGAAAGAAGAACTAGAGCAGATTGAAAAAAATAAGACATGGGAATTGGTCCCTAGATCTGAAGATAAGAATGTGATAAGAAACAAAGCAAGATTGGTATGTAAAGGATATTCACAACAAGAAGGAATTGACTATGAAGAAACTTTTGCACTTGTGGCCAGACTTGAAGCAGTGAGAATGTTTCTAGCATATGCAACTTACAAGAAATTTAGAGTGTATCAGATGGATGTGAAGTCAGCATTTTTGAATGGTGAATTGGAAGAAGAAGTCTACATCGAGCAGCCTGAAGGTTTTCCTTTGACACAAGAAGGAGATATGGTATGTAAGTTAAAGAAAGATTTATATAGATTAAAACAAGCACCTAGAACCTGGTATGCAAGATTGGATAAGTATTTATTGAAATTGGGATTTATAAAAGGAACAGTAGATAGTAACTTATACACAAGAAATTGAGAATGGTTTGTTTGTTATAGTTATATTTGTTGATGATATTATCTTTGGAGGAGAAGATGAAACTAGTGACAAATTTTCAGATGAAATGAAGACTGAATTTGAGATGAGCATGATTGGAGAAATGAAATATTTTTTGGGATTACAGATAACACAAAGCAAGGAAGGTATATTTGTAAGTCAGAATAAGTATTTAAATGAATTATTGAAAATATTTGGAATGGAAGATTCTAAACCTGTTGGAACACCTATGGTAACCGGACATAAGTTATCTAGCAAAGATGAGACACCAGCAGTTGAGCAGAAAAAGTACAGATCTATGATTGGAGGATTGTAGTACTTGACACATACAAGACCTGATATAGCACATTCAGTGGCGATTATAGCAAGATTTCAAGCAGAACCTAGAGAATCACATTATGCAGCAGTAAAGAGGATACTGAGATATCTGAAAGGAATAATGGATTATGGATTATGGTACGAGAATTTTGATGATTTTACCTTATGTGCCTATTGTAATACCCTAAAAATGGGCTATAAGTTCATTAATCTCCTACATCTTTAATTCGAATGAAATTGACATCAAAGTCCTAATCTAAGGCACATCTAAACATCATCGAATCCTAATTGATTATCTTAAATTTTGCATCGGGGAATATTCCTAGTAATATTCCTAATCATCATAATTATCTTTAATTTTATAATTATTTGACAATAAATCACATTTATCCTAAAGTTTGATTAATCGAATATTTTCATATTTAATTAATTAGATTTAATATTTGCCACTTAATTGTGTAATTAAATTTAATTCTATCTATTATTAATTATATTATTTAATTTTGACAATAAATCTAATATCATATGAATAATTGATTAAATTCTTATTTAATTAATTAAAGCAAGTTGTCATTATTTAATAATATAATTTTTAATAAAAGTTTGATTAAATAATTGATTAACCCATAAATCAATTATTTTATTTTTAAGTTGGAAATAAATCACTTTATTATTAAATTAATTCATAAATAAAACATGCACAATCATAAAAGCAGACAACTATCAATTATCAATTAAAGCTAAACTCTATTTTGAGTTAAAACTTAGCTTTTGCATGTTTTTGTGAGTTAATTATCTTTTATTTAAAAATAACTCAAAAATCAACCTAAGTTATTTGAGTGATTTATGACTTTCTTTCACAACCTCCAAAACCTTGGATTTCTATAAAAACAAGGCTCAGCTCTTCATAATTTATCTCTCAATCATCTCTCAAATTTGCATCCAAGCATCTCATAATTTTGCAAGCTTACTTTGTCAAAGTCATCTACGAATTGCACAACTATTTTGAAGAATTGGAATTGGGAAAATCAAAGCTCTTGCGAATCAACATCTTTGTGAGATCAATCTTTTTTTTTCATATCATTCTTAGATAGTTTCATATCAAGTTTTTCATTCTTATTGCATAGAAAATCCAAAAAAATAGATTAATTGCATTCAATTCATATCTAGAACAATTGCATTCAAATCCTTCATTTAGGTGTCGTCTAGGTCACTGATCTCGATCACAATTTGAGAACATTAATCTCGCACCTACTAGAAGGCAGTAAATCGCTTGGTTAGATTAGATTGCAATTTTGCATGATTTTGATTATCACTAACCTCTAATGTTTTACTGAGTGTTGTTTCTACAAATCAGGTACAATTTTCACACACACATTTCTAGCACCCACCGTGGGGCAACCCACCTTTGCATGCTGGTTTTGATTTTTTTGGGGAGCTAAAACCCAAAAGTTTCAAAGATTTAATTTTATCTCCCAAATGGATTGGATTTTTGGTTTTAATTTTTTTTTTCAAGTTGGTAACATATCAGGGAAGCTTCAATAAAAAATTTAGAATTTTCTAAAAATTTTTGAATTTTTAATAATTATTTTTCTCTTTTTCATAAAAAATTAATTTTTGGGGCAAATCAAAATATTTTTTAGAAATTTTTACATTTTCAGAAATCTCTTCAAATTCTACAGGGGGTTTATTATTTGTATTTTAAATTTAGATGAAATTTAATAGCTCAAATAGTCAATTTGCAAAAACTAGTCTATTTTGATGAAATAGGTCTCTAGGGCACAAATGAAGAGATTTTTCTAAAATTTTTGCATTTTTAGAAATCTCTCTATTTTTTAGTAGGGGTCTCTATTTTGAATTTCTATTTTTGTTGCCAAAATCATATCAACAAAATCAGATCTTGTTGACTAGGTCAAATGCAGCAAAAAAAATAAAGTTTTGTGATGGGTATGCACTTTTATTTTTTACATGGTTCAATGAATGATATGAGTTGTCATTTGGGTTAATTTCTGATTATTATTGCTGATAATAATTGATTTTAAGAGCTAACCCTATGATTTTCATAAGTTAAATATATTTTGCATATCTTTTTTGCTTGTTTCCTTGTTGGGGAGTTTGTCACTTGCTTGCATGGAAAAGCTCAACAAGAATTGCTAAAAATCAGGTAAAATCTACTAAGTGTGTTGCAAGGATCCTAGGTATTCTCCTTCATCTAATAACATTTCAATTTGGCCTTAAAATAAATCTCTCGTGTGTCTAGCTTGGGTGATTCTTTTCATACTTTTGTTCTACACACTTGCATAATTGATACTAGGTTGTGACCCCTTAAGGATTCATTAAGTAGTCTTAGATACTTGTGATTGATCTTGATTTCTATCTTGGGTTATTGGACTCACTAATCCACCAGCCCCTCATTTCTACCCCGTGGTTGCAATCTCAGTGCCATAAAGGGGAGGGGTCAACAGGACAAAAGCGTTAAGTGTTCCACTTGGCAACCCTTTTGTGCTTTTAGGAACTCACTTATTTTCTAAGTTGGGGACTTGTTTTCAGCTTGTGTGAGGTGTTAAGTGTTCCACCTTGTGGACTCATCTCATATTCTCTTTAAGCGTTAAGTGTTTCTCTTTCTGCTTTTTGGGTACTTTTGGTAGATTTGCTTTCAGGAATATATCTGTGCTTACATAGTAATTAGGCCCTATGAACACTATTCGTGATTCTTGAGAGATTAGATTCCTAGTGAAATATTTCTTGATGATAGAATCCTTGTAGGTAGGGAGGATACTTAGTGCATTTCACATTCAACTTGGTTAGTGTGTCTTCTCTTATTGATCGATACATTCTCTCCCAGGAGAGGTTGATAGATCACATGGGGTTGACATCATGAGCTTTGGTGAATCAAAATTGGTTAGTGTGCCTTCTCTTATTGATTGATACATTCTCTCCCTAGAGAGATTGATAGATCACGTGGAGTTGGCATCATAGACCTTGGTGAAGCAAAACTTTGTCTTAGCGTGTCGGATTAATCTGCTTGCTTTGTTTGGGTTAAAAGTGAAAAGGTGTAAAAAACCTTGGATCTGGAGCCAAGTCCCCTTGTGGTATACTATTGTGAGTCATCTTTAGAGAGGGTTAACCGTAGCGGACAATCCCTTCATAGGGAAAACTACGTTGATGGAACCTCAAGCGGTAATAGTCATTTTTGCCATGGTAGTGACAGCCGCTATATAAATGTCCTTGTGGAAGAAATCTCCACGGGTATGGTTCATTGTTGGGTTGTCAGATCTCCCTAGCAGCTCTTGAAGATTAAGTTCTCAGACTGTGTCAAAACTCTGGTGCATCGGGATTGGAGTTCACCCCTTTGAATCATAAAAGTTGCAGAGTCAAACCATTACAAAAAATCCTAGAGAGGCCAATTTTTCACTTTCAGGTATATGTGTGTTATTGCAAAACTTTTCAGAACATACACAATTAGTACTCTCAGAGATTAGCACAATTTGGTCACTTGATTGTTCATGCGCAAGGTTGCTTTTTCCCTTGTTCATTGTTTTCAGACATGCTTGGAATCACTTGCTTGCTATTCTGCGTGCTTGTTTATCTACTTGGCTATTAAAAATGATCAAATTTGGTATAACCTTCAAAATTTGGATAGTACAATTTGCAAACAATCCAGAACTAAAAACCTTAAATTTTGCAAAAATTGATGTAAAATCTTTCTGGAGTCAAAAGTCATTTCAAGAAGTCAAAAGTCATACGAGTTTAACAACTGTCATTTCATTACTACCCAACTATCGTACGAGTTTAGCAACTATCATTTCATAGGCTACCCTGTGTCGTATGAGTCTGCAGAGCGTCATTTAGAAAAATTTGAGAGAGTTGTCAGAAATTGTCAAATTGCAAGATATCCAATGTTTCCAGCCTAGTTCTAGAATCTATCAAAAATATCATTGTGTCAGGAACAGAGCAATAGCTATTGAGCATTCTACCATTTTCCCAGTTTGATCTTTTGAATCCGATCTAGTCTTCTGTTTGATCAATTTGAGTCCTTTTTATCTCGTGTCAAAACCTTGTCATAACTATCAATCTTCAATCAATCTTCAAAAATAGACTAAGTGTTGAGAACTTGTGTCCGCTATCTTTTGGGCAATTTATCCCATACATCCAGGGTACAGTTTCCTTCACCCACATCTCATCAGATCTTCAAAACTATCATAATCTTGACAAGGTTGCATCATCCAATTTTCTTGAATCAAATTGTTCTTCAGTTGTCTTCATCCTTTTCTTTTGTTTCATTCAAAGTTAATGGTGGAGACCAGAGCTTCTTCACACAAGAAATTAGAAGAAACATCTCAGAACTTACTTTTGACCAATACCCCGGGTCCAACTCTTGAACAACTCATCAAATCAGGTATCTACAAAGATGACGGTCTTCGGTAACTTTCGATTGAAAACTGGTTACATACCTCCTTTATCAACTCATAGAGGTAACCAGAAAACTCCTCCTTAATCTATTCCAGGGAGCCCAAAAACTCCTACCATGTCTCAAGCAGGGACAAACCATGGTTCTCTAGGAGGAGGGTCCCAAGGACACCATTCTCAACATAATACCGACCAAGAACCTACCCCCTTTGAAATCCATCGATGTCAGAATGACGATGAATTCAAGAGAATGATGAGGCATTTCTTGAAAGTGGATAGAGAGGCATACATTTTACAATTAGCCCAGGAAGGGGCTAAGCTTCCTCCCAACTTTAACATTGATGATATAATCACACATGAGGAAGAAACTCCACTCATAGCTATGACAAAATAGATGCATGCTATACAAGTTGAATTTAACAATCTTAAGAAGGAGAAGGAACCCAAGGAGTTCTCCATGGAGGCCCTATGTCCTTTCCCATTCGACAAAAACTTGTATATGCCACCATTCCCAAAAAGAGTGGAGATACCAAAGTATGACAAATATGACGGACACTCTGATCCTCAAGATCATGTTAGAGAGTTCTATACACAATCCATAGAATTCATGCATGAACCGACTTATCTAATGCATCTTTTTCCTAGATCCTTGGGAGGAGCATCCATTCAGTGGTTTTCAAGATTACCTTCTACGATCAAAACTTTTGAGGAATTGATTAAATTGTTTTATCAACAATATTCCTACAATATTCAACATCCAATTACCATGATCGACATCTGTAACCTCAAGCAATATCCAGGGGAATCATTCCTAACTTTTCTCAAGAGGTGGCAAAAGAAGTTTTCTCTATATGCTAGACCAATTCCCGAAATGGAGAAACTTGAAATCTTTATCAATAACCTTATTCCAGAGCTCAACTATCCATTACAAATGCAAGATCATGTATCTTTTGATAAAATGGTGGATAATGCAATCAAGATTGAGAAAGTACTTGTCAAGAAAGGAGAAATCACACTTCAAAAGGACAAGTCTGAATCTGGATCTAGCTCAAAAGATAAAAACAAGAGCTGGAATAGAAACAAAGGTATCATCTCTGATGGTGTTGTTGACACTATCCATGCCCCATCAAAGGCACTGGCCTACAATCTCACCCTTGCCACCAAAGCCATTGAAGCTTCAGAGAAAAAATCTATTGAACCATCTCCAAAGAAGCCATTCAAACGATGGGATAATAAATGAAAGTTTACTCCCCTGGGAGAATCTTTAGAATCTTCCCTAAGAACCCTGATAGCTGATAACATGATCTCTTTACCACCAATCCAAAACCCTGATCCGAATCCAAAACTATATTGGTGGAAAGATAATGAATTATATGCTTTCCATCAAACTAAAGGCCATAGAACTAATGGATGCTTCCACTTGAAGCATACCATTCAAGACTTGATAGATCAAGGGGACATCATGATCAATAATCCTACTAGCAATAATGATCACACAACATTTACAGAACCATTTCCACAACATGGCAAGGGAGTTTCCACTTCTCAGCCTAACATGGGGGCAAAAGTCAACTCTGCCTACCCTGGAAACAATGCTGTCATCAATATGGTTGAACCATGTCTCTCTGAGAGCTGCAATGTCATCACGATTGTACAAAGAGACAGAAATCATTCCTTAGCTAATGTGGTTACCAGATCACAAGCTCAGACTCATCTGAAAGGACAAACACCAAGTTCATCTAATGTCCCTAAGATACCTTTCAATCTCACATCTACTTCTAAACAAAAGGTTGCCTCAAAATCGTCCAATCCAAAAGATACAAGACCTACATCTTATAGCATCGTCCAACAACTCCAGCATACCAATGCCAAAATCTCTATGTTTGAGTTACTTCGAATATCTCCAGCTCATAGAGATATCTTGGACAAAGCTTTGCTTGGCTCTAATATTCTTGATGATCTAGATCTAGACAGGTTCCAGACTATGGTTGGTCATCTAACATCTTTGCAATATATCTCCTTTTTAGAGAAAGATGACAACTCCCTAAGTTACCCACATAATCATCCCTTGCACATAGAAGTCTTGATCCAGAACCATCGAGTCAAATGTGTGTTGATAGATGGGGGTGCAGGCCTCAACATTTGTTCTTACAACTTAATCACACAATTGGGATTCTCAAAGATGGCTATTGATCCTTGATAGAAGATCACCATAAAAGCCTATGATGAACAAGAAAGAGCTTCTAAAGGCACCATTGTCTTACCCATCTGAGTGGGTCCGGTCATCAAAGATACCACATGTCAGGTGCTTGATCTGCCATTGGCTTACAATATCCTTCTAGGGAGACCCTGGATCCATGAAATGCAAGCCATTCCTTCTACATACCATCAATGCTTGAAATTTCCCTATGAAGGGGTAGAAGTTACTATCCCAGCAGATCTGAGTACAACTTGCAATGCATTGAAGGAAAGTGTCAATAAGCTTGTTCCCAATAACAGAGAATCTTCCATCAAGCAGCTAAATGTTGCTTCCACATCTAAGATGGAAGACATTGCTAAAGAGATCAATATCAAAGAAAATGGGATGGGAGAATACACTATAGAGCCAGTCTTGTCTTTGACATCTCTCCCAATCTCCCCTAAGTCATATGGACAATCCTTGAACCAGTCTAAATCAGAACCTAAGGAACCTATGGAAGCATACAAAAGAAATTTTGTGGCGGAGCAAGTATCCAAAGAAGAACTTGAAGAGGATGAAGTTGTGCTGGCATGGCTATATAAAGAGGATTCTGAATCTAAAATTGTTCAACCTAGTGAATCTATAGCAGCTACAATCCCTTCTAATTCATATGGTCCAGGAAATAAATTAATAGCCAAGATGGGATACTCCAGTCAAGGACCTCTAGGAATCAGAGGAAAGGGTCTTGTGACACCCATTTCACATATTGGTAGAGCCAACAAAGATACTGGTGGCTTAGAATTTAAGAAGAAACCCTATCATCTCAAAGGTGGTTGTTCTCATGTCATAGAACAAATTGCACCAGGAGAACCCCTTCTCAAGAAAGAAGAAACAGAACCCTTTGATGATGATTCAAATAGCTCTAAGCTTATCCCCTATGAAAAATTTCCTAAAGAGATCAAAGATCTTCTTGATGATAAAGATGATCCTATTAGAAGAATTAATGTAGTAGAAACACAAGCACCTACTGTAGCGCAAGAGATGGTTGCACCACAACAACCAGCCAATCTCGAAGGCAATCAAACTAATCAAGAAGAAGGGGGTAGTTATTCTGACACTGATTCCCATGAATATGAATTCAAGTCAGAGATTGGGGGTAATCCTTCTTGGGGTATTCATCCTGATTTCACACATTTTCTAAGATTTCCTAGAGATCCCAAATCAGAAGCTGAGTCAAATGACTATGAATGGGGTGCCGTTCTAGAAGAAGATGAGCTTATAACAGAGAAATATATTGATGTTATTCACCAATATGTATCTCAACCCAATGTAGGTCTAGAGTGAAACAATGAACTTAATGTGTCTGATCCACCTATGGCTGAAGAGGATTCCCACGATAATGTTGAGCCTATTCACAAATTGAACATTTTGAGCTGTAATATCACCTTTGAACTTGAGCATCAGGTCAGGACCAATGATGACATATCTATGACTGTGAACACCATATCCCAAGCCTTTCCTACTTTGACTATCTAACACCCTGATCTTATCGACCAAACTTCCACAAACCCAAACCATGGTATTTATACCTTCCCGAATGACTATGCCCTTGCCTGCTACCTCAATGTAGTTGAGCCTATGAGTACTTCCATCAGTGAACCAAGTGTTAGTATGACCGAGTCAGACATCAAATATCTTAGTCAGAAAAACAAGAGTAAAAAGAAAAAGAAAAAGAGTTCTGAGGGTGAAAACCACTTTGTGGCAGTCTCAGAACTGACAAAAGTAAAAAGAAAAGATGTATCTGAAGGTGAAAATCTCTCTGAGGTGCCTATGGATGAGATATTTGATGTCCTTCTGAGTCACTTAGAGGATAGATCTCCAGTTCTGATTGAGCCAACTCAATCCATCAATTTGGGTACAACAGAGGAACCACAATTGGTACATATAGCACAATCTTTATCAGAAGAAGAGAAACAAAAATTCACTACATTCTTATCAGAAAAAAAGATCAATTTTGCATGGAAATATTCAGATATGCTAGGATTGGATCCTAATCTCATTATGCACCATCTATCCATTACTCCTGGAGTAAAACCAATCAAGCAAAAATTGAGAAAGATGCATCCTCATGTTGCACTCTTAGTCAAAGCAGAACTAGAAAAACTCCTAAAAGCTAGATTCATTTGTGTCATAGACTATGCTGAGTGGATCTCTAACATTGTACCTATTTCAAAACTAGATGGTTCAATCAGAGTGTGCATAGACTTTAGAGATGTAAACAGAGCATGCCCGAAGGATGATTTTCCACTGCCTAACATTGATATGATAGTGGACATGACTGCGGGCTATGAAATGTATTCCTTAATGGATGGCTTTTCTAGGTACAACCAAATCAAAATTGCTCTAGAAGATCAAGAGAAACAACTTTCACATGTACGTGGGGAACCTTTTGTTGGAATGTTATGCCATTCAGACTCAAAAATGCTGGAGCTACATATCAAAGAGCAATGACATCTATTTTTCATGATATGATGCATAAAACAATGGAGGATTACGTGGATGATACCTTGGAAAAATCCATGATTAGAACTAAACATCTAACAGACCTGAGCATGATCCTAGACATAATGGAACAGTTTAGTCTCTGACTAAATCCTAAGAAGTGTGCTTTTGGTGTCACTTCTGGAAAGCTCTTAGGATACATAGTTTCAAAGAAAGGCATTGAAGTTGATCTGGCTAAAGTCAAGGATATAATAGAGATGCAACCTCCCACAAATATCAGTCAAATGAGGATGTTGCAAGGTAGAGTACAGTCCATCAGAAGAGTCATATCACAGTTAGCTGACATATCACAACCTTTTACAAAAACATTACATAAAGGCATGACCTTTGCATGGAATGAAGAATGCGAGAACAATTTTAACCATATCAAGAAGTATCTATCAAATCCACCTATATTGATGCCTCCTATTCATGGGAAGCCATTAATATTATATGTCTCTGCAACAGCCACATCACTGGGGGCATTGCTAGCACAACATGATGAGAACAAGAAAGAAAGAGCCATCTACTATATCAGCAGAACTTTAGTGGCCTATGAGAAGAACTACTCAATGATAGAGAAGGCATGTCTAGCTGTGATCTTTGCATTGTAGAAATTGAGACACTACATGTTAGCTCATACTACTCATTTGGTAGCTAAAATTGATCCACTAAAATATCTCCTAAGCAAAGCTGCCCTCACAAGTAGACTAGCTAAATGGGTCATGCTCTTGAGCGAATTTGACATTGAATATGTTGAAAGAAAAGCTATCAAAAGATAGGTCATTGCTGATCAATTAGCTGAAGCACCACTGTTTGATGATACACCCATGCAAATGGAATTCCCTGATTCCTCTTGATGCAGGAGCATCCTGGGTGTAAGAGCAATCTTGCATCACCCAAAAATATTTATGTTTTTATTCAATAAGGGCTATTTTGGTGCAGAGCTAATATTTATGGAAAGTTACTATTTTTGGTAATTTTTGCATGTGCTCAGAATGATCTGATTTCTTTCTTGGAGGTTCATTTTGGTCATATAAGTCTGCCAGTAAAGTTTCATTGCCAGATCAAGTGTATATTCGAAGATATTGAAGATTTTCGGTATTGGCAGCAGGGTACAAAAACTTTGAACTCAGTTTTGAAGGCTTTAGAGGCCCCAGATGAGGTCAAAATTTTGGGTGATGGGCGCTTGTGCCAATCAAGCCTATAGAGCGCTTCGTGGTGTTTCCGAAATGGGGTTATAATAGCCGATCGGGTCAACTGGTGATGACTTATGGTCTTCGAAAGTTGGGCCACTTGAAATGGCGAAAAATAATTTTTTTCAAAATTTCTGTTCGGGTTTCAAAGGTTATCTTGAGCTGACTATGATGTAATAAAATGTAAAATAAAATAATTCTAAGTTTGGTCAGCCTTATTGGCTAAAATTTTGGAACCTTCCCAGGCAGTGGATAATTGCCTATATAAGGAAGGCTGTATTATTGTCTTAGGCAGTTCAGAATAGTTCTGGGTAGTAGATCTGGGTAATAATTCGAGGCTTTGTCCTACAGAATATTGTAAGGGAATGCCCATGTGGCTTTGCATATTGTAATTCTGAAAGTTTGTAATTCCACATTTGTGGAGATAATAAGAAGCCAATTTTTTGTTCTTGCATATTGTTATTGTTTCTATGTTTCTGTTATGTGTTTGTGGTATTAAGGGGAGCACCCTTCATCACCTCTATCATGCACCTCTCTTCTAGAGCATGGCAGTTATTCTTTGATGGCTCCTACACACAGAATGGATTTGGAGCAGGCATATTATTCATCACTCCTCAAGGATACTCGATACCCAAAGCATTTAGACTAAAGTTTCCTTGCACAAACAATATTGCTGAATATGAGGCACTTCTCAATGGTATGAAAATGGAAATACAGTGGAGAGTTACAGAGATGCACATCCATGGAGACTCACAACTAGTTATCCACCAAGTCAATGATGTGTACCAAACCAAAGATGAAAAGCTCATTCCTTACAAGAGAATGGTAGATGATTTAAAGAAATACTTCATCTCTATCACATTTGAGCAAATACCCAGAATGGAGAATAAGGTTGTTGATGCAATGGTGACACTATCTACTCTCTCATAGCAGCTCGAACATGAGCTACGCTATGAGTTCCTGGTGGAAGCCCTATCCTATCCTGCATATGACTCCCCTGAAACCCGCATGATTTGCACTGTTGTAGGTTATGACTCATCTCACTACAAAAATCTATTCTCCTATCTCCACGACCAAATCATCCCTGAGTCCTTTAACCATTTTGAGAAATGAAACCTTATCCAATCCACATCATGATATGTCATCATTGGTAATGATCTGTACAAACAAGGTCTAGATGGTACACTACTTAGATGTTTAGAACGGGAAGAGTCTCAACGTGCATTAGAGGAAGTCCATGAGGGTATATGTGGGTCACACTCGAACAGTTTAATGTTAGCTCAAAAACTTATTAGGGCCGGGTACTATTGGCCTAAAATGGAGAAAGAGGCTATTAAATTTGCTAAAAATTGTCAACAGTGTCAAGTACATGGCAACTTGATTCATGCTCCAGGGAGAGATTTGATTCCCTTTACTACACAATGGCCTTTTCAACAATGGGCATTTGATCTCATAGATGCTATCCATCTGCACTCTTCTAATGGACATACCCATATAATCACAGCTACAGATTATTTTACAAAATGGGTAGAAGCAGTTTCTCTAACACAAGCAACGGGGAAACAGATCTCTATGTTCATCCTGAACTACATCATTTGCAGATATGGGATCCCTCACTCTATAATCATAGATAATGGGGGACAATTCAAAAACAAGGATCTAGATGACTTATGTGCTAAATTCAAGATTACACAACATTGGTCTTCTATTTACTATCCTCAAGGGAATGGACAAGCTGAGGCTTCAAACAAAAATATCCTAAATATCTTGCACAAAACAGTTAATAAAACAAGAAGAGATTGGCATCTCATGATCAATCCAGCTCTCTGGGCCTACAGAACTAGTATCAAAACACCTACTGGGGCTACACCATTCACTTTAGTTTATGGGTTTGAAGTGGTACTACCTATTGAGGTTGAAATCCCATCACTTAGAATCAGAATGCATGGGCTTGTCACTGATGAAGACTACAGAGTGTCTAGGTTACAAGAACTGAAACTACTAGATGAGCGTAGACAAGCAGTGTATGATCATCTTAGAGTGTATCAAAAAAGAATGTCTAGAGGCTACAACAAGAAAGTCAGACATAGAGAATTCCAGATTGTTGATCTAGTCTTGAGAGAAAATCCTAAAAATCAATCCCATCGAGAATGCAAGGGGAAGTTCAAACCCAACTGGCTGGGTCCCTTTGTCATCACTGCTACTTTTGGCTCTGGTGCCTATCGACTCTCAACGACTGAATGAGAACAGCTCTGAGAACCAATCAATGTTCTCCATCTGAAGAAATTCTATGCCTAAGGCATTTAGTGCTTGGTAAATGTCCTGAAAAAATCTTAAAAATTAGTAAAAGTCCCGAAAAAATGAACATCTTGGTGAAAACCTAGCAATAGGCGCCTTGATGATTCATGAAAAAAATAAAAAAAATATCAAAAATTCAAAAAAATAAAAAAATATCAAAAATTAAAAAAAATTAAAAAAATGAAAAATACAAAAAAAATGAGAAAAAGAAAAAGTGCCTTGGTGAAAACCTTGAAACAGGCGCCTTGGTAGAAAAAATAGAATCTCTACCAAGATGGTGAAAACCTGGCAAACGGGTGCCACTTGTTCAAAATGCTCCATCTATCAGCACAATCTTGGTCTTTCCCAACCTTCAGTCTTGCTTTAGTTTGTAAATATCTCCCGGTTTGTTTTTGCATTTCCAGTTTTCAATAAGTCAGTCTGTACACCAACCAACTCAAGCGTTTGTATCCTATCAATGTTTAACACTTGGGGGCAATCAATGTCATATCCTATGGTCTCCCATGTATCTTAGATAGATCATATCTAGTCAGAGTCCTTTGAAGCTTCAAGTTGAGTCTGGCTGTCTGTCTCGTCTCCAGAAAGAATTTTGCATCTACAACAACGCAATCAAACATCAAAACACACTGAAAACAATCTGTGCTTCATGCTTTTATCTCCTTGTATGCTTACTGATTCGCATTGAGATTTTTGCATATTGTGTCCCTTTGAGCTCTTCAATGATGTCCTTTATAGGATTTAGAGAGTGATGACTGGGGGCATAATCTTTTCTTTGTTTTCGTCTTGTATGTGAAAATCTAACAACTTTGGAAATTATGGATTGAAATGGTGTCTGACTGTAAGAGCCTCTATCTTGAATTAGATGGCCATGCGTACCTTGACCATTGATACCCAAAAAATTCAAGGAAGTTTGATCTAACTATTATCTTTTTGAAGTAAATTCTTTCTCCTACTGTGACACGTGATCTTGCCTAAGGAGGTGAACGATAAAGGGTCACTATGGGTAATTCACATTGGATTTAGAATGATCTCTTGACTATTTGATGTGTTTGCAATGCAAGGCATATTTAGGTCATCACAACGTTCATGTTTTGATGCTTATACAAATTGCTATATCAAAATGGACATGATATTCAGGTCATCTTGGCATTTATGCCTTGGTACTTATATGTAATCTGACATTCCAAAAATAATATCAATATTCATATATCCATGGTTGTTGACTAGTGGGTGTTGTATTGATTCTTGCGCATACAAATCAATATTCATATGTCTATAGTTTCATAGCTAGTGGGCATTGTATTGATTTATCCAGTTACCAAAAAGTTCAATGATGATAACAAATTGACATATGATCAGTGAGTAGGTCCTAGGTCTTAGGTTGCATTTCATTTTGCATGTCTCTTTGCATTTTGCATGTTTGCATGATCTCATAATGATTAAACGAACTTCAATGCTTAAATGATTCTCCACTCGCATCTTCAAATCTAACAAGAGTTGAATCTCACATGAAGGTTCCTCCAACGAAACAGCAAGTAGAATCCTTTTTCCGGATCAAAATCAAAATCTGAGATTGTTTATATTATTAAGTACTTGCATATTCGACCTTCAATCATCTCAGAAATCCAGTATTCAACTTAACTGATTATCTTACATCAAACTATCAAAATTTCAACTTGGTCAACTATGGTCAACTCATGGTCAAACCTAGTCAAACTTGGTCTTTTGGGACCTTCCAACGATGCAAAATGCATTCCCGGACGTGTTTAACCACTTCTCAAATCAATTAACATGCTTCTAAACTATCAACGCTGAATTTTCTTGTCAGATTTCAATTTTAATCTCGAAGGGGGCATGGTATTGCATATCATTCAAAGTCTGTAATCAAATTTGAAATCATATCCTTTTTTTATCTATCAATATCTTTCATCAGTAATCAAGATAAACAATCACGTCTAGTTGCTGATTCATCAAAAGTCCTCATCGCTCGGGGAAAATCTATCATTACTTGGGGCATATCAGATTCATCAAGATCCATATCAATCTGGTATTCTCCTAATCTTGTAAACTATATCAATTTTTGCAACCATCAGATCATAGTGTTCTTTCCTTGGTTCTTCGACAACTGAAGGGTTTGGATGTGATACCTGCTAGTTCTGCTAAGACAATCGAGTCTAGAACCGGTCACTCACTTCTTTGCAATCCTAAGGTTTGGAATCAGGCATTTTGACACTTTGTCGCAATCCTCAGTTCATTTGCTGTTATAGTGAACATTATCTTTGGTCATTCAGGACCTATTATCTTCATATCAAATCAATATCAATTAGCTTCTGTCTCATATAAAATATCAATTTCAAACATCAGTTTCATATCTTTATCAAACACAGACTATCTTTGAACCACTGTGCTTTGCACAGTAATTCAAAGAGGGGCAAAATGTAATACCCCAAAAATGGGCTATAAGTTCATTAATCTCCTACATCTTCAATTCGAATGAAATTGACATCAAAGTCCTAATCTAAGGCACATCTAAACATCATCGAATCCTAATTGATTATCTTAAATTTTGCGTCAGGGAATATTCCTAGTAATATTCCTAATCATCATAATTATCTTTAATTTTATAATTATTTGGCAATAAATCACATTTATCCTAAAGTTTGATTAATTGAATATTTTCATATTTAATTAATTAGATTTAATATTTGCCACTTAATTATGTAATTAAATTTAATTTTGACAATAAATCTAATATCATATGAATAATTGATTAAATTCTTATTTAATTAATTAAAGCAAGTTGTCATTATTTAATAATATAGTTTTTAATAAAAGTTTGATTAAATAATTGATTAACCCATAAATCAATTGTTTTATTTTTAAGTTGGAAATAAATCACTTTATTATTAAATTAATTCATAAATAAAACATGCACAATCATAAAAGCAAACAACTATCAATTATCAATTAAAGTTAAACTCTATTTTGAGTTAAAACTTAGCTTTTGCATATTTTTGTGAGTTAATTATCTTTTATTTAAAAATAACTCAAAAATCAACCTAAGTTATTTGAGTGATTTATGGCTTTCTTTCACAACCTCCAAAGCCTTGGATTTCTATAAAAACAAGGCTCAGCTCTTCATAATTTATCTCTCAATCATCTCTCAATCATCTCTCAAATTTGCATCCAAGCATCTCATAATTTTGCAAGCTTACTTTGTCAAAGTCATCTACGAATTGCACAACTATTTTGAAGAATTGGAATTGGGAGAATCAAAGCTCTTGCGAATCAACATCTTTGTGAGATCAATCTTTTTTTTTCATATCATTCTTAGATAGTTTCATATCAAGTTTTTCATTCTTATTGCATAGAAAATCTAAAAAAATAGATTAATTGCATTCAATTCATATCTAGATCAATTGCATTCAAATCCTTCATTTAGGTGTCGTCTAGGTCACTGATCTCGATCACAATCTGAGAACATTAATCTCGCACCTACTAGAAGGTAGTAAATCACTTGGTTAGATTAGATTTCAATTTTGCACGATTTTGATTATCACTAACCTCTAATGTTTTACTGAGTGTTGTGTCTACAGATCAGGTACAATTTTCACACACACACCTATACTGATGCAAATTAGGGAGGCAGTGTTGATGACAAGAAAAGCACCAGTGGTGAAACCTTTTTTCTTGGAGGTAAATTGGTCTCTTGGCTAAGTAAGAAGAAGAATTGTACTTCACAAAGCATAGCAGAAGCAGAATATGTTGCAGCAACAAATAATTGTAATCAGATTATTTGGATGAAGGAGATGTTGAAAGATATTGGAATAAAGTTTGATGAGCTGATTGTTATACATTGTGATAACACCAGTACAGTCAGTATGTCAAAAAATCCTATTTTACATTCTAAGACTAAACATATTGAGATCAAGTATCATGTTGTAAGAGAGAAAGTTGCAGAAAAAGAAGTAAGATTGGAGTACATAAGTACAAAGGAGCAGATAGCAGATATATTTACAAAGCCTTTACCTAAGGATACATTTGTGTATCTGAGAGGTATGCTTGGTGTTATGCCCCAACCTATTTTTGAGAATTGATGCAGATGATTGCATCCATCCAGTGGTATATGAGCCCTATCTTTCTTCTGGATTGGATGTTGGAACTTCATCTATGGGGGAGTTTATGAGCTGAGTCATGAGGACTCTTGTTATTGTATTCTTCTGAAAAGTGTCATTTGAAATTAAGTTGTTGTTGACTTAGTGATAGAATTTCTATCATTGATGTCAATGGGGGAGAGATATACATGAAAAACATTGTGGATTGTATGAGAGAGCTGAATAGGAAAATGAAGCAAGATTTAATTTGATATTTTGCAGTGATGTTCCAGTATTGGATTTTTGGAATATTGGATGTTTTTCATCTATGTTGCCATCAATATCAATGGGGGAGATTGTTATAAATGAATACAAAGTGTTTTGGTAGTCATTCTATAGTAGTTGTTGCATTCATGACTTGGATTGTCATTGATGTCAACACAGTGATATTCTGGATATTAGCAGGAAAGTAGTTATAATTTTATTTTGCACACATGTTGTATTGTAGATTGGCTTTTGCGTAGTTGATGGTATGTTATTTGTTGTGTTATTAACCTATGGTTAATAGTGAAAAAAAAAATTCATTCATTTGTAAGATTTATGAGCATTTTGGTGAAAGCAATGTTTAGACAGTGTTTCTGTGTAGCGATGTTTAGAAATCAAAGGATATCTCTTAGCTGGGATGGAATCTAATTTTTCCCAGTTAAAGGAATGTTGGAAACTCATTAATGATGACATGGTTCATAGCACAAACTTTGAGGATATGTTTGGAGAAAGTTACAGTAACTGGAAGCCGACAGTTTTATGTGAATTCTATGTGTAGCGTGTAGAATTTATTATTTTGTAATTGAGGACCGACTCATTTGTAATTATTTGAGTTTGGTATATAAGAAGGAATTTTTTCCTTATTTTAATGTGTACTATGAAGAGTGAGATGCGAATATATGCATGAAGTGAAGAAAAGAGCTAATTCAGTGATGAAGGAAGACTTGTGAGTACAAAGATCTGGAATTGTGATCTTGTGTAGCAGAGAGTGCAGTTTTGGCACAGTGTGAAGGAGGTAATATATTTCATATTATTCTATTGAATAATTCTAAGATCTTTTGGACAGTGGGTTCAAAGATCTTGTCTTGAAGTTGTTTGGGCAATGGGTCATTCTGTCTTCCATAAACTCTTAACCGGGTTAGAATCTTTTAACAAGGATTCAAAATCTCCTAACAGGGATTTATATGTACTGAATGTATTTCATAAGACTCCTAACAGGGTCCCTCCTCTAACAAGGAAATTTCATATTAGTGCATCATTTTGTGGGCATCATTCCCACTAGGGTTTACTCTTTTCAAGAGGTTCCCTAGTCAACATATCTTGTGTTATTGTGCAATTGTGTACGATTATATTTCTATGGTTGATTAGTACATTGATTATATTGTTTAAATTTGTTGAATGGATAAATTATCTGATAACTAATTCACCCCCTTTCTTAGTTATCTTGGGGATCTTTACTTTCTAACAGTTTCATTTACTCCCCTATGGCAAGACACTCCTCTGCAACTATCATGGCAACCTGGACCACTCCGCAGCATTTGACAATCCATTCTACCCACTCTGGCTACTCAAAAATTGAATTTTTGGTACCTCTATCATTGCAAACCCTCTACAGAATTTGAAATTAAATCCCAACGGTCACTTTATGGTGCTAGTGGCACATCGACAGTCCTCATTCAAATCTCTGCCAACTTTAAGTCATGATCGTCGGATTATTCTTACTTCGCAGGCTTTATGTTTTTACTTTTTAAAAGAGTGCCCATTTACATTTAGCGAATTGGTGACAAAAGGCTTTTTCCAATTCGCAAAACATTTCACACCTTCCACTAAAAATTTAGTGACTATGCGACCTCTATTCAACAAATCGCCAGACAATCTAGAGAACCCCCAAATCTTTTCATGAATGAGCGAAAAGCCTAAACTTTATCGGCACCACTAAGACATCAGACCCCACCTGGGTCTACTTGATGCCACCTGTCACCATGCTATTTGTTGTATCTACTTGGTCACTAACACAGGACCCACCCGTCATAAGCCTTAGAATGGACAGTGGGCATAAGATCTCATAGCTCTGACAAAACATATGAGAACTTACGCCAGCTGTTAGATCACGTCCTCAACAAAAACTCTCTGACAATGGCCCCACAACACTTCTTCCATCAACGAGCCCAAGAATAGGTGTCAATCGGTTGCATGATCGCATGTTAGAAAACTCTAACATGCGATCATGCGACAGCCAACCATAGGCTGCCACATAACCACCAACGGGACCACCGCCAAAGAAGCTTTACCTTTTGGAGGATCAGACGGTTGTCACAAAATCATGGAGGATAAACATCATGCATCTTCACCATGTGAACATGCGACAACCACCGATCTTGTCCAAACTTTAACACACCAGGCAATGAAAAGAGGTGGGTCCCACCAACCAATCACACCTGCGCAGTTAGGACTAACAAACAAGGATTGCTGGCAAGAGGAAAGAAATGTGAGGTTGAAAACACATAGGTTTTTTGGTGAAAGATCAAAACCATCTAGGGTTTTCAAAAACATTGTGGGTTTTCGACACTTAGGCACATTTTAAAATTATTTCCTGCAGACCATAAAACTTTAATAACTCCCTGGGTTTTACGATTCAGGAGATGCGATCTGAACTGGAGCAAGGTGACAACATGAAGCACATAGGGCTAAGGGTGCACACCATGAAACATTATAGATTTTCTTCACAAGATAAAACTATGATTGCAAGTTGAGTAGGACAACTTAACAAAGCTTATAGGGAAAAGGCCATTTTCCTTGGATTTTTGCATGAACCAAAAAATGGACTAACACAAGGAGATAAAAGCATGTAAAAAGCATAGATTGTTTTCAATTTATGTTTTATTGCATTGTTGTAGATGCAAAATCTTTTCTAGAGAGAAGACTAACTAACTGACTTGGATGAAGCTTCAAAGGACTCTGGCTAGATATGACTCATCTAAGATGTACTGGAGGCCATAGGATATGACATTGATTTCCCCCAAGTGTTAAGTATTGATAGGATACAGACGCTTGAGCTGATTGGTCTACAAACTGAATTTATTGAAACAAGGATATATACAAACTAAAGTAGACTAAAAGATGGGAAAGACCAAGATTGTGCTAAATGATGGAGTGTTTTGAACAAGTGGCTCCCATTTTCTGAGTTTTCACTATCTTGGCAGAGATTCTATTTTTGCTACCAGAGCACCTGTTTTCAGGTTTTCACCAAGGCACTTTTTGTTTTTCTCATTTTTTTTGCTTTTTTTCATTTCTTCAATTTTTTTTGGTACTTTTGATTTTTTTTTATTTTTTTTGTGAATCATCAAGGTGCCTATTTGCTAGGTTTTCACCAAGATGTTCATTTTTTCAAGACTTTTTCAAATTTTTATAATTTTTCCAAGACATTTTACCATAGACTAAATGCCTTAGGCATAGAATTTCTTCAGATGGAGAATGGTGATTGGTTATTAGAGCTATTCTCCTTCAGTCATTGAGATTTGATAGGCACTAGAGCCAAAAGTATCAGTGATTAAAAAGGGACCCAGCCAGTTGGGTTCAAACTTTCCCTTGCACTCTTTATGTGATTAATTTTTAGGATTCTCTCTCAAGACTAGATCGCCAACCTGAAATTATTTGTGTCTGACTTTTTTGTTGTAGCCTCTAGACATTCTCTTTTGATATACTCTGAGATGATCATACGCTTCTTGTCTGTGCTCATCTAGTAGTTCAAGTTCTTGCAACCTAGACACTATGTAGTCATCATCAGTTACAAGACCATGCATTGTGATTCTTAGTGATGGGATTTCAACCTCAATAGGAAGTACTAATCAGTATGTACAAAGGATGCCCCCAGATAGAATGGGTATTGAACTCCCAAGCAAGATCACATCGTGTAGTCCCAATTTCTAGCAAGGTGGAGAACAAGAGGGATTGGCAAGCTAGTAGAAGAGATGGAAGACAAGAGAATGAAGGAGAATGAAGGGAAGAAATCCTCAAGGGAAAACTCCTCAAGGGTACCCAAGCTAGGGAAAATTTGTCATGTAAAGAAAATTTGGACAAGCAATGAAAGGCCAGCATAAGATAAGTCACAAAAGCGTAATGCCAAAGAAGGAAAGGATGTAGTCCAAAGGAGTAGACATGTGAAGAGGTTTCAAAGCATCGTGTTCTACTCTTTTTTATTAGATCAAGACAAAAAGGGAAAAGGATAGAAAAAGGCTAGAATGAATGGAGGAAAATAAATATGAAGGCTAAACAGGAAGGGAATGAAAGAAAGATCATCGTAAGATAGCTCACAAGATAGCTAAATGTTTGTGTATAGATCAACATTGTCAAGATCAAAGAGAGAAGATGGAATGGATGAAATATGTAGAAGAACTACGCATGATGCTTGATTACCAGGTTTTCATCATGGTACTTATCCAAAGTGCCACAAAGGAGTGGTTTTCACCATAGGATGAATTTATTTCTCTTTACTTTTGCTACCAAGGCACCTGTTTCCAGGTTTTCACCAAGGCACATTTTTAATTTTTTTTCATTTCTTTTTTTATTTATTTTAGAAGAAGGTAATATTTTTAGATAATGCTCCTTAAAATGACAAACCATTATATTCCAAGGATTCAAAATTATATGCTCAAAGATGTTGATAGGGAAAGAAAGATGAAAGAGAAAAATGGAGGATGAGGTTTTATGTAAAGCGAGTGAGGTTGGAAGATAGGAGGAATAGGCAAATGAGGAAAAAGGATAGAAGGTGGAAGGATTGTGAAAGGGTAGATGGAAAGTAAGGCAAGATCAACATCAACACACACCTTGAAGGGTGGCAAGAGGATGGAGGAAACATGAATGTAGGAATACATGAAGGAATATGGTGAATGGATAGCAGAGGTTGTGGTTTAGGCACATGGAATGGAAGAATGTTTTTGGAAGAAGATGAAGTGGAAGTCTTTGGAAGCTTAAATGTCAACTTCACTTGTTTCCCAACACTAGAATCTTTCAAGAGAGACTTTGGAATCCATATAGCCATAGGATTTTCATTTTTTTTTTATGATCTAGAGAGAATATCTTTAATGATGGATTTTGGAACCCATACTTGTCTTGTAGTTTTTTTTCTTAGATATCTCTTTTGACTTTAGGCCTCCATGTCGATTAGAGGAGACATGGTGATGTTCTTTTTTTGATGAATTCTTTTATTGCTTCTTTTTCTTGTATTGAACATTCAAGTTACTTCCAAATAACTTGGGACTTGTGGAAGAAGAAAGAGGATATGACTGGTTTAAATGGGTGGGTGGATGAAAAGGATTCAAGGGTATGAATCTATGTTGATCTTGAAGAAAGATAGGAGATGGAGGGACGTAGGGACCTGAGATGGATGGCAAATTAGGAGAGTTAGGAGGGGAACGTGAAGAGAAATAAGGACCCAAGATGGAAGGAAGACATGAAACTCTTAGTATTGGTGGAGGAGGTCCAAGGATGGACGTGGAAGATACAAAAGGATAATCAATAAGTTCATCAACATCTATATGACAACCAAGGACATCAACACCTTTAGAGTGAGCATTAGGATTTTTAATAGAATTGTGGACATCTTGAATATGAGCACCTTCTTTGATAGGATTGTTCAAAGCTTGCAAAGACTTAGGAAGAGTAGAAAGTGGAAATGAACATGGAGTGGTATAATAAGAAGATGGAAGACTTTGATCTTGACAAGGATCTTTGGATAGCTTAAGCACATAATTTTTCTCTTGATTTTCAATAGGCTTAACATTGGAAGTAACAACACTATTTTTAATAACCTTAATGGAAGTATCATATTTGGAAAGTGCAAGTGTAGTAAGGCTATTTTGATTGTCAATAAGCTCAACAGTGTAAGTAGTAGGTTGATCTTGCTTAGGAGAAGACTTAAGACATAGTGGAATGCATGAGAAAGGGTGTGTAGGATCAAAAGAACCATGAAATGGATAAGAGACATCATGAAAAGGATTGAATGACATGAAGGTTTCTTGATCTTGATCTTTGTTTATGTTCTTTTCTTTATGATTTTTAGAGTCTTCTTGACATGGAGCCACTTCTAAGGACAAGGAAGCTTGTTGGAATTATATGGAAGTCTTTGGAAGAGATGGTGAAGGACTAGCTAAAGTAGGCTATGTATAAAGACTTAGGATCTTTGGGTTTAGCATTATTGAAAGTATTTGTAGCCAAGTGAAGGTTAGCTTAAATTTCTTTAAGAGATAGCCCTGGAGGATAACTATAGGAAACCACATTAAAAGTATTAGGACCTTTGGTGGATGAAGGACTTGTGAAAGATTTGATAGGCTTGGAAGCTTTAGGAAATGTATGAGTATTGGAGGAGGTGGGGGATGTAAGGGAACCATCACAAGACAAAGGTTCAACATTAATATGATCTTTCTTGAAAGTGTAATCTTTATTTTCAGCATGAGAGTTCTTAGAGGAGAGATCCTTATAGTACTGACATTTATAATCAGCAAGAAAAGCTTTCTCTTCTTCAAGTGAAATAGAAGGATCATCAAGGTATTGTGCACAAAAATCATCAAAGTCTCTTTCAAAATTAGAATCATATGGATCACCCTCACAATCTTTCCAATGTGACATCCCATTTCTAGTAAGCATGAGCACACGATGAGGAGGACTCTTAGGAACAAAGGTGTCATAGGTATCATTATATTGTCCATTATCATAGTCATCATAGTCTTCAAAGATGGGTGTGTCACTCTCTATGGAAGATGTATCATAAGGGTTATCACGTTTCTCAACATGGTATGTCTTGAGACAAGGAGTAAGACTCTTGGGAGAAGTAGAAGAGGAATGAGATCATGGAGAAGAGGAAGGTGAAGACCCAGTGAAGGAAGAAGATGAGGAAGATGAGGAAGAATGAAAAGACTTAGAATATGAAAGATGTTTGGAAGAAGAAGGTTGTAACATGACCATGCATATGATCCTAGCAAAGGCATCTGATTCAATAAATTTTTCCTTTATTTTCATCATAAATTTATCACTCATGGGCTTTTTGGAATAATACTCTTCGAATTGAGCAATGAGTTCAAGATCATCCATTTTCAAGAGAGGTTCCATAACAAGATAGCTAAAATTCATGGTTCTAGAAGAGGAGGAATCAAGCATGGAAGTGACAGAAGAGATGAATAGAAGAAAGAAGACTAGATAATATGAGGAAAAGAATCAAGAAGACATGAAGAGTTTTAGGAAGAAGAGGAAGAAGCGTGAAGGACTATGAGAAAGGATGGAAATGGGAGACTAGGAAGACATGAGAGATGTGGAAGAAAGAAGACCAAGAGTCATTTTGTGCAACTTGATACCATTTAAGTTCATTTGGATGTTGAGAAACATGTCATCGCACTTGAGATTTGACCCAGACCGACTAAAGATGACTAGAAATGACAAGAATAAGTTTGCTATTTTGATAGAATTTGGGAATAGGTTGTAAAAATTGGATTTTTGACAAATTTGACCAATCTCTGACAACTTTGACTTTGTCTTTGATACAAGTTTTGAAATTTTAGGATGAATTTTGACACTAGAAAGGATTTTTGCTTTAGATTTTACAGTTTTTCAAATTTTCAGTATTAGTTTGTTTGCAAATTTTTCTGTCTAGTTTTTGAAGATCTGTGTAAAAGTTTGTCTTAAGTAACCAAGAAGATATCAAGCACATAGAATAGAAAGAAAGGGGAGCAAGAAATTGTCTAAAAAAAATGAACAAGGGAAAAAGCAACATTGCACATGAACAAGCAATAGTGACTTATTGTGCTAATCCCTAGAAATACTAGTGTATGTTCCAAAAAGTTTTTCAATAATGCACATATTCCTAGAAAATGAAAAATTTGACCTCACTAGGGTTTGTAGTAATGGTCTAACTCTACAAATTTTGTGATCTCAAGAGGGTAAAATCCAATCCAAGCACACTAGGGTTTTGACACAATCCAATAATTTAATCAATTAGGAGCTGCTAGGGAGATCTGACAACCCAACAAAAGACCACACCTATGAAGATTTCCTCCACAAGGAGATTTATATAGTGGTTGTTGCTACCATGGTGAAAATGGATATTACCATTTGAGGTTATGTCCATGTGTTTTCCCCAATTAAGGGAATGTCCACTACGGTTAACCCTCTCTAAAGGTGACTCACAAAAGATACCACAGGGGGATTAGATCAGATTCAAGGATCTGGGTTTCTAATACTATCCAAAAAGGAAGTAGAGCATAATCCCCTAACATCTTCACTTCACCAAGAAAAAGTAGAAAAATTAATCCGACACGCTAAGACCAAAATTATCTTGCAAAGATCTATGATGTCAACCGCTTATGATCTATCAACCTCTCCAGAGAGAGAACGTATCAATCAAAAGTTGAAGATGCACAAATCTAGTAGAACACAGGATAATCTCAGTAACCTCCCTACCTACAAGGGGATATGTCATCAAGAAGAGCTTGGCATGCATGAACAAGTGAAAGAAGCCCACTCACTCAAGATCATCCACAAATAGTATTCGTAGGGCCTAATTACTAAGTGTAACAGATATGGAAAAAGCAAATCTATGTTCGTTTTAGAGCCCAAAACTGAAGTGTGAATTATGAAAGCTATAAAGGCACCCAAAATTGACACAAGAGAGTTTTTTTAATGTCCTAAAATGAAGTCTTATCAGATGTAACAAAATACCTGAGTTCCTCACAATGCGCTTAGTAGATTTTACTTGTTTTAGCAATTTTTGAGCATTTGTCTTCTATCTTTTGTACCCATAGGACGTACCTGAACCTGCACCTGCAAACCACTGTTATGAAAAACTTACCTATTCTTGTACATGAAACCCACTATTATAAAAATACATAAAAAAATAAACACAACTTGTCAACCCCACGTGGTAGAAAATCAGGTTAGTCAAAGATAATATGTCATTTGATAATTGAAAAACTTGTTGTCATAAAAAATCAGATTCTGACCAGTTTGTACTAAATCAATAATAAATTTTGCAAATCAAAACAAAATTAATCCAAACAAATGGAAAATGAAAGCTAACTCAGATAAATTTCTAGAAATATAAATTTTGGATCTGTATCATGTCATATGTGCATGTACCAATAAAAACATCAGTCGGATTTCATAAAATCAGGTTCAGACCAGTCTTCACTAAAATGATCATAACTTTTGCAAATCAAAAGAAAGCTAACTCAAAATGAATGGAAAATGAAAGCTAACTCAAATATATTTCCAGAAATATAAATTTCAGATCTGTATCATGTCATATGTGCATGTACCAATAAAAATATCAGTTGAATTTCATAAAATTAGGTTCAGACCAGTCTTCACTAAAATGATCATAACTTTTGCAAATAAAAATGAAATTAATCCAAACCAATGGAAAATGAAAGCTAACTCAAATACCTTTCCATAAATATAAATTTTGGATATGTATCATGTCATATGTGCATGTACCAATAAAACTATCTGTCAGATTTTTGAAAAAATAGCCCAGAAATTTATCACAAAACTCACAAAAATTAACCTTGTGGTCGTGGGTTTGAGAAAAATGATAGAAATTTGATAGAATAGAATGGAAACTCATTTCAAGGCCCCACGGTGGGTGCTAGAAATGTGTGTGTGAATTTTGTACCTAGCTGTAGACACAACACTTCAGTAAAACATTAGAGGTTAGCAAAAATTGAAATCTGCAAGTAATTGAAACTATGCTAACCAGGTGATTTACTACCTTCTAGTAGATGCGAGTATGATGTTCTCAGATTGAAATCAAGATGAGTGAAAATGCAACACCTAAACGAAGGATTTAAAATGATGAAAGCAATGAAATATGAATGCAAATTAATCCATTTTTTTGGGGTTTTGTATGCAATAAGATGAATGAAAATCTATATGAATCTAATCTAGAATGGAATTGAAATGATAAACAAATTAATCTATTTTTTTTGTATTTTGCATGCAATTAGGATGAAAAACTTGATATGAAACTAATCTAGAATGAAACCAAGGCTTGAGGATGCATTGAGAAAAGCCATAAATCACTCTTGATAAACTCAGGTTGATTTTTGAGTTAAAAAGAAATTAAGAATATTTAATTCATAAAATCATGCAAAAATAGTTTTTATCTCAAAATAGAGCTTTAGTTTTTTTTATTTTTTTCAACTCATCATTAGATGTTGAGTTTTAATTTTAAAATTGATTGTTAATTTCTAGTTGCTTGCTTTTTTGATTATGCATGATTTATTTATAAATTAATTTAATAAATAAAGTGATTTATTCTCAACTTAACTGATTTTGAATTAAAATAATTGATTTATGGGTTAATCAATTATTAAATCAAACTTTATTCCAATTAAATCATTAAATTTGACAACTTTGATTTTAAATCAATTAAATAAATATCCAATTGATTATTTGTAGGACTTTTGATTTATTGTCAAAATAAAAATAATATTAATTAGGAATAAATGTAATTAAATCTAATTAAATAATTAAGTGGCAAAAATTAATTAATTAATTAAATATTCATCATATTCAATTAATCAACTTTAGGATAAATAATAACATTTATCACCAAATAATATTTAATTAAAGATAATTAGATAAATTAGGAATATTTAGGAAATATTCCCCGATGTAGAATTTAGAATAATCAATTAGGATTTAATAATGTGCAGATGTGGCTTAGGTTAAGACTTTGATGTCGATTTTGTTCAAATTTGAAGATGTAGGAGGTTAATGAACTTATAGCCCATTTTTGGGGTATTACATTTTGCCCCTCTTTGAAGCGCAGTGGTTCAAAGAATAATATTTCAAAGGGTAAAGGATCAATTTCATCTTTTTCTTCTCCATCTGAATAAAAAATGGCCCCATCCCTATTAGTGATGGGGTGAAACTTAGCTTCTTTGAAATTGACACCATTTTTATCCCTCAGATTCCTAAATTCTACATGAAGTGACTCAAGAAGCCCTGTATCAATCATTCCTAGTGGTCGTTTCCCTTTATAACCCATCTGTTTGGCTAGATCATATCCTCTACTATATTTTCATGGGATATGTTGGTGTTTGAAAACTCTTATGCCATAAGGCTGCCAATATGCCTTGAGACTGATGTTAGGACTGGTTAAATCCAAGTGTGAAAGCTCTGCAAGGCAACTAGACCAACTATAGGGTCTTAACATGCCCTCTTCTACTTCTGGCTCTGCAAAACCAAGGTGGGTTCAATGACAAAATTTAGACATAATCCAAACAAAATTCAAACTCACTACACACCCTATACTTATAGATTCATAAAGTAGATTATAGTAAAGGATTGCTAAATGCTAACCAAGCATTCATTGAATCAACTCTACTATGTAGGGTAAAATGGTCTTGTGACCTCAAAACTATGAGGGATTGCAGGATTGGAAATATTAAATACAATTGGGTTTCCTGCAAGATGCAATCAACCATGCAACACTTTGCATTAGCACAAGGATACTAACTTAAGATCAGTGCCTTATCCATTGGGCATCACACCTGAAGTGAACCTAAAACATAAGGACAACTACTAGATTCATCCAAGAATCCAAGCCATAAACACAGTTAAACATCTCTTACACCACTTACAAGTATCCTTACTAATTGGACCAAATGAACCTATGCTTCACTCAGAGACTTTTAACCTGATTCTAAACCAAGGCTGAGAGATGAAACATATACATAAGCAACCTAATGCAGTGAGCCAGAAAACTTAGAATTCATTAAGAGCAACTAAAGGAGAGATCCAAGAATGAAAAACTGTATTAAGTATGTGGATTCAAATCCCTGCATTACAAGTTGACTTAGAAAACACCATAGACAATGTGAAAAAAATACATGAGGTTTTTCCTTAATGCTGATACCACCACTGGAACTAACCAAAATTTAGAACCCTTACATAGTCAAAAAATTTGACTCTTTATACCATTAGCTGCCTTGGAAACCCATAATAGGTTGCAAAAAGCTACAAACAGCTAAGGCATAGGTTTACAATGGCTAACCATAGAAAAATTCAAAAAAACAACATGCCGGAGGGAAAACTAGCACCAATCTGTCAGAAACAAGAATGATGCACAAGAAAGATAAAATATTCAAATCTGTACCTAGGATCACAAATTAATCATGAAAAATAGTCTGACCAGACCATCAAAACACCTCAAGCCAACAAAAACTATCCTCCCCCACATGGTAAAATAGCCTTGCAAACACCCATGGCACCCTGGACCACACTGCAAATGGTAAACCAATTGCTTCTTACCAAACAGGGTCATTTTTGCATTGAATTCTGGTACCTCTATTGTTGCAAACCCTTCTGCAAATTTGAATTCAAATCCCAACGATCACTCAAAAAATTTAAAACATGGTCGTCGATCCCTTTCTCTTCCCAACACATCGAGAAATCAAACTTAATTCACAACAGTCGCAGGCCCCTTTGGAAAGTCAACAACATGATCAGCAGTCAACAACCAATCAAAAAAGAACACCTCAGCAATATCGGCACTGTGGACCCGCCTAAATCCACAACCGCGATCACCAAACAGTGGTCGCATGATTGCATAGCCAAAAAGTGGCCCCTGTGATCATGCGAAAAGGCCACGAGACTGCCACCCTATCACCTGCCAGCCAATCAGGAAAAGCCCCGTCACCGAAAACACTGGCCCCACCTCTCTGGCGAACTGGCAACCGAAGAACTTTCACCAATTCATGAGATACTTTACACCATCGCCAAAAGACTTAGTGACCATGTGACCATTGTTCATTGAATCACCGGATGAATTAGGGCATCAGCTTTTTATTACGCAAATGCGCGAACACAATGAAATCCTGTCGGCACTGCCAGGTCTTTATCCATTCTGCCAAACTTTAGACCCCACCTAGGCCCGCCTGATGCCACATGTCATCATGCTATTCACTACAACCACTGAGCCACTAGACATAGGACCCACCACCAAGAAAAGCCTTACCTTTTGGGAAGATCAGACGGTGGTTCCATGATCGCAAAGGGGAGGAATATTCCTCATGATCATGCGGCAACCGTAGATCTTATCTACATTGTTACTCTGTTTAAGAAATACTAGGCCCACCAACTAACTACTGAGCATTCAACAACCATGCAACTAACCATTTTCCAAGTCATGAGATGTTAGTCGCTAACCACCAAACACTCAGAGATTATGCGACTAACAGTCACCGAGTCGCTGAAGGTTAGGCACCTAACTACTAGAAACAAGAGATTGCATGACAACATAGTCGCCAGGTCACCAAATAAAAGATGTAACTGCCAAAGAATTTGGAGAATCAGTGACATAGCTGAGCAAGGACTGGGCCCCACCATCCATCGCACCTACATAGTTAGGACCAAGGTCGAAAACACACAAAGTATTTGACACAAAGAAAGACCGAAAACACATAAGGTTTTCGATGCCAGAAGACAAGTGCACACAACAAGAAGCACAAGGTCGAAAACAATGCACAGGCTGACAACATCATGGATTTTTAGAAACACTATGGGTTTTCGACACTTAGATAGATTTTGAAAATATTTCTAGTAGACATTAAACTTGGACAAATTTTTGGATTTTTTGATTCAGCACATGTGATTTGGACTAGAGCAAGGTGACACATTGAAGAACACAGGGCTAAGGGCACTTACCATGAAACATTTGCAGGGAGGAGGCCATTTCAAAAGATTTTTGCTAACATAAAAATGGCCTAACATTTGTTCACAGTGCCTTGCTTCAATATTTTTTGGTTCCTTAGAGAGCCATGCTAGGATGGCCTTTTCTTCATTATCATCTTCTAGAGCCACAATAGCCTGAACAAAGCTACCATCATAGATAGCTTGTGGTTGTGTTATTGTAGGCCTCATAGCCTCTGAGGGCCTGCCATGTGATCTAGGAGATACAAGAAGTGATGTCATGGATAATACAGGTTCAATCTAATATCCTCCCATGCTTGTATCTCTGATTTTCAATTTCTATTTTTTCCATCATGTTTTTCCCATACTCAGAAGTGGATGCTTCAATGTTGTGAGGTATGAGTGTATCAGCTGTCTGTTTTAATGTATTACAGACATAACTAGTATTTGTGGGCACAGTAACTTCCATACCATTGAAAGGGAACTTGATATATTGATGGAATGTAAATGGCACTTCTTACATCTCATGAATCCATGGGCGTCCCAACAAAATGCTGTATGCTAGTGGGAGCTCAAGGACTTGATAGATAACATCTCTTTCTACTGGTCCCACTCTAATAGGAAAGCATACGAGACCTTTGGAAGATGTCTCTTATTCATCATAGGCCTTGATTGTGATCTTCTTCTTAGGATCAATAGAAGATTTGGAAAAGCCTAGTTGTTCAATGAGTTTATATGTACATATGTTTAATCTCATGCCTCTATCTATCAATACTCACTTGACCCAATGTTTGTAGATCATGACTTCAATATGAAAAGGATGGTTGTGTAGGTGACTTAAGGAATTATCATCTTCCTTTAAAAATGATAGGTAGTGTGGTGAATTCAAATGACCTACCATAGACTGGAATTGATCTAAATCCAAGTCCTTAGGGACATTGGTGTTTAACAAGGCTCAGTCTAAGATCTCTTTGTGAGCAAGGGAGATCTTGAGTAATTCAAAGATAGATATTTGAGTAGTCATCCTCTTGAGGTGCTCAACAATGTTGTAGTTGGTAGCATGTAACGAAACCAACTATTTAGTATTCAATGACTCAAAAGTGGTTATAGCTGGTTGTTTTCCCAATGAGGAGGGCTTTGATGATGAGGGCTGGTTAATAGATTGGAATTGATCTAAATCCAAGTCCTTAGGGACATTGGTGTTTAACAAGGCTCAGTCTAAGATCTCTTTGTGAGCAAGGGAGATCTTGAGTAATTCAAAGATAGATATTTGAGTAGTCATCCTCTTGAGGTGCTCAACAATGTTGTAGTCGGTAGCATGTAACGAAACCAACTATTTATTATTCAATGACTCCAAAGTGGTTATAGCTGGTTGTTTTCCCAATGAGGAGGGCTTTGATGATGAGGGCTGGTTAATAGAATTAGAAGGTTTTGCTCCTCCCAAAGTGACCTTTTCTTGTGGTCAGGTCATTGCATTGGAAACTTTAGACTATCCATCTCGCTTTTGGACAATAATGACATTAGAGTATTCAGAAGGGACTACCTCAATCATGTTAATGACATTGCTATCATTGGTTCCATAAGTATGATTAATGCGAGCACCTTCTTTTGTCTTAGAACTCTCCCCTTTTTCATATTTTGGCAAGGGTTCTTTGAATGCTTTGTGTTCCGTGTTGGTGGTATGGTTATCCACCATGATCACCTCATTGTCAATGTGATCTTGGATCTCATGATTAAGTTGCATACAGTTCTCAGTCTTATGTCCCATATTCCTATGAAAATCACAGTAGTCATTTTCATTCCACCACTTAGGTTTGACTTTTGGCTCGTAAGGCCTGGAATTGTCCGGTAATGTGATGAGCTGATTTGTGAGGAGAGTTTTAAGTGCAGACCCATATGACTCTCCAAGAGGTGTGAAGCAAGTACAATTCTTTATCAAAGGGGAATGGGAAAATAGAGTCAATAGAGTATTTTGTAGTTGATTTCTTTTGACTCTTCTTCATTGCTTTTAATTCAAGTTTCATTGCTTGCATTTGTCTGGTGATCAGTGTGTAGACACCTAAAAATCTATTAAAAAATAAAAGTATTTTTATTTTATGAAAATTCTTGATGACATCATCATTTGTTAATTAATTAATTATTTAATTAATTAATTTATTTTTATGTCATTAAATCCTCCTATTTTAATTAACCATCTTGAATTAAAGAATCCCTCCCCAAGTCATTTAAATCAAGTTTGAGTGATTTTCCCCTATTTATTAATTATTAATTGATAAATTAACCAAAAATCTTTTAAATAAATAAAATATTTATTTAAATCCTAAAACCTTAGAAATGTTCTAGAAATCTCTAACCTCTTCTAGAATTTCCTAATCTCACCCTAAACTTGATTAAAAAGTGATTCCTACCCTTTTTAGCCTAAACCCTTCAAACTGTGACTTTAGGTCAAAACCCCTCATAAATGCTTCTTACATCCTCATTAATGACTCTTACAAGCCATTGATGAAGCCCATTTCTTTGCTTCCACTCTTATCCCCTTTGCAGACTTCCCTAGTGTTTCTCACATATGTGTGAGCAACCTTAACCAAGGTTAATCTAACCTCACCTCTAACTATACCCCAAACTCTACCCCAAACCTTACCTCTGACCCTAAGTCTCCTTCCTAACCCAAGCCCTTCCTCAAATCCTATAAATACCCTCCTCTTCCAAGAGAAAAACACCAATTCACATCTTTTACATTGAGTAGTGTTATAATGTTAGTTTCATTCTAGAGCTTATGCATTTAGCATACTTTGTTAGCTTACATCATTTTTTATGCTTTTCTAACTCACATTAGCATAGCATAATGGATTAATCTAGCCTCTTTCATAGCATTTGTACATCATTTTCAGCAATATCATATTTTCATTTGGATTAAAATGAATCTAGCTTAATCATTCTTAGCATCATTAGGATCTTTGAAGCCTTAGGGGCAAGCTCAAAGTGCTGAGAGAGCACACCCACATCCCTCCTATCAGAGAAAATTAAAAAGTGCTTAGATGCATCTATTTTGGCTCAATCAGAGGTGGCTTGGTTTTTTATGTTTATGTTTTGGACTAATATAAATGCTAGATTTAAATCTAACGTTTTCCTTGTTTACACCTATTCTGAACAGATACAGATCAAAACCGTAGTCTACATTATGGCACACTCGGTGGGATCCACTTCTTTGGTTCTTTATTGGCATTCTAATGTGGTTTGGAATGTTTTTCTAATTTTTTAAAGATTGTAGGTAGAGGAGCATTTTGAATTCTTCTTCTTCTTTGTAGTATTATTATTCTTCTATTTTGTCTACTCATTCTTCTTCTTATGGGATCTTGGTGTATTTTCCTCAGAAAAATCCATAAGAAGGCTCATTTTCACAAAAATCTTTATAATTTTTGTGCACAAAATTTGTTTCTATCGTGCATCACTCCACCAAAGATCACATCTAGGAAACTAGGTCGCACACTAGAAGAAAGCTCACACCCCGCATTTTTTGGGACCGCATCCAGGATTTCCCAGATTGCATCTGGTAAAGCATCGCATAAGTTTGAATTAAGGATCGTATCTGGGGTCTCATCTAGCAAAGTATCACATCCATTTAAATCTAGGATCACATCTGGGGTTTCCTAGATCGCATCTGGGGTTACAGAAAAATCACTTCAATTTGGGCATAAAACTTAACAAAGCAAAAATCTTACACACTTTTTTTAAATGTTTAAAATAAACCTCAAAATTACTCTTGAATGCCTAAAAAGATAAATCAATCAAATCCTAATCAACTCAAGTCATTCCTAAGTGGTCCTAACATACACAAACACACTTTTAATGTTCTTCATTTGGCTAAAAAGAACCATCATGCTTTCAAAATCTTGGTGTTTTTGAGCTTCATGCAAACTAGGAAAACTTTAACTTTTTGGTGCTTAAAAATGAACCACAAAATTGCATATCATTTCTATTTTTGGTTCCTAAATATCAGTCCTAAATAATTCTAAAAGAATTCCCAAAATCAATCTTGAATCATTAAAAGTGAGGTTCATTTGCATTTTTTTAAAATATCTCTCAAAATCTCATGCAAATTAGGAACAAAGTCTACAAATATTTCCTAAAAACTTTCATATTTGGTTCCTAAAGAGTCCTAATCTTTTTGGTCCTAAAGCATTGATCTTGATAAGAGAAAATATTATGTTTCAAAAATCTTGAAAGTTTCTAAAGTTTTCATGTATGAGATCAAGCTAGGAATCTTTATTTGGATTTAAAAAACTGAATTGGAACATCAAATCTTAAGTGCCCTTAAGGAAAAATTGAAATCAAATCAAGAAAGGCATTTTCTTCAAATTCACTCTTGAAATGTCTTAGTTAAAATCAAAAAACAATTTCTCTTTTCAAATCAAGCTCAAAGCAAAAAACACAACTCTTGAGTGCCAATCTAACAAAATCACAAATATCTTTCAAACTCGTGTGTCTTCAAGGAAAGAAAAATTCAAAAACTTAAACACATTGTGTTTGGCAAAAAGATTTCATTTCCAAACTCACTTAAACAAATTTGGGCAATAAAACTTCTTGATGTGTCTTTAAAAGTTTTCCATTTTCTATAAAATCCTCTTAAATAAGTGACGTAAAATACTTGAACTCAGACAAGTTCACTTGTTTTACTTCTAGCAAAGCCTGTGCAAAGAGAAAATAACTTCCTCTTTGGATAACGACTTCAAACCGGTACTTCCTAGCTAGTATAGAAATAAAGCATTGAGAAAACTCTTGCTTCTTCCCCTCAAGCTTGGGTGATGCATGTTGATGGTAGCCTTAGGTAGGTGAATATCCCTATTATTTCAACATGGTCAACTAGGCTCTTAAGTGAGTCATGCACATACAAACTGATTAGGGGGACTCCATAGATTAACTACAGACTTGATAAATTAGAAGCTACCCAATCTAATCCTGAAGGTATCTGAATCTTTGTACAAGGACCGATCCCTGTGGTTTCCCGGATCACCTTAAGAAACTCACCATATGTATCCCTCTTTTGGGGTATCAAGCTATGGGAAAAGATTTTGGTACTTACCTTCCCTTAGGTAGTTTTGATTGAAGTGTTCTTTGAAGTTACAAGCTCAATTCAAACATTTGTTAGAACATACACTCTCTTCAGGAAAACTATCATTTTTTAGTGGTCAATCATTGCTTGTATCCCACAAGGTTGCCTTGTCTCTTGTCAGGATTATTTTCAAAGTGACTATTGTCAAGTTTGTCCTTTTCCATTTGGACACATCAAAATTGATTCAAAATCTTGACCCAAGCATTTCATAATAGAGCCTTCAAAATTAGACACCAAAAGCTTTGTTTCAATCCAAATTACCAAAATCTCCCTAAGCTATGTCTGATCTGGTCAAACATAAAAAATCAAAGTTTCCCAATTCCTGAGTTTACCAAGAGAAGAAGATTGTAGAAAGAGATCTGAAAGACCATCAACCTATATTAAAAGCAACCCAAGTAGAAGATAAATATCAAGAGAAACTAGACAACATAGGCTAAAATGCCAGAGTAAAGCAATTTGAAACCCAGTTATAGGTTAAGAAAAGCTATATCAATCTAGAGAGAGAATACTAGCTTGGCCCATTGCATATCCATTACTCCTTCATAATCCCACAATCCTATCTCGGCATCCCTTCATCCTAGCTCATCCTTAGATCTCATCTTTGTATCACCATCCATCCTTAGTTGCATCCCAAATCATTTCTAGATGCATCATTACATGATTTATCATCTTCCTAAGTTGCATCATAAGTTATCCCTTTTCAACTGCATCTAGGTCATCCTCTTAGAAATAGCATCTTTCCATCATCCTTCCATCAATAATCCTCAATCGAAATCCCAAATCCTTGATCCAAATCCAACCATTCATCATCAAAAGTCATAACCCACCATCCTTGCACCAAATCCAATGATCCTAGTCCTAAACACTTAGTGTTCAAATCATTTGAGCTACTTCCAATCCTTATCCAAAATTAGAAATCTCCACCCTTTGATAGAACATTATTGATGCAGTGCAAGGCAAGAGAATCCCCGATGGAGATGTCCTAGCCCCTAGCAAATAACCACACAATAGAATATAATAACAATACAGAGATATAGATCCACACAATGCCAATACTCATAATAGAATCATCATATTTTCATCCAACATGCCCGGCTGTAAGGCCTTTCGGGTTACGGCCAAATACAATGCAATTACAATAGAAACTCCACAAGATCTCACAAGATCCAAACCAAAACCCTAGCTAGCCCAGATCCACACACTGGTAGGAACCCCCAAGGAAGATCTAAACTTGTGCTCGCAAGCCCACCAAGTAATCTCCTTGTTTCCCAAGCCGCAGCCACTAGCTCTCCTCAAAACTCACTCCACATCCACCTCCTCTTCTCCCAAGTGGATCAATGATTGCCTAAAGACTTCCCCCACAACCCCTACTTATACCAATCTAAGCCACAGGTCGGCCCTAAAAATAAATTAAATACAAATACCGAAATTAAATGCCACAAGTCGGCCAACAACAACAATTAAATTCCCAAAATAAATGTCTTAGTAAAATCACGATATCTCCTAGCTCTGGATGAATTAGAACTCATGCTTTGAAACATAGGTAGAAATATAGGCCCTCTTCAATGCCTGAAATTTTCATCCTCTAACTCTTTATGGAAAATTACTTATACAGCCTGAAATAGGCACCAAATTCCTAAGCAAGGCCGAGCTCCCCTAGGCCATGCTGAGCAACCAAGATCATGCCAAGTTCCATTAAATACATCAAAACCAATTACCCAAGACCCAAGTGGGTTTATCCAACTCTACCAAACCCCTCACATATGAAAATAAGTCCACACAACTCCATCAAATCTCCCAAACATACAGGATAGCCAACTACCCTGGGATGCTCCTGCATCAGACTCCCCAGGTGCGAAAAGAAGTATGCCTCATACTTTGATGCCAGATGAAATATCTGCAACCATCTTCATCTTCACCAAAGGCTTCCACTCCAACAGGGATAGTAGAACCAACATGAAAATCACCCAAATCCGCATCCATCTGTCAACCACTAGAATCTCAACCATCCAATCAACATGCTCACTGCCAGGAACAAACTGAACATAGTGCCTCACCAACATTCTCTGTAGCTGATCACTACCAACAAAAACAATATCCTCAATCATGAAATCCATGTCACCAACATGTAAGCTCAAATCCACAATAGGAGCAACATGTAAATCCTCAACCATGTCAACCACCAACAGGTCCACATCAGGAACATACAGATCCGTAGTATCATGTAGATCCTCAACCACATCAACAACTAGTGAATCCACACCAGAAACATCCATATCAACAACATCCATATCACCAACATATGGATCATCACCCTTAGCAACCTGATTATCCATGACCAAGTGCTCCACAATTTCCATGTCAGACTCAACCAACTGATCATGAAAACCAATCTCAATCACAGCATCAACAAGGTTAGGAAGCTCCATAGAAACATCCACAAGTTTCTCCGTAGGTTCCGCATCAGCCTCCACACACTAATCAACAAAACCAACTTCCATCTTGACCTTGCTATGCCCTCTTCTCTCTCGAACAAGTCTTCTAACCGGCCAAACAACTCGCTTCCTGATCGGTAGACTCCAGTTCCACGGTTTCAAGATCTCTCGAACTCTTTTACGAAATTTATCCAGAGATGGATCACTCTCAACCATCCCTTCCTTAACTTGATTAGTCAATCTAGCTTCCAACCGAGCACAAGTCTTTGAAATATTCTTCTCCACCACATCATGGATTTTTGCAATCATCTCAGGGTCCAATCTTCTTAGAGCCATCTTCTAAGATCTTCGCAAACCCTCTGTAGCAAATCACCAATTAGATCCAACCTTCAACTAGGTCCTAGTGCAAACTACCTCACATTTGGTGTTCTGTCCACACACTCAGGAACAACCTTCACTCTGAAAAACTCCACCCACGGTCCTGGTGTAAACTACCTCACATTCGGCGCTCTGTCCACACACTCAAGAACAACTATGCTCTGATACCACTTGATGAAGTGCAAGGCAAGAGAATCCCCGATGGAGATGTCCTAGCACCTAGCAAATAACCACACAATAGAATATAATAACAATACAGAGATATAGATCCACACAATGCCAATACTCATAATAGAATCATCATATTTTCATCCAACATGCCCGGCTGTAAGGCCTTTCGGGTTACGGCCAAATACAATGCAATTACAATAGAAACTCCACAAGATCTCACAAGATCCAAACCAAAACCCTAGCTAGCCTAGATCCACACACTGGTAGGAACCCCCAAGGAAGATCTAAACTTGTGCTCGCAAGCCCACCAAGCAATCTCCTTGTTTCCCAAGCCGCAGCCACTAGCTCTCCTCAAAACTCACTCCACATCCACCTCCTCTTCTCCCAAGTGGATCAATGATTGCCTAAAGACTTCCCCCACAACCCCTACTTATACCAATCTAAGCCACAGGTCGGCCCTAAAAATAAATTAAATACAAATACCGAAATTAAATGCCACAAGTCGGCCAACAACAACAATTAAATTCCCAAAATAGATGTCTTAGTAAAATCATGATATCTCCTAGCTCTAGATGAATTCGAACTCGTCCTTTGAAACATAGGTAGAAATATAGGCCCTCTTCAATGCCTGAAATTTTCAGCCTCTAAATATTTATGGAAAATTACTTATACAGCCTGAAATAGGCACCAAATTCCTAAGCAAGGCCGAGCTCCCCTAGGCCATGCTGAGCAACCAAGATCATGCCAAGTTCCATTAAATACATCAAAACCAATTACCCAAGACCCAAGTGGGTTTATCCAACTCTACCAAACCCCTCACATATGAAAATAAGTCCACACAACTCCATCAAATCTCCCAAACATACAGGATAGCCAACTACCCTGGGATGCTCCTGCATCAATTATCTAGGGAATCCTTACTTGTCCTTGTAAGCCTCATCATCTCGAGCAAGAGATTGGTGTACATTGATAAGAATATAGTTAGCCAAGATCATCAGTCTATCTTAGGTTGATAATCCTTCTTGATCCTACATCAAGAAGTAGCAACTCATTTAACCAACATTTAGTAATCTTCCACAATCCTCCACCAATCCTCCATCATCCATGACCCAAATCAAATAAATCCCACCAATCTTCCATCATCCTTGACCCAAATCAGAGTATCTCATGATTCTATCATCATCCTACCCTCATTCAGTTGTTCCAAATCCTTGCATCACATCTTAGAAATCCACTATCTTTAGAGTTCTTAGAAACATCTTTCATCTATCCCATCATCTACATTTTGATCCTTAGATCTCCATTCCATATCTACTGAGATAAGATCCAAGAAGAGAAGGAATATGATCCCAATCAGGCCACTAGTTTGTCAGATCCAAACAATCCTACCAGCGTGATGGTAACCTACAATCCTTAGAACCCACAAGGTGATAATATATGGGATGATCCTAATGGACCCCCCACTTCATTTCCATGGAGACTTTCATGAATCATTTAGGGCATGCACAAATAGTAAGTGCACTTATTGATAAGAATCGACAAGTCATATTGGCTAACTTTGCATAGGAGGGTACTCCCATTCCACCATATCTCTAACCTCAAATTCCCATAAACAACATCCAAATCCTAGTAGAAGCATACAACTCCTTGATCCCAACTTGCACATGTCTTAGGAAACTGTGTCCATCCCCCACTTCTTGCAAAGTAGTTTTGCGAGTCCCACAACATAAGTAGTAACACAATCCACTCTATTTTCCATCATGGGAATGTTAGAAAGTAAAGTCCACCAAGATAACTGAGAGGGGGGGCGGGGGGGGTGAATCATTTATCAGATAATTATAACCTTTATCAGCTTGAATAGATTTTAACCATATAAGCAATGTAACCAACAACCATAAAAAGATATTCATGCAGAATAACACAATGACACAAGCTATGTTGACTAGGGAACCTCTTGATCAAAGAGTGAACCCTAGTGGGAATGATGCCCACAAAAGATGCACCAATATGAATATTCCTTGTGAAAGGATGGACTCTGTTAAGAGTCTTATGAAATACATTCAGTACATATGAATCCCTACTAAAAGATTCTAACTCTGTTAGGAGTTATGGAAGATAGAAGGAACCATTGCCCAGACAACTTCAATGGCAAGATCACTGAACACACTGTCCAACTGATCTCTAGATTATTCAATAGAATAATATCAAAATATTACTAATCTCAACAATATGTTACCTCTCCTCTGACTATGCCAAACCACACTCACTGCTACACCAGATCTCAATTTTTGATCTTTGTATCTCGTATATCCTCTTTCCACAAATTTTCTTTCACAATTTCATTCACTCTTACATTACTTCATTAAAAATTCCATATTAAAAAAAGGAAAACATTCCTTCCTTTATACCACACTCAAGTAATTACAAATGATTCTGCATACAAATTACAAAATAAAAGTTTCCACACACTACACAAAAATTACACAAAATTGTCGGCTTCCAATTAGAATAACTCTTCACTCGTGTGACCTCAAAGTTTACATTGTCATCCGCATCACTATCAACATGTCTTAAACTGATCTCTAACTACACATAACCAGATTCCATCCTGATTAGGAGATATCATCCGATTACCACAAACTGCTACTCAAGAAAACTGCCTAAATACTACTTCCACTGAAATGCTCATAACTTCCATGAATAAATGAATTACTATTTGCGCTCTTAACCATGAACATATAACACATCATAGAGTAATTCCTCAACATCACATAGGTTGATCTCTAATATCCCACGTGCACTAATCCAAACATTTTCTGCTCCTCTGCTAATCTTCAGTAAATCACTATGTTGACATCAATGATAATGACAGTCATGAATGCAAAAACAACTGCTACAAAATGGCTGCTAATACTCCCATAGGATATATTCAACATTCATTCCTAACAATTTCCCCCATTGGCATTGATGGAAAGATAGATGAAAAACATCCAATGTTCCATAAATCCAACACTGTAACACTCCTGCTCTGAAAAATACTTCAAGTCCTCTTCATCAATCAAATCTTGCTTCGTTTTCCTATTCAGTTCTCTCCAACATATGGTACAAATGGTTTTTCATTGACACTTCTCCCCCATTGACATCAATGGTAGAAATTTCATCATTAGGTCAACAACAACTCTAATGTCAAAAGACACTATTCAGAAAATACATTCACTAGAGTCCTCATGACTCAGCTTAGATACATATACTCCCCATAGAGGAAGTATCAACATCCAGTCCAGAAGAAAGATAGGGATCATATACCACTAGATAGATGCAACAATTTTAATCACTTCTCAAAAGTAGGCTGGGGTATAACCCCAAGCATACCTCTCAGATACTCAAATGTATCCTTAGGCAAAGGTTTTGTAAATATGTCTGCAATCTTCTCCTTTGTGCTTATGTATTCAAGTCTGACTTCTTTCTCAGCAACTTTCTCTCTTACTACATGATACTTTATCTCTATATGCTTTGTCTTAGAATGTAATACAGGGTTCTTAGACATACTAACTGCACTGGTGTTGTCACAATGTATAAAAACAAGCTCAACAAATTTTATTCCAATATCCTTTAGCATCTGCTTCATCCAAATTATCTGGTTATAATTGTTTGTTGTTGCTACATACTCTACTTTTGTTGTGCTTTGTGAAATACAATTATTCTTCTTGCTTAGCCAATAAACCAATCTTCCTCCAAGGAAAAATGGTCCACCACTGGTGCTCTTTTTATCATCAACACTGCCTCTCCAATCAGCATCTGTATATGCACATAGGGTAAAATCATCAGATTTTTCATACCATAATCCATACTCAATTGTGCCTCTTAAATATCTCAGTATCCTCTTCACTACTACATAATGTGATTCTCTAGGTTCAACTTGAAAGCTTGCTACAATTCCAACTAAATGTGCTATATCAGGTCTTGTATGTGTCAAGTACTGTAATCCTCCAATCATAGATATGTATTTCTTCTATTCCACTGCAGGAGTCTCATCTATGCTAGATAACTTATGTCTAGTTACCATAGGTGTTGCAACTAGTTTACAGTTCTCCATTCCAAATCTCTTTAACAAATCATTCAAGTACTTTGTCTAACTTACAAAGATACCATCACTATTCTATGTTATCTACAATCCCAAAAAATATTTCATTTCACCAATCATACTCATTTCAAATTCAGTCTTCATTTCATCTACAAATTTATCATTGGCTTCATCTTCTCCTCCAAAAATGATATCATCAAAAAAAATAACTACAACCAACAAACCATTTTCAATTTCTTTTGTGTATAGGTTGCTATCAGCTATTCCTTTTGTAAATACTAATTTTATCAAATACTTGTCCAATCTTGCATACCAAGTTCTAAGTGCTTGCTTTAGTCCATATAAAGCTTTCTTCAGTTTACATACCATGTCTCCTTCTTGAGTTAAAGGAAAACCTTCAGGCTTTTCAATGTAGACTTCTTCCAACTCTCCATTTAGAAATGTTGACTTCACATCCATCTGATACACTTTGAACTTCTTAAAAGCTGCATAAGCCAAAAACATTCTTATTGCTTCAATTCTTGCTATTGATGCAAAAGTTTCTTCATAGTCAATTCCTTCTTGCTGTGAGTATCCTTTACATACCAATCTTTCTTTGTTCCTTACTACTTCTTGTTCATTCATCTTGTTTCTGAATACCCATTATGTTCCTATAACATTCTTATCTTTAGGTCTAGGGACCAATTCCCATGTCTTGTTATTTTCAATCTGATCTAGTTCTTCTTTCATAGCTTTAATCCAATGTTCATCTTCACAAGCTTCAGTAGTAGATTTAGGTTCAATTTGAGAAATCAAACATAACTATTCTTGTACCTTATTTTGATTCTGAACTCCTCTGTCTATGCTTCCAATAATCTACTCAAAAAGATGATTCCTTGATAAATTCTTCTTAGGTGTCACTGTCTCAGATCTCACTCCAAGTGTTGGTTCTTCAATTACCTCACTGTGGATTTCATTCAACAAATCACTATTAGTTCCATAGAATAATTTAGTAGTCTCAATGTTAGATCTAGGATGAGTTCATTCATCTGATTCATAATCAAGCATTCTTTCCTGAATTTTTAACTTTTCATCAACTTTAACATTTGCGCTCTCAACAATAGTCTTAGTTCTCTTATTGTAACATCTTTAAGCTTTTCTTTTCAAAGAATATCCAAGAAATATACCTTCATCACTTCTAGGATCAAAATTTCCAATGTCATCATCTCTCTTTATATGACATTTGCTTCCAAAAATTCTAAAATACTTAACTAAGGGTGCATGTCCAAACCATAGTTCATAGGGTGTCTTATTTGTGTCTTCTCTGATTTGTACTTCATTCATTGTATACACTATTGTGTTCACTACTTCTCTCCAGAATATCTTCGCTAAGTCATTCTCAAATAACATAGCTCTTGCTACTTTAGTCATTGATCTATTTCTTCTTTCTGCAATACCATTTTGTTTAGGTGTCCTAGGGGCTGAAAATTGTCTCTTAATACCATTCACTTCACAAAAGGTGTTAAATTCTCCACCTCTATCTGATCTCAAACATTTAATCTTCATTCTAGATTCATTCTCAACTTTATTCTTAATGACCTTCAACTTATCAAATGCTTCAGATTTTTCTTTAAGAAATGCAATCCACATCATTCTTGTAAAATCATCAACAAGAATCATAAAATACCTTTCTCCATAGAATCCTCTAGTCCTTGTAGGACCATTCAAGTCTGTATGAACAATCTCCAACTTCTCTACTGATGTAAACTTCTTACTAGGAAATGAGCTTCTCTTTTGTTTAGCCATCACACATTCCTTGCACATCATGTTAGTAGGCTTCATAATTCTAGGAAAATCTCTTACTGCAAGTGTAGTACTCACTTTCACAATGTTATCAAAATTTATATGACAAAATTTTTTGTGCCATAACCAACTATCATCAATATTAGTAATCAAGCATGTCATCTTAGTAGGATTCAACTAAAATACATTACCTCTGGTTCTAGGTCCAGTACCAATCAAATTTCTATGTTTGTCTTTTATCACACAAGTTTTCTCAGTAAACCAAACTTGATATCCCTTATCAACTAACTATCCAACACTCAAAAGATTATGTTTAAACCATCCACAAAGTAAACATCATCAGTATTAGTCTTTCCATCAAGAGTAATAGATCCTATACCTTTAATCAAACAAGGTGCATTGTTTCCAACTCTAACAACTCCTCCATCATAATTGTTAAACTTTATGAACTTTTTCATGTCTCCAATCATATGATGTGAAAAACCACTATCTATAATCCAATCAACTTTTTTTTCAACTTGATAAACTAGAGCTTTTTCTTCCTTAACCTCTGTTTCATGATTTTCTTCTCTAATTTCTACAAATCCTATATCATCATTATTCTCAGTATCACTTTCAATTAAGGTTCTCTCTATACTAGCTTCAAGTTCTTCATCATTAGCATCATAACATTCCTTAGATCTTCTAGGCTTAAAATTGTTTTTGTACGCCTTAACTCTCTTAGGACATTTAGATGCAAAATGACCATATTCTTGACATGTCCAACATTTAAATATTTTCTTACCATCTGGTTCTCTCTTCAAAAGCAAGGCAGTACCTTCTTCAATCTTCCTATCTTCTTCATTTCTAGATCTATTGCTACCAACATAATCTCTGCTCACACTGATGCTTCTTGAAAAACTAGGGTGAACACTAAGAGCACTGAATGTTGTCTTCATTCTAGGTAAGTCTCCTAATAACCTCATGTTCATTTTTGCTACTTCCAATCTTCCAAGAAGAGTCTCTCATGTAAAGTTCATAGTACAAGGTATAACTTGTTCAATCATCTGTATTATCTTCTTAAATGTAGGAGTCAATGTCCTCAAAATTTTCCATATCACTTCATTCTCTGTCTTTGTTCCTCCACAAGATTTTATACCTACAACAATCTCTGACATTCTACCAATATAGCTTCTAACAAATTCATCTTCCATCATTCTTATATCTTCAAATGCACATATCCATTTATGTAATTTGACTTTCTTTGCATGTTCATCACCTTCAAAAGTAGACTATAAAGCTAACCAAATTTCATGAGATGTTTTCAAATATTTTACTTGACTATACTCATTCTCCAAAAGGGCTAAAAAAATTGCTTCTCTAGCAAGTATGTTACACATGAATAGATCTCTTTCATCATTAGTACATGTTTCAATATTATCCTCATCAATGACTGTCTTCTCATTCTTAGTAATCAACCAATAACTTGGTCCTAAACATAGTAGATGTGTCTTCATCTTTTCTTTCTAGCTGTCAAAATTTACTCCATCAAACTTAAGGCTTTCTTTCCTAAAATTCACCATGGATCTCCTTAAGCTGTTAAACTTTTCTTTCAAGGACCTACTGCACTAATACCAATTGTTAGAAAGTAAGTCCACCAAGATAACTAAGAGGGGGGGTGGTGAATCGGTTATCAGATAATTATAACCTTTATCAACTTCAATAGATTTTAACCATATAAGCAATGTAACCAAAAACCATAGAAAGATATTCATGCACAATAACACAATGACACAAGATATGTTGACTAGGGAACCTCTTGATCAAAGAGTAAACCCCGATAGGAATGATGCCCACAAAAGATGCACTAATATGAATATTCCTTCTGAAAAGATGGACTCTGTTAAGACTCTTATGAAATAAATTTATTACATATGAATCTCTGTTAGGATATTTTGAATCCCTACTAAAATATTCTAACTCTGTTAGGGGTTATGGTAGATAGAAGGACCCACTGCCCAAACAACTTCAATGGCAAGATCACTGAACACACTGTCCAGCTGATCTCTAGATTATTCAATAGAATAATATCAAAATATTACTGATCTCAATAATATTTTACCTCTCCTCTGTCTGTGCCAAACCACACTCACTACTACACTAGATCTCAATTTCAGATCTCTGTATCTCGCATATCCTCTTTCGACAAATTCACTTTCACAATTTCATTCACTCTTACATTATTTCATTAAAAATTCCATATTACAACAAGGAAAACATTCCTTCATTTACACCACACTCAAGTAATTACAAATGATTTGGCATACAAATTACAAAATAAAAGTTTCCACACACTATACAAAAATTACACAAAACTATCGGCTTCCAATTATAATAACTCTTCACTCGTGTGACCCCAAAGTTTGCACTATCATCCACATCACTATCAACATGTCTTCAACTTCTATCTAATTACACATAACTAGATTCCATCTCAATTAGGAGATATCAACTGATTACCACAAACTGCTACTTAGGAAAACTACCTGAATACTACTTCCATTAATAAATGAATTACTATCTGTGCTCTTAACTATGAATATATAACACATCATAGAGTAAGTCCTCAACATCACATAGCTTGATCTCTAATATCCCATGTGTGCTAATCCAAACAATATCTGCTCCTCTGCTAATCTTCAGTAGATCACTATGTTGACATTAATGACAATCACAGTCATAAATGCAACAAAAAATGCTATAGAATGGCTACTAATACTCCCATAGGATATATTCAGCATTCATTCCTAACAAGGAACACCATCATCTTCTATGGCATCTCAAGTCATTACCTAGGCCCAAAGCTTTGCACAAAACCAACCACCACCTCCTACGCAAGCCACCACATAAGTAGTTCCTTCACCATCTATAAGCCAAGTAGCAGCATCATTTCCAGGGGCAACGTAATCATTTCCTTCTTTTTTCCAATAATCCTCTACCTCAACATCATCATTTCTTGGGGAAACACAATCATTCCCCATTCCTATTCAACAAGCTTCCACATTAGCATCACCCTTTTTGTGGGGAATAGAAGCATCTCCTTCCACTTTCCAACCAGGATTTTCCCACACATACAATACACCTCCACCTTTCATTTGAAATACACAAGCCCAACAATCAGCCTTCACAACTAGGATGCCCTTCATGAGATTTTAGAATCCACCATCTACATCCAAAATCCCTACATCTACATTTCCAACATTCTCTTCATCATAACTCCTAACATGAATGGGTTCTCATTGGGGCCTTACTCAAGAAGAAATGCAAGCTTTAGGAATACCGACCCACTCTCGTATGTCCATACCTACAACCTAGCAAGCCACATTCTCTCAAGCAATGCAACAACAACCATCACAGCCTCCGCCAACTTCATCCTTTCCTTCATATACCAACTATCTATCTGCACCACCTACCTCTTCTCAAATGGTTCCATCACCCCAACAAAAGAGTTATTCTCATCTCACAAGCTACCTTGCACAACCACCTCTTGCTTCTAGCTTCCCAACATCCATTCCACCCTTAAGAAATGTAGGAATGCATCCAACCTACATCAACCAAGCCCAAAGTGAAGTGCATCAAGGCCTAGCCTATCAACAATCTGCACCATTCCATCAGCCTCCTCCACCACAACAACACTTCCCAGCACAACAATGGCAACATCCTATCATCCCCCGATAGCAACAAGCATCCTCATATCCAGCACTTCAACAAAGTCTCATTGTACCCTAGTAGCAAGCCATTTTGTATCCTCCACCACAGTACCCTCCCGCACCTCAGCAACAATATCATCCCCAACAATCATCATCTCAAAATCCATTCCAATCCACTTATCTTACAGCGAAATCTCCATTTCCCACTCCACAATATCCACCACAAAATTACCTTTATTCCCTTGCACCACTAGATCCTTTCCAAATGGGAGTACCCACTCAAACGTTGATCAACACCGAATGGGAAGAAATGAAGAATTATCTTAAGGAGCTAAAAGTTAGAAAAGAAAACAAAACCTTCAAATTTGAAGAGGTATGTCCCTATCCTTTCAATTGATCAATCATGGATGTCCCTTTCCCTAAGCACTTCAATACACCCAAATTTGATAAATATCAAGGGAAAGGAGACCCTGTGAATCACATCAAAGAGTTCTATATGGCATGCCAAGAAGTGGCATTCAATGACAACTACCTTATGTGCCTATTCCCAAAGAGTTTAGGAGGAACTATTGTTGAGTGGTTTTACAAGATACCTTATGGGACAATCTCAACATTTTCCAAGCTTTCTGAGAAGTTCGTTGCATAGTATGCCCATAATGTCAAGAATGAGTTGTCCTTATTAGACCTTTACAACTCAAAGTAGAAAGGATGAGAAAGCCTAGCCAACTATTTGCAATGATGGTAGAACCTCACTACTAGGTTCTCATATCAACCAACTGAGAAGCATCTAACCAAGGTCTTTATCGATAACCTGCATCCCAAACTATCCCACTTCATGAGGAAGAACTACATCCAAACATACCAAGAGATCAAAAGAAAGGGGATAGATATTGAAACAGGCATCCTCGATGAAGGCACAATCTAACACTACATGCAAAGATGATTCCCACAGCAAGTCCAATAATAACAATCCCTGTTATTTCAATCGAAACAAAAACATTATTACTGATAGAGCCATAGACACTAAGCATGTCCAAATCATTATGGCCGATCCTATGCCTACCCCTACATATCAACAACAAGCTACACCAATCCATAAACAACCTCTGAAGCAATATCAACAACAACAACCTCAAATCAATTAGCAACCTATGCAAACCTACCAGCAATAATCTCCCATCCATGGGTAACCCATGCAGAACTATCAACATCAAGAACTTCAAGAAAATTAGGGCAATCCAACTTATCAAGCCAATTCCATATCAACAACTCCCAATCTGAACAAGCCTCGAGCCCAGACTCACTAGAAGAGAATCTTCACACCTCTTGGTGAACCTCTGGGTATAATCTTTTATCAAATGGCCAAGGCCAATCTAATCACATACTCACCAACTCAGCAATTTGATTATGCCACTCTTAAGCCTAACTGGTACAAAGATCATGAGTACTGTGATTATCATCATGTCAAAGGACACACTACCCTAAGGTGTATGAAACTAAAGAATTACATCCAAGATCTCATTGATAGAAAGGAGATCCAAGTGGACACACCATCCAATTTGCAAATATATCAGAATGTGTTCCCACAACATAATGTTGGAAAGAACCAAGCCAATGTTAATCCCCCACCTCATAACCATGACAAAGGCAAACAAGGAGACCATGCTGACCATAAAAACTATACAACTTCCAAATGAACTATGACAAATTTGTTGGATGTATAACCCAAGTCGAACCCATAGTCAATGTCATCCATGTCAAAGGAGTAGATAGTTAGTGTGTTGTCACCACACACCAAGGCTAGATATCTGTCATCAGTGCAAATCCAAGGCCATCACATAATACACAATACAACCTTATATAGCATCTTGGGAATACACCTGCCCAAATATCCATCCTTGACCTTCTCTGCACTTCACCCCTCCATCAAGAAATCCTCAACCAAGGCCTCCAAGAAGGACATGTCTCCACAGACATAAATTTCATCCAGTTTGAAAACCTTGTGGGACATCTATATGCATCCTATGCTCTATCCTTCAAGCCATCTGACATACCACATGTTACACCTGACCATAATATCCTTCTCTACATCATCATTATGGTCTAAGATTTTTCTATTAAAAGGGTCATGATAGATAATGGCTCAACCCTAAACCTGTGCACTTTTAAATTCATTGAGTAGATAGGGTTCACTAAGGCTGACATATCACATGAAGTCATCACCATCAAGGCATACAAAAACTTGGAGCATACCTCTAAAGGTACCATTATTTTACCTATCAAGTTAGGCCCAGCAACACAAGACACCATTTTCCATCTTGTTGATCTTGACCTACCGTTTAACATCCTCCTCGACCAACCATGGATCCATTCCATAAAGGTTGCAACATCTAATTACCATCAATGCATCAAATTTCCACATCAAGGAATTGAGGTTACCATCCATGCAGATCCCCAACCCTTCACATACTATAGTGTGATGGAAGCATCATTCCCTCATTCCACTCATTATCCTAGAACTGACATTGGCACTTATGTCACCATCTCTTCCCGATCTCATAGCGATCCAGAGATAATCCTAGCATCCACTCTTTCCTCCATCAAAATCAACAACCAAGGTTGTGGTGAATACACCCTGAATGATGCATTTGTAGTAGGGGCCCTACCTCTTGATCCACATACACAAGGGCACCCAAGTCACCAAAGCATGCCTACTCAAGTTGAGCATGATGTTAAGCAAATGGGACATATGACTTTTGTCTCCCATGGAAATATAGATAATCAAGATATTCACCTTGACATCAATAGGTGGTTGTTCAAAGATCCCCCACCCCTTGACACTCAACTTCTTGGTTACTTCAAAGACAAATATCCACAATCACACAAGTATGCCACAGAACAATGGAAATACCAAGGCGGTGGTCTAGGACCTCAAGAAGGCAGAAGCAAATATCCAATCGAAGCCTCGAAGAGTCCATAGCATCAAGGTCTTGGCTTTAATACCCCTTGCCTACGTATACAAGAGGCTAATACCACAACTAGGGGCACCAACATGACCAACGTTCACTTCTTGAATAGCTAGGATGACCTTGTAGAGATTGAAGACATCCACGAAGAGGAAGAAAAGAGATCATTTGATGACATATTCAATGATGATACCCTCTTGGATGCTTATGTCCTCCATCAACTTGCCATTAATATTGTAGAACTTCCCCTCATCCATCCTAAACTAATAGACTGGGACCAACCAAGCGTCACACACATCGATGAGTTCCAAAGAACACAAGTGCTCCTAAGGATCATGGGAGCATCAGGCCAACAAACATATCAACATTAGGAATCAGTTCATATCTACAAGATTGACCCTAAATGATATTTTAGGGAGGAGGCAAGCTTTAGCTAAAAAATTAAAACATAAAAAGAAAATAATGAGACCTTATTTGAAAACCCCTCTGGGGCGCATTATGACTCTAAAAAGGAGAAAATAAAGGGCATATCTTCTAGTGAAAACCTTTCTAAGGTGCTAGAAGATGGAGACTTGCCTCTTCCTCCCATCTAGGGTTACAGACTCGAGTAGTCTGTAAGTGTTCAAAATTGCAGATTATCAAAACTAATCAGAAAACCTTTGATTCTTAACACTTATAGTCCCAATAGATGCATCAAACAATAACAAACACTAAGGTAATAAGCATCTATGTCCTTCTTCACTTTGAGCTTTTAGCCACAGGTGGGTATACCTATTAGATTGAATTCTTCAAATATCACAATAGGTATCTGTATACTTGATATAGATCTAAGCATATAAATCTCTCACAACTTTAAAGTAAATCATTATTTTAATTGATTGATGGTGTAAACAGTGCAATCCTAGAAATAACCAATACCAAATCCTAGGGCATCAGAGTCAAATAAATGTAAATATATAGAAAATATCTCAACTCAAATAACCCAAACCCCAGAGAAAATACCTTACAAATTATCTTCTTATGCATACACCATTTCATCAAATTCATCCACAAATATTGAAGTCTCTAAGACCTCACTCAAGATTTACCCCTCCCTTAAAAGGAACTCAAATTTCAACCCCATTATCTACCTTGTAGAAAGATGTACCTAAAATGCCTTGCAAATTAAATACACAAAGAAATCACATTCATACATGAAGACAACAAAAAGATATACATGGAATTTCAGTATATTTTTATTTATCAAATTCTTGTATCAGTACATTCAAAAGACTTGGATTCCTAAGAATCAAAACACTAAAATTATAAACTCCTATTACACTAAGTATTTCACCACCCTTTGGTGTGATTTAGAACTTCCTATATATAAGAAAAACCATCTTGGAATCCTTTAAAAAAGGATGCAACAAGCTTTAGATGGTTTTAATAGTGCCTTGCACTAGAGTACAAAATATTTAAATTTCAAACACAAAGGAAAGAAACTGGTGCCAGAAGTTATTTCTTCTCATTGTGAATCCCCCTTTTGAGTTGCACCTTTGTCTGTTAGTAATCAAAGCAACTGATAAAGGTTTTATGTGAATGATGACCACCATTATAGGCTAACCTACATCATTCTTTGTATGATAGTTTCTCTACCTATATTTCAAGATTCGGTGCCAAGTGCGGTTCACTCTTCTTCTTCTACTTCTAGCTCAATGACAGTTGGCTTTTTCTTCTTCTTCTTCTTTATATTTCTATCCCAAGCTGCCACATCATCTTTTGAAGGCCAATTATACCCTTGAAAATCTTGCTACAACTTGATCTACATATCCCATTTGGAATCGGTGATGGCCTTTATATCAGCAACAAATTAAATGCAGTCATTTTCCACTTTGATCAAATTATCAATAATATTGTTGCAACCATCCATGTCTAAGGATCCATCATCACTAAGAAAGGCCTTGTGCTTGATTGTCACTTGGTCCATGCTTGATTTCCACTCCTCCAGACTTATGATATTTCCATCATCTCCAAATACTGAAGGCAAATACTTACTATAGCCTTGACCAAACATGGTCATCTTAGTTTTTACTTAATTTTCCTTTCCTTTGATAAAGCTCGAGGTGGTACTAATCAATTCTATCTTCTCATAAACTTTAGTAACCACCTCAGGATATCTTGTCTATGAGGTTTCAATGCATCTAATTTTTCAAACATAGCACTTCTTCTAGACCATATATTAAAGAGTGGCTCCAAAGTAGCCACTGCCTCTTTCACATTTTCATTAATCTTTTGCAACATGCCTAATGCTTGATGAACTGAGTCCATTTTTTCTTTAATTCTTTCACAATTGTGTTGCATGATGTTAGAGATAGCCTTCAAGGCTTCATCAAGCTTTACTTTCTTTGAATCCTTTGTTGCTTTATCAGAAGTCTCTGTCTTTGATGGGACTACAACTTCAATCTGTATAGTTGGAGGGGGGACTACTTTAGAATCTTCTTAAAGCTTATCTTTTAAATCCTCTAGTTCACCCTCCAAATCATTGATCTTCACTAGCCTAAAATCTCTATCCTTAGATATTTTCATTGAATCTTCGAACAGCTGTGCATACCTCTTTGACAATTGGGCTGTCTTTTCTTCATACAGGTGGGAAAAATGTGTCACAGCCTTTGAAACCTCAAGATCACTACTATTTTGGACTATCTAGATGATCTTGTCTCCCTCCATTTTATCCTCTATGCTCACCAGAGAAGGCTTTTGGGTCCTTGGTAAAATCCCATTCAGGAATCAAGAGCATCCCACTAGATTTTACCATTTCCCTAGCTTCCTCAACAGTGATATTCTCTATGCCAAGGTCATAGGAAGTAAGAGCCATCAAGGTCTCATCACTTGGTTCCATACCCTCTAGAAGAGCCTTAGCAACTTCTTGTTGTTTCCTCCAAATAAGGAAATTTATGAATTCATCACTCTTGATGAATTGATCATCACTAAGGAATTCATCCTGGTATAACTCCCTCTCATCCTTTCCTAGCAACATAGGCAGCTCCTCTTCTTCAATTGAGGCTACCTTTTTTCCTTCTCTAACAGTCTTCCTCAATTGGTGATAATAAGTTTGGTCACTAGGTACTAGAGATGAGGCTCTATCTATCATTTTCTTGTGTTTCTTCTCCTTGGAGGGCCCACCTACGTCAATTTTTTGCCTTTTTTATGGTGGTTCAGAAGTACCCTCTGCCTCTTGTGGGTCTTGAGTGACATTAATGATAGGAGGGTCACTAGCTTGAGGTGGACTATCACCTTCCTATGATTCATCAGTATACTCCTCATAATCAGAAGAGGAATAATCTTTATCTACATGTAATTTTTCTTCAAGCATTCCTTCTAGTTGACTAGACAAGGTACCATGCATTTCAATCATCTTGTCAATTCTTTTTAGATAAGGGAGATCAGGGAAAAAACCTCCAAAATCTAGTTTGCCCTTTTTGACTCGAGCCTCCAATCTCAACAAGTCATAATGCTTGGTAAGCCTTCTACCAACCTCATCTCTATCCAAGATGTTTCTTATCACATCTTCTTCATCACAACCCTCATGTTCCCTGATTGTACCAATATTGGGAATCAATTTCATCTTGATAGTTCTGATAAAATCCTCAGAATCAACATATCTACAAATATGAGAAATCATTTTAAGATGGTTCAGCCATGCACTAAGCTATTGTAATGCCCTCTTTCCAATCAGGAAATTTCCTATCCTAAACTGCCTTGGTGTGAAAGTTCCCTTCTTGTGGGGTGCCAAAGGCTCTTTATCAGTCTAGATTAGTTTCTAGATGAATTCCAACTGATCAACCCTTGGAGGCACAAATTTTGGAAGCAAATGTGGGGACTGTGGGCACCCATAAACTCTGATTATAATAAAATTATCTCCTAAGTAAAAATACCCAATTATGGTTTCCTTGCCACTTTTCATCAAATTGCATGGCCATCAGAGGCTTCAAAACCCTAGCTTGTAACCTTACTACACTTTTCCCCATCAGTTGAAGAATTAGGAAGATTATATAGTTCTAGAAAATGCAAAAATCATATTCATTGGAGGTGTAATTCCACACCCTTAGCCAATACTATACTGGATCATGCTGACCTACAAATGTGAACCTTGGCTTCAGCACTTGTGCATCTAGACTATCAACATTGAAATATAGAATCAGATGCATTAAAAGGGAATAATGCATGAATCTTAACGGCCTCTTATTTTGTTTGATAGAAACTAAGCCTTCATGTATTCTATCGATTACATATTGGATGTAATCATAATCTCTATTGGCATGGGAATTATAAATATCAAGGATGATCATCAAAAGTTCTACCAGAAACATCTTTGGATCTCCATCCATCCCAATAACTCTACACAATCCATGGCATAAAAACTTCATATAGAAGTTGAGGGATTTAAATTCATAAGGGGATTTCATGTGTCCTAGGAGAGGGGCTTGATATTTGCCTATTTTTGGGATATGTCTACTCATCTAGCTTTTCACAGACCCTACATGACTTATGTATTTTTTATTTTCATTTTTTAGATCTATTTCAGTGGAAGAGGAAGAATAGAAATCAAAATCCTTCATAAAGGACCCCCTATCCAAAGTTACTAAAGAAGACTGGTCACCTTTCCTGATAGTTTTTCAAATGGGGTCATATACCCTAGCTAACTCAATAATGAAATGAACATCCAAGAAAACATTAGGGACAATCAACTTTTCCATTCCTAAGGCCCAAGCATTGCAAAATGGGATAGCCTTATTTCTATTATTGTAAAAGTATGTGAAAATAGTGTAACCTAAGCTAGATGGAGTGATAGGGTCTCTGCAATCCTCCATCAAATCATTGAAGGCCTCATTAGTAGCCTTTTTGTTCTGGTTTGAACTGGGGAGTAATTTGACAAATTCATCTGAATAATTGGGCTTTCCTTTCTACTCACCCCCTTGCTCCATAGCTTCTCCACTGGATGATGCTCAACTTGGTTCTAGTTGACTCATAATTCTAAAGAGGTTTAAATTCTGGAACTTCCTTTTTTACTTCATACTCACTTCTACTGCTTTGAAAATCACAATTATCTTTTAGAAAACTTCAAGTGCTGAAAATAATGATGTCCTATCTATATATTATCAATTATTGAATGCGTAAAGTTGCCAAAATCATTACAAATATCTTCCAAATCAATTCTACATTCAATTTTTTACAATACCAAATTCAAATCAAGGCTAGTTGTGGTTTGGATGTTGACAAGTCTATTAAAAACTCAGAATCAAACCAGAAAAGAATTGATCATAGTATATGGCTTTAAAAACCCTTAATTATTGATAAAAACCCTCAATTAGATCTGATTGGCTAAATTTTCACTTTAATCCAACCTGGCAGAGTACTTTTCCACATAGCAAGGAATATTTTCCTTTTTTATTAATGAGCACTTAACTTGACTTTATTCAGAGATCCGGCGAACAAAGATTCTCACAATCTCAGAATGATTTACTTATCTTAGGTTAAATTTGGAGATCTAGTGAACAAAAACTTCTCATGATCTCTGAATGATTTGTTAACTCATGATTTAACTCAGAGATTCAATGACTACAATTAATCTTGGATATCATCAACGGTCCTTGGATTAACCCTTAAACATATGTCTTAACTTGACTTCTATTCAAAGAATGAGCGACTTAAGGCATTCTCTAGTTCTCAAAAAACTTGGATCAACCATGGTCTTATTTAGAGAATGAGCGACTAAATAAATTCACTGATTCTCAAAATCTTTAACTTAACTAGGCTTTCATCTGGCGATCTAGTGAACAAAGCTTCCTTTAAACTAGCATACCTTGAACTTAACCATAGTCTTAATTTGGAGATTCAGTGACAACAATTATCTCTTAATCTCTGAAAGCTTTATTTAACTCTTGGTCTATCATGAGATTCAGTGAAAAAAGACTTCTCGTATTCACTGAATGAATTACTTAACCATGGTTTAATAACAAGATTGGGTGAACAACCTTTATTCACCAAGTCGCTGAATACTTTATTTACCTTGGGTTTCATTCTAAGATTAGATACTGACCATTGATCTTGAAAGAAATCAGTGGTTGTCACTGAATCGCCCAATATTTTGGAACTTTACTAAATGATCATGAGATTGTGCGAATGTTGTTGGGCTCCTATAATGGTTTTAATAACTAGGCTTTACAACCATAACTTAGGGATTGGACATCCATGCTAAATAGTTATCTCATCATTATGAAGGCACATTTAAATTATCAACCCAAGGATGTATATTTGAAATAGGTCTTTAAAGTATATGTACTATGAAATTCTCTGAGTTATTCTATCATTGCAAAAACTAAGAGTATAACAATGCTAGAAATAAATCTAACTACACAATAATGGCTGCAGGAAACTGTGTAATACATAAAAGCTAATGAACAAATACTACTTGATCCTCCTTTTTCTTGATTAAAATTTCAAATATATAAGCTTATTGACTCCCTAACAACCATCTAACATGTGTCTCAACATTCCTTTAAACAAGAAAGACACTTATTCTAAAACTATGACTAAGAGAAAGAGTCCTATTACAACTTGTCTTCTTGACTAACTGGAAAAATAGTTTGTTTGGACTCTTTTATGAAAAAGATGATTTGTTGGATTTTTTTTTGTTCATAAATACAATAAAAATCATATCCAACCTCCTTTGAAGTCATAACTAAAATTACAATGAATAGAAGTTTGACTAAGTTTGCTGATTTGTTATTCAACTTTTCCTGCAGCCAGATTCAAATGGATGGTTATCACTTATTATTGCAAGTTATCCAAAAATATTTTATGAGATTATTATCCTCCTTCTTAGCTTTCCAAATCATTTTGAAAATCTTGATTTCATTAAGAAACATGAAAGTTATGACCATTTTATCAAGATTGGGTTTGTGCTACCTTCAAACTCAGCTATTTTTAATCAGTCAACTTCAGATAAGTGATGCTCATTAAATATTATGAATTGGATCAAACCATTTTTAAAAAAAATTTCCTCTATTTCAGCTTTCCAAATCATTAATAAAATCCAAATTTCATTAAGAATTGAATGAGATATGCCCATTTTACTGAAACTGCTTTTTGACTTTTTCTGCATTTCCTGCAACTGTTGAATATTGACAAGTGTCAACTTGCTTCTCCTTCTTTCCAGCTGCATGAATGACTCAAGTATCTCACAATAAACATGTTAATCATTTCAAAATATTTATTATTTAATAATAACCATTTATCATAATAAATCATCATAATTTAGCATTAACTAGCTAGACATACAAACGTTAATCAATAAATCATTAATCATAGTTAATGCTTACTAAATCAAGGTAATGTATGGAAATGACTTGGAAAGGTATTAAAAAGATGATGTCAAGTGTTATAAAAAATGATATAAATATGTAAAATTATAGGCTCATCATTCCCCCTAGCTGAAATCTTGCTTGTCCTCAAGCAAGGGATAGGCATTAGATAGACATGAAGGCTATTAGCATGAAATCCCATGACAAATTCAATCTTTCATAGAACATGTCATGCATGTGTATTTCATCATTAAGAATATTTTCATTTGACATGAATATGGTTAATTTTCTTCTTCTCTATTGATTTATCCTTAAGTCTTCCTATCATCTTTATATCATCTCCAACACTCACATTGTCATATTTTCTTCCCTTTGTTATCTCTTCACAAGACATTCCATTTTCTTCACTTTATCATTCTTATTTTTTTGCATCAATAACCATAAATATAAGAGGTAGTATAAAAATGTACAGGAAAGGTCATCCTCCTATGGTCTATGTCAACAACACAAGGTATACACGTGTTCTCCCTAGCTAAAAGATCATTTGTCCTCAAATGATAATGTATGTATGAGGGTAGCAAAATAAATTAGTTATGAAGCATATAATTATAATACTTGCTACAAGTTTCCTTTTGAAGTACATAGTAGTTGCTACAAGATGACTGTTCAATCATATAGTAGTGGCTGCAAGACTGACTGCTCAGTCACACAGTAGTGGTTGTAGGACTGATTGTTAAATCAAACAACAGTTGTTGCATGCAACCTACACTTTTCTCTCTTTATCCAATGACTTATAATACAAATTTGGATATCCATTCTCCATTACACAAAATATGATTAGACCAACTAGACACCATCATTGAATAGACATTCTTGACATCATGAAGAAAAGACTACTTAATGGAACTTTTTGACAATATATGCAAAGACTCTCTTCCAGAATTAGAGACTTGACTCACTCAAACTCTTGAAAAATGATTTGAAATATGAGAAACCAACTAGCTATAAACTTATCCAAAATAGTCATGTAGACAAGAAGAACTAGGAAACAAACTAGACTAGACAACTACTAACTCTAAGGCATTGTGTAACAACACTTATTGAATAAAAAATCTATCCTAACCTACACTAACTAACAAAAAATACATTATCAAATAAAACCATTGACTGGTTCTTTAAAGTATCTTCCTCTTCTCAACAATTTCCAATGCTTCACATGCTTATGAGCAATTAGAAATAGTTGCAACATCATTAGAAACTTAATAAACAACAACACTACTTTTGGAAATATATTAACAAACTTACTTATCACTTCATGTTGAAAATACATACTATTGTATTGAAGTACATAAGTAAGATGAGACATTTCTTCTTTAAGTGCAGCTACATATTTAGCTTCATCTTTAGTTGTAGCTTCTTTCTTTGCTGCAAACATAACTTGTGATGATTTATTTGCCTCCATATGAATGAGATGTCTGATAGGACACCATCGTGAAAGAAAAAATCTTGAACACTCTTCATGATGCTCATAGTTTTGGACTACAAAAGATGCTGGTTTAGCATCTAAGGTTGAGAAAAAATCCTCTAGATCATCCCAAAAATGGTCTTCTTCAATATCTTCTTTAATTTTCTGCATGAGGGGACTAATTTGCACTTTATTATAACTCTCTTCTTGAAGTAGAAGTTCTGATTTGACATCACGTTTAGCTTGAGCAACAACCTTGAGTATGGTGATTTCTTCATTTTTCAAAACAAGGTTGTCTTCATTTGCCTCCTCATAAATCAACATGTTGTCATCAATATGTGAACAAATTTCCTCTATGATGCTAAAGAGCATGTCTTCATTGATTTTCAAGCTTGCTTCAAATGACATTGGCTCTTGGTTGCTATTCTTCATGGATCTAAAATCCACTTTTCTACTACTTGTGGTACTTTTGCAAACTTTTCTAATCCTAAGTGTTTGGAATGAAAACTATGATACTAGAAAAATGACAAAGAGCTGCTAAAAACTCAGAGACTTTCATAGCTTGACTCATCCTCAGCAACGACACCAAAAATGTTGGGCTCCTGTAATGGTTTTAATAACTAGCCTTTACAACCATAACTTAAGGATTGGACATCCATGCTAAATAGTTATCTCATCATTATGAAGGCACATTTAAATTATCAACCTGAGGACGTATACTTGAAATAGGTTTTCAAAATATATGCACTATGAAATTCTCTAAGTTATTCTATCATTACAAAAACTAAGAGTATAACAATGCTAGAAATAAATCTAACTACACAGTAATGGCTGTAGGAACTGCACAATAATGGTTGCAGGAAACTGTGTAATACATAAAAGCTAATGAACAAATACTACTTGATCCTTCTTTTTCTTGATTACAATTTCAAATATATAAGCTTATTGACTCCCTAAAAACCATCTAACATGTGTCTCAACATTCCTTTAAACAAGGAAGAGACTTATTCTAAAACTTTGACTAAGTGAAAGAGTCCTCTTACAACTTGTCTTCTTGACTAATTGGAAAAAGAGTTTGTTTGGACTCTTTTATGACAAACTTGATTTTTTGGATATTTGATTTTGTTCATAAATAAAATAAAAATCATATCCAATCTCCTTTGAATTCATAACTGAAATTACAATAGGTAGAAGAAGTTTGACTAAGTCTGCTGATTTGCTATTCCACTTTTCCTACAACCAGATTCAAACGGATGGTTATCACTTATTATTGTGAGTTATCCAAAAACATTTTATTAGATTATTATCCTCCTTCTTATATTTCCAAATCATTTTGAAAATCTTGATTTCATTAAAAAACATGAAAGTTATGACCATTTTATCAAGACTGGGTTTGTGCTACCTTCAAACTCAGCTATTTTTACTCAGTCAACTTCAGATAAGTGATGCTCATTAACTATTATGAATTGGATCAAACCCTTTTAACACATTTTTATTCTATATTTCAGCTTTCCAAATCATTAATAAAATTTGAATTTAATTAAGAATTGAATGAGATATGCCCATTTTACTGAAACTACTTTTTGACTTTTTCTACATTTCCTGCAACTGTTGAATATTGACAAGTGTCAACTTGCTTCTCCTTCTTTCCAGCTACATGAATGACTCAAGTATCAAAAAATAAACATTTTAATCATCTCAAAATATTTATTATTTAATAATAACCATTTATCATAATAAATCATCATAATTTAACATTAAATAGCTAGACATACAAACGTTAATCAATAAATCATTAATCATAGTTAATGCTTCATAAATCAAGGTAATGTATGGAAATGACTTGGAAAGGTATTATAAAGATGATGTCAAGTGTTATAACAAATGATTTAAATATGACAAATTATAGGCTCATCAAATGCCTTATTCATTGAATTGCCAAAAGGTTTAGAACTTAGCTATCTTATCTCAAGATCCAGAGACTAAGGAAACCTTTACTTTGAATATACTTTGTCACTAAATTGCCAAATCATTTTGTCAGAGCCGCTAAAATCTAGCAAACAAGAGAAAACCTTTATTTGCCAAGTCACTAGATACTTTGTCATTTTTATAGTTTATCATGAGATTAAAACATCACCATTGATTTTCAAGATCATCAACGATGATCACTTGATCACTGAATAGCAAGAGAATTAACCACTCAATCTAGTGAACAGGAGATAACCGTTGCACTAGGTCATTGAATGCTTAGAGAAAACCATAAAAAATTAAGAGATTGGGAGACTACATAGTCACTGAATTGCTAAAAGAAAAAATAACCGTGGATTGCATTTGGAGATTAAGAAACTAAAGGGAAACATGACACAAGCCTATACGTAGTCACTAGTTTGCTAAAAGAAAAAGTAACTTGAAAGATTAATCCGAGATTCAGTGAACACTAAAAAAAATAAAAATCATGTGCAGATTCAAAATCTTAAGTGGCCAAAAAGGTAACATGAAAACATAAGAGACTAGGGCACGCTTAGGGTATTGTTTGAAAAAAGGAAACCCTAGTCTTAGTATTTTGACCTAAATAGAGGTACAAGGGAAAGTTTTATCTGGTGAACTTGAAATTTAGATTTTGACAAGATAATTTTTTGCAGCCTTATGAATACATGACACAAGTATAGACTTTGGAGGCTAATTGAACAAGAAAATGAAATTTTCTTAGAAAACCCTAATATGACTCCAACAGTGGCTCTATCTAAGGATGCTTAAAAGTAAGTTTATAGAAAGAAACCAGAATCTCTAGGTGGCAGAACAAACCAAACTTTTAACCTACTACAAGAAAATAACACATGACTTGAAATAAAACACACCTATATACTACAAAACTACTGTGCATGGAACAAAATTTATTTCAATTGAAGAAATTTTTTAGGAATTGTCAATGCACTGGCAATTCCTTCTCTTCACCATCCATATTTCTTAGATAGTATGAGTCTTTTCCATGAGCTTGATGGATAATATAAGGACCCAACCATAATGAATCAAATTTTTTATGCTTGCCCTTATCCTCACTCCTTGCATTCCATTGAAGGACCAAATCTTCAGGCTGGAATTTCCTAATAGTTGCTCTCTTGTCAAACAGATATTTCATTTTCTGTTGTAGTCTAATATTCTCTTTTTGACCTTCTCTTCTTGTTTCATCTAGTTCAATAAGCTAGATCATCCTATTTTGCAAATGATCACACATTTCTAAATCTTCCTCTTGCATAAACTTGTAAATAGACAGTAAATTGCTCACAAGAATCCTTGATTTAATACCATAAACCATTTCAAAAGGAGACTTTCTTGTAGCTCTTTTTTTTGTAATCCTATCTACCCATAAAGCTAGTTTCAGCTTTGCATGCCAAGTTCTTTTGTTCTTTTATAAAGTTTTCTTCAGGATTTGCAGAATGCTCTTATTGCTTGATTATGCTTTCCCATTAGCCTATGGGTGATATGGTGATGAATATGACATTATTATGCCCATGTTTGAACAAAAATCAGTGAATTCTTGTGATCTAAAGCACATAGCATTATCCATTACCAGCTTGAAAAGAACACCAAACTTTTTTATTATGTTGTCCATCAAAAAATTAGTGACCACTGTGCTTGTAGCATTTTTTTGTTTGGATTACTTCAATCCATTTGGTAAAGTAGTCAGTGGCCACAAGTATCCAACTATGTCCTCCACTGGACTTCTTAGCAAGTTCCCTAATGAAATCAATACCCCACATAGTGAAAGGAGCTTTTGCTACCACAAGGTTTAGCACTAATGCTCCTAAAAAATTCAACTTATTTGAGAGCCTTTGACATGGTTCACACTTTCTGATAAATGCATGAGTATCTGTGAATAACACGGGCCAGTAATATCCAGCTCTCAAAATCTTATGAGTAGTTGCTCTGGCTAAATGGTGTCCTCCACACATTCTAGAATGTATTTCTTTCAAAATCCTCTCAAACTGTCCTTTGTCTAGACATAAGAGTAAGATCCCATCATTATCCTTCCAATACAAGTCACCTTGTAGTAGTATATACCTTTGGGCTTTCAAATTAAGGCTTCTTCTCTAATTGTCATTAAGGCCCTTTGGGCAATTAGCACTTTTGAGAAAAAATACAATGTTTGTATACCAGGGTTGCATCTCAATGCTGGTGACAGTTCCTTCATGGATATCAACATTGTTGACTTGAATCAAGTCCATATTTTCTTTAGTCATTAGCTTTGCAAGTCCTAAACCTTTGACAATTTTAGTGATGTGAAGCTCTAAGTCAAATTCCTGGATTCTGTTAATCCATTTGTATCTTTTTCCTGTGACCTCACTTTGCACTAGAATATCCTTGACTACAACATGAGGAACATATGCATTTACCTTTGCACAAACTAGATAGGGTCTGAATGCCTTGATAACTTTTACTAAAGCACGGGCTTGTTTTTCCATCAACTCAGTTTAGTTCTGCTGACTGTAATGATTTTCTGAAAAAGGCAATGGGATTCTCAAATCATTCGTCATCCTTTTGTAATAATACTACTACAATGGTGTGAAATGATGCAAAAGAGAATAGAGAAAAGGGTTTGGAGTAATCAGGGGAAACTAAGACTGGTGCCTCATGGATTGTCTATTTTATTTTCTCAATGGCTTCTTGTGCTTCTTGACTCCAAAAAAACTTTACATCCTTTTTTAGGAGCCTGACAATAGGTTTGACCAGCTCAGCAAAGTTGGCAATGAATCTTCTGACAAAATTGATTTGTCCAAGGAAAGACTGGACACCTTTGAGGTTTTTGGTAGCAGGGACCTTCTTAATGGCTTCTACCCTTTCAGGATCAATCCTTACTCCCTCTTTGGACACTATATGCCCTAGTAGATTTCCCTCAGTGATAGAAAAATGACATTTCTTAGGGTTTAAAGATATGCCATACTCTAGAGCTTTAATCAAAACCTTTTCTAGGTGATTGCAATTATCCTCAACCCTTTTAGAATATGCAGTCAGATCATCTTGGTACAAGAACATCAATAAAGTCCTTGAATGCTACATCCATTGCCCTTTGAAATGTTGCTCCAACATTTTTTAAACTGAAAGGCATCCAGACATTTACATATGTTCCCTAAGGCATGGTAAATGTTGTTTTGAACTGCTCTGATTCCTTGACCAATACCTGGTTATATCCTAAAAATCCATCCATCATGGACAATAAGTCACAGCCAGTCACTTTATGAAGCATAGCCTCCATATTTGGCAGTCCATAGTTGGCCTTTAGTGAAGCAACATTTAAGTTTCTAAAGTCTACACACAACCTTATGTCACCATTCTTTTTTCTAACTAGTACTAAGGTTGATATCCAAGATAAATATTTTATGGGCTCAACTATGCCTGCATCCCTTAACTTGGTCAGCTCTGTTTGCATTTTGGTAGCTAATAAGGGATTAATGGGCCTTTGCTTCTGCTTGAAAGGTTTGGTGTCCTCTTTCAGGGTAATTTCATGCTGAAATAGGTCTTTCCTATAAGCTTTGATATCATCATATGACCAAGCAAAAAACATGTTTTTATCTTTTTAGCAGTCTTATTAAATTATTCCTTACATCCTTACTGAAACATTTCCCAATGTAGACAATTTGAGGGGAAGTTTTTGACCCTAGGTTTATTTCTTCTAGGTCATCCACCTTGGAATTGGATTTATAGGACATGTGACTATCATTTATTTTGAACATGCCTTCTAACTCAACTAAACCCTTGGGGATATGGTTAGAAGGTAACTGAACAACCTCATTTCCCATGGCACAATTTTTTCCATCAACAATTTCTTGATAAGCATCAAAATCAATTTGTTGACCATCATATAGATCCAAACCTTGAATAAACCTTAAGATGTCATTTTCAACCTCAAAGACTTGCCAATTGAAAATATTATCAGGGACAACAAGTCTACTCTTTATTTCTAATTTTGATACTCTAGTAAGGGTTGCATCATTTCTCTTTAATGCAACATTTGCAAGGAAATCTGTCATAATGTTTTTTGATCTTTCTACCCACAAAATATTAAAAGCATCAAAAAATTCAATCCTATCCCAGACAACGCATTTGTATAATTTAATTTTGTCATCCTTTGCAGCATATTGTGATCTAATCTAAGCAATGATTAATTGGGAATCTTCATAAACTTTTAAACATATTATACCATGTTTTATTGCAATATATAATCCCAGTATCAAAGCTTCATATTTAGCAGTATTATTTGTGCATTGGAAAGTTAATAGGAAAGAGTACTTAAAAGTAGTACCTGATGGGGATGTAAGTAGAACACTAGCTCTTGAGCCCTCTTTAGAGCATCCTCCTTCAAAGTACAATTTCCATAGTCCATCTTGTTGTAAGAGCAACTCATCAACAATTGGATCAGTGTTTTTAAGATGTGGCACTATTCCTTCTACCATAAAGTTGTTCATATCAATATCAACATAATAGTTTAGATCCTCTAGAGCTAACATCTCAATCAATACTAAGGAGCGAGGTTCTCTGTACAACTTTACTTCGGTACTATTCATAGGAATTGTAGCATATGATAGATCTAACTATAGCTTTCCTCATGTATCATCTTAAAATGGAAGCACTTCCATGTTAAGAGCATTTAGCCCTTTGAGTGAGTGGTCCTTGATTGAGTCTTTGCATGAATCTGGCTTTCTCCCCCTGTTCGGCTTCTCTCTCTACCTGTTTTCACTATCTTTCTACATTTCCTAGTACTCTGGATTATGATCCTAAGGTTTTTGACCTCAAGGTCAAAGATGACCTTGAGGGTCAAAGATGACCTAGAGCTTGACCTAGGTCAGGGATGACCTCGACCCTCACCTAGGGTGGGGTCTACCTCATCCTTGACCTAGGGTTCAAATTTCAAGGTCCCATGATTTTTGAATGTTGGGTTTCAGAAAGATTTGTTTTCCCACTTTCGAGTTGGCTATTTTGGTCTCTAAAATGGTAAATCCTTAAATTGCATTTAATTTGGGTCCATTTCTATGGGTTAAGATTAATTGGGATTTAATTCTCCAATGTCAGCCTTCTCTAGAGGTTTGTGCCCTAGATCACTATAAAAAGAAGCCTTCCTCTCTGATTTCATCCATCACTTTTTGCAATCAAGCATCCATTATCAAGTAATCTCTCAAGTGCAATCAAATTTCCATCCATTATTCATCAAGAGCTCTCAAGGATATTTTCAAGATCAAGCAAGCATCCATTCAAGTCCTCTTCTCCATTTAAGTTCTCCATTGAAGATCAAGGATTCAAGCATTCAAGCCATTGAAGGGATTTGGTTCAAGCATGAAAGATTCATCATTCAAACCCTAGATCTAGCCATCATGATGGTGTGATCTTAATTCAAGATCCTTTGTTCATCTTCTAGATCCATTCATTCTTCTATCAGGGTGGATTCCAAGCATACAATCATGGAGGTTTTGGATTTACATTCATGGTTTTGATTTACATTTTCCATTATTGTGTTCAAGCTTTCATATCCATATACTTCTTTACATTTGAAATACAACTACATATCTATTGAATTGTATAGCTTCATTGTTAGATCTACTTCTACTACTTGCTAGCATTCTCCATTTCAATTTCATTATTAAAGTTGATTCCAAACCGGGGTTTGACCAAGGCAAACCCCTAATCCAATCAACAAAACCCCTTTTTCTTCTAGGTATAGGTACAGGACTATAGATTAGAGCTTCGATCTGGATACGCTTTTCGGTGAACTTCCAAGATCCACGAACAAAGTTAAAGATGACCTTCAAAATTCTGAAGTAGTCTTTGACCTTTTATTAGGGTCAAAGACTACTTGCTGCCAGAAAGATAAAAGTTTTTTGGGTTTTCTTTGTCTCGACATTTCCAGCATGGACTAGGTTGTAGAATTGCCTGAAACTATACACAGACATAAGAAATTAGCATTTTTCAAATTTGCCCTATTTTTGAGGTTAGTATTTTCATTTCTATTTATTTTCTTTACATGTTCACAATGTTTTCCATCACACTACATTTCCAAAACATATCCAATAAGGTGAACCCTAATTTAACCTTATTCACCTCCCACTACTACTGCCCACTATCTTGATAGTAGCATACCATAATGGGGCTGGGTATCAACTACAACAACATCCATCTTGTAAGTTTCCTCTGGGAATGCAATAATATTCACCTCTATTCCAACCAAAGTCCCTACCACAAGAACTGCTCTATTGTCCATGGCATAACATCTACCATTAGATGTATAACCTTGTAGCCCTAATTCCTTCATAACTTGGTAAGGCGTTACTGTAGCTGCAACACTAGAGTCTATCATACAATTTTTCAACAATAAATTATTTACAATCTGAGTAACATAAAAAGGATCAACGGAGGATGGCTCTTGGGTTACAATATTTCCAATACAAAAGTTAGAAACCCCTTTGGTTATCTTAGGTCTGACCACTGGTTTCACCTTTTCTGACACAACAGGAATGCCTTCTTGTTCATTAATTAGAGCCAAAGCTGCTGCGTTATGCTCTTTTATTTTCAACATTTCTAATAAAGGGATTGACACCTTCATCTGAGACAAAGCATGTCTCATGTAAAAATTTGGGGTCTCGGTAGAAAAATCAGATAAGTCTTTTCTTCCACCAACCTTTTTGTTTCTCTTTTCTGTGATATTTTCCTCATTTTTCTTAGCACTCTGAACCACAAGAGGTTACTTCTTGTTGTTACTATTTTTTCTTGGGAAAGCATCTGGTTTAGGAGAAACCTTACTCTGAGGATCATCCTTGAAAAAGAGTGACCTCAAGACTCCTTGACCAGCATCAACCTTTCTATTTCTCAAGATGTATGAAGATCTAGCCTGAGAAATAGTAGCCACAGTCAGATTCTTGATTTCTTCTTTATTGGGCTTTCTCCAATGAGTATCTTCTATCTCTAGTCTGATAATATTTGTTTGAAAAGTTTCATCATCAGATTCTTCATGATCAGAATGGAAAAATATTTGTTTCTCATAAATAAGGAGAGTTCTCCTTTTATGGTCAAAATCTTCTAAAATCTCTTTTGTTAGGAATGGGAACACTGAGAGGGGGGGTGAATCAGTGTTCACTATATTTTAACTTTTCACTTTAATCTTTATGCTAAACTTAAATGCTTAAGTACTAAAGTAAACATTCACATAAACATGAAACATGAAATCAACACATGACACCAATATGATTACGGGGAAACCCAAATAGGTAGAAACCCCGATGGGAATTGACACCCACTAATATTCTACACTAGTGTTTTGTGATCCTTGTTAGAAGATCCTTTACCCTGTTAGGAGTAGCTTTACAATGCTTTAACTATAGTAGACCTTGTTAAGGGTTGGACCCTATTATGATTCTTTTACAATCATCCCTGTTAGGGGAGAGGATGCATTTTCCAAGAGCTCACTGCTCAAGTGGTGAAGGCTACAACCTTCTAAACTCAGATACACACTATGTCTGGAGGATAAATTTTCACTATGACATTGCTTGTCAGATTAGTTCCTTTGATGCACTAATTCTTTGACCTCTAGAAAAGCTCTAATACATCTTCTAGTTTCTTTGCAAACTTCTTCTTTTCTTATTACAACTCTCTATCAACTTCCATACCAAATACAATGGGTGCATCTGATATTTATATGCTCATACAAAATACACAATTAGGTCGGTCCTATAACTAATTACAAACAATGCTTCCAAATGAATTGGCTTAAGCATATTTACAATTATACATATAACCATGTCCACAACCTAAATACAATGGGTGCATAGCCTTTACAATATTACATTACAACCGCAAACCAAAATACTAATTGTTGGCTCCATGCTCTGTTCTCTGCTGGCACACACTGGCTGTGCAACTTCAACTGATTGTAACTTTCTCATCCTTGCACATCTACTTGTGTGCTCATAGACTAAGCATGAGTATAGTATAAAAAACTTAACTTCTAGGGAGCATACCATAATTCATTTGTACACACATGCATTGATGCTCTAAGCTATAGGAACTCTGTACATTGTCCAGTCTTCAACACTTAACTGAATTCTAATCTTTACATCAAGTGCGCTAACTCCAAAATGCTATATGACTTTATTTCCATAATGACAACACCATATCTAGTCATATACCTTAGTATAGACAACTTTCCAACAATCTTCCCCTTTTTCATTGATGGAAACAAAGGAATATGGCCAAGTTACTAACTGTCCCTTAACACAAAAAACTTTTGTCTTCTATACATTTCTTATACATAATCTTATATCTCCCTATACATATTATACTCTATATTCTATACAAAACTCCCCATTTGACATTAATGACAAAGGTGTACCAAAAAATTATATCTGTACATACTTAGGGAAAACATCTGGATATGCTATCTTGAGGTTCTAGATCTCCTTCTTCCAAAAAGTTATCAAAGAGTTAACTATCTGGAGATGGGCACATAAAGAATATTGAAGCTTCTCCATCTTCTTCAAATCTATGCTCAAACCTTGATCATGGGTTATCATGGTGGCATCAATATCCTTTATGTTCTGATTGAGAATGTCTAGTGAGGGCGCAAGAGCATTCCTCAACTGAGTGTGTTTATACCTTATCTTTTCCATCTCTTTCTCTACCTTCTCAATTTTGTCCAACTGACCTTGGTAGACATTGTTGCACATGTTCACATCAATGGATGTGTCTTTCACTGAAATCTTCACCTGCTCAATCATAGCTTCTACTTCTTGTATTTTCTTAAGATGGGCATCAGTAAGCTTATCTTGATCCATGCAGTCTACAATGAATTTCCTTCCTTGATCAGTAAATTCTTTTAAAGATGCTTGTCTTGTCTTGAGTGAATTCAGATCTAGTGCAAAGTTGCTCATCAACTCATTCAATCTCTTTTTCAGGTACTTCTCTTCTACAACTTTGGATGTAGATTCTTCAAGGCTTGAAAAATTACTTTTGAACTATAAGATAACTGTACTCACATCATCAACTAAGTCTACCTTATACACTTTCTTGTCTTCTGGCAATAGACTATTCAATATGTTCATAGATTCCACAAGGAGAGGATTTCTCATGACTTTTTTCTCCTTTGCCTTCTCCATATCTAAGATGTTGAACTTAATTAGGTCTTCTTCTCTCCATGAGTCCAAACTAGATGTGTTAGGTGTCAAACTTAACAACAATGCTGAGGAGGGAGTGATGGGTGTGCTATCCATCACTTCTAGTTTTACCTTGGCTAGTTCAACAAAAGTTTCATATTTCTCTTGTTCTTTTTTTTCTTCTTCTACTTTCTTTTCTTCCTCTTCCATTTTCTCTTCTTCTTCTTTCTCATTTGATATATTTTCAATCAATACCTCTTCTTGATGGGTGGGAGGTGTGCTGCTGCATAAAATCCTAGCTTCTTGTGTGCTCACAAAATCTTCCTCAAACTTGTCCAATTCTATATTAGTGGCTTCCATGGCTATCTCCACATTATCAATGATAATGGTGTTGTCCTTGAGTGATGCTGACATGGGTGCAAACTTGTCTACCTCTGATTGCACTTCCATTATAGGTGTTGAATCTTGAGGACCTATAGAATGTACTTTGATGGTCTCTGATCCTTTGGTAACCTTTATGGGTGCATTAGCTATGGGCGCAGTAGGTGGATACATGTTTCTATTCATGAATACCTTCTCAAAATCTTTCTTTGTCTCTTTTGCAATTAGCTCATAATTTCTATCCATTATGTTTAGAGTCCTTGTCTTTGTTCTGAGGTGAGGCTTCACTAGATCTAACAGCAATTTCTTCTCTTCTAATTCACACATAGGATGGGTATCATCAAGAATCTTCTCTCTTATCCACAGATCTTCCTCAATAGCCTGTCTCTTTTGGAATTCAAGGATATTCCATACTTTGTCAAGAATCATGGTTTTTAGTTCCAAGACTATTTTCTTGAACTTTAACATGTGCTTGACCAACATACCATGAATCTCAGATTCGTCTATTTCATTGTACTTTTCATAGAATTTCCTGACTTGGTCAATTCTTCCCTCATCAACTATTCTAGCACTTAGCGCACTGAGACTGGGTTTGAAGCTTACTTTAGGAGGTGTTTGGGTGTTTCTTCTATTTCTTGTGACTCTCAAGGATGGATGACTGGTGCCAACCTCTTTCTTCCTCTTAGGTATTGCCTTGTACTCGGGAGGAGTAGTAAGGTCAATGGTTTCCTTGGGAGGAGAAGAAGTATCATCTTCTTTACCCTTCTGACTATCATCTTTTTCAATTTTTATCTTCTTCATCTTTGGGTCATGTGATTCTGCCTTAGTAGCATCTGCGCTCTTTAGTTCCAAAGCAATCTTTTTATCCCTTGCTTTATCAAGGTTTGATTGAGATACACCATGAATCCTTAAGATCTCTTATGTGACTTTGGCAACCTTTCTTTTTGTTGCTACACTGTTAAGTTTGGCATCTACTTCTTTGGTTTTCTCCTCATATGTTCCCCACCTAGGTTCATTAGGATCTTTGGGGGCTGATAGTAATACTTGTGCATATGCTTCAAGGACCTATCCCTCTACCTCTTAACCAAGTGGATGAATCCACTTAGTTCTTGGCTCAACAACTTCCATACAAGTTGTATTTGTTTCTACCATAAAATAAATTGTATCTTTGTACTTTTCCACAATGCTCTTTGGAATCTTGTACCTCATTTTCATCTTGACCCTAAAGGTCTTCAGTTCCAATGTCACGTTATCTCTTAATGTGCTATCTATGGATGCTTTGTTGGATATCTGTGGCATGGTTGGAATGGACTTGTCCAAATATAAATATGATACTCTCCCACCTATATGAAGGTACATGTAAATGATCAATGAACCAAACCTGAATATCTTTGTCTTGTCATGCTTGATGGCCTTGATGTTATTAATCAACTATGTGCGCAAGATCTCACACAATTTGAATTCCCCATCTTACTTCACAAGTCTAATGGCTGCTAGAATAGTGCCCGCAGACACACTATTCACCCTGCTGGTGTGATGAAACCTGTATCCTATTATCATTGATATCAATTTGATGTCTACTTGTTCAATAGGCTCAATAGTCATGTTTCACCTATAACTCCTAGACTTACAAGTTTTCTCAACTATTTTCTTGACATCCTTGCCCACAAGAAAGATGATGTCTATCCTAGAAAGGCCTGTCATCTCATGAATCAAGTCACTAGTGATTCTTACTGGTACATTACCAATCCAAAACAAATCATCATGAATTCTTCTCAATAAGATTTTTATCCATTCTGTCTCATAGAATTCATATGCCATAGCATAATCAACCATAGGGTGATCATTCCATTTATCATATTCACCCATGAATGTTTTATCTGGTTTCAACATGGTATCCATGTGTGCTCTTAGCCTATCCAATCTAGCTGGTTCCTTCTTATAGTAGATATATGCCCTAATGTATTCCACATGCATGACACCCATAGGCATGCAGGAGAAAGCTCCCTCTAAATCATCTAGGGTTGATTTAAATGGATGATTCTTGAAAACATATCTCTTCTTCTCAGTGACATCATAAACAATGGGAGTGGCCATGACTTACTTGTAAATTCTTTCCAACTAAACTTTGAGATAATTTGAAGGCTTCTGAATCAGTGCAATGAGCTTAGGGTTTCTGTAACCAACCAAATGCATTGCAAACACTAATAGATCAATCTCCTAGTCTTCACAACAACTTCCAAGGCTCTTTCTACTCTCTATCACTTTAAATTTGAATGCAATGAGAAATCAAATAAGTTTATGTGTACTTAAAAGTGAAAATTCCACCATTAATGCAAGTTGCATAAACCAAGTTGTCACTTCAAAATTTCCAACCTGAGTTTTGCACAATCAGCATGTGTGCTCTTGGAGATAGGTGCCTTTATACTCCAAAAGCTTAAGTCCAAAGGTGCATACTTTGAGAATGAGTATACCAGCCACGTAGGGGTCTAGAGCTAAATTAGCTCCCCCTATGACCCTAAGGGCCATTCATCTAGATGTAGAGGGTGCATCCACTGTAGATGCATCCAATACATTCTCATCAGTCTTGTCCTTCTTTTTCTCTAACCAAATCATGCTTGCATCATCTGAGGCTTTGAAAAAACTAACTTCTCTTATGAGATCCAAAACTGGTTCTTCAACCTTTTTAGGGCTTCCCTGACCTTGCGTCCTTGATCTACATAACCTTGAGATATGTCCATCCTTGTTACAAGAGTGAAAAATGACTGGAGGTCTTATATTCCTCAACGCATTGACATGAGTCACCATTCTACATTGTTTTGTTGTGTGACCATTATAGTTACATATTTGGCATGTAACATTCTGAGAACTTCTTACACTTGTCTGATTCTAATTTCTCTGATCTTGCTGAATCCTATTCTTATTACTAGTCTTGCAATTCATAGCTCTATGAACAAACTTTTTGCATGAATAACAGTAGCCATTAAAAGGTCTTACCTCTAAACAGTTCCTTGCAATGTGTCCATGCTTGTTACATGCAAAAAAAGTGTGTTCTACTTGCTTGCACTCATTCTTAGGTGGTCCACCATTATCTTTGGTTTGATCTTTATCCTTTTCAGCATCAGTAGAGTCCTTTTGTGAATCCTTTCTTGCTCACATGTTGTCAATCTGATTTTGTGCTTCATTGTATCCAATACAACTGGTGTCTCCTTTGGCTCTTCTTGCATACAACTAAGATTCTACAAAATTAGAACTGGTTTGTAATTTGTCAATATGATTATTTGCTGCTTTCAATTCAGACTCCAAGCTTTCTTTGCTATTCCTTATCTCCAAGATTTCCATGTTTTCTTGCCTTAGTTCTTCATTCAGCTAAAGGTTCTCTTTGATCTATTCATCACAAAATTTCTAATTATTAGTCAGCTTATCATCAAACTCTTCAAGTTTTTCTTTTAAGGATTTATTTTCTTCATTCAGCTTCTTGACCATTGTCCCTAGATTACTGGTAGAGCATTCTTTCAAATCTTTCCTTAGCTTTTTGATGACTAATTGAGTATCACTGAGTTTATCCTTTAGTTCTTTAGATTCTCTTTCTAACTTATCCAAGTCTTCAAGAGTAGCTTCAGGATTTCTTTTTAGATGTTTCATTTCTTCTTTTTCCATAATCTCCTCAAGTGGTTAAACTTCTATGCTAAGGACTAGAGCTTTGATACTAATTGTTAGGAATGGGAACAATGAGAGTGGGGGGTGAATCAGTGTTCACTATATATTAACTTTTCACTTTAATCTTTATGCTAAACTTAAATGCTTAAGTACTGAAATAAACATTCACATAAACATGAAACATGAAATCAACACATGACACCAATATGATTATGGGGAAACCCAAATAGGTAAAAACCCCAGTGGGAATTAACACCCACTAATATTTTGCACTAGTGTTTTGTGATCCTTGTTAGAAGATCCTTTACCCTGTTAGGAATAGCTTTACATGCTTTAAGTATAGTAGACCTTGTTAAGGGTCAGACCTTATTAGGAGTCTTTTACAATCATCTCCATTAGGGGAGAGGATGCACTATCCAAGAGTTCACTACTCAAGTGGTGAAGGCTACAACCTTCTGAACTTAGATACACAGTATGTCTGTAGGATGAACTCTCACTGTGACACTGCTTGTTAGATCAGTTCCTTTGATGCGCTGATGCTTTAACCTCTAGAAAAGCTCTAATACATCTTCTAGTGTCTTCACACACTTATGATCTTCTTATTACAACTCTCTATCAAATTCCATACCAAATACAATGGGCACATCTCATATTTATACGCTTATACAAAATACACAATTAGGTCGGTCCTATAACTAATTACAAACAACACTTCCAAATGACTTGGCTTAAGCATGCTTACAATTATACATATAAACATATCAGCAACCTAAATACAATGGGTGCATAGCCTTTACAATATTACATTATAACCACAAACCAAAATACTAAATGTTGGCTCCATGCTCTATTCTCTACTGGCACACACTAGTTGTGCAACTTCAATTGATTGTAACTTTCTCATCCTTGTACATGTGCTTGTGCACTCATAGACTAAGCATGAGTATAGTCTAACAAACTTAACTTCTAGGGCACATACCATAACTCATCCGTACGCATGTGCGCTGATGCTCTGAGCTACAGGAACTCTGTACACTATCCAATTTTCAACACTTAACTAAATTCTGATCTTTACATCAAGTGTGCTGACTCCAAATTGCTATATGACTTTGTTGTCATAATGACAACACTATATCTAGTCATATATCTCATTATAGACAACTTTCCAACATCTTCATCATCTAAAGAGGCAAATTCTTCCACCCTTTGAGTGGTGAACATATTCACTTTGGGCTTTTCAGAGCCTTCATGGTCTCCTGTAGGTAGATCTTCTGGCTCATCTCCTAAATCTTAGGCAACAACACATTGATAAGGTGAGTGAGGCATGTTACAGGCCACACACCATGGAATATTTTCCACATTGTGGGTTGTATTCTTTTTCAAAGGATCGGGAGTATCCATGCCCTTTTGTGGCTCATGGTTATCAAAAAAAGGCTTCCCATTCTTCCAATTTGTTTTATATGGCCAGTCATGTAACCTAGGAAATCTCTCATGCCTTTGATAAGGTGGTCTATTATCTTGGAAACTCTTCCCACATTTATCAAATCTAGTAGAAATATCTTTAACAACATTAGCCAATTTTTCAACCTTGTCATCTTCCTTGGCAGGTTTCACAGCATGTGGTCTAGTCTCTTTCCACAATCTACCTTCATCCCTTTTATACATTTGACAAGATGATTTCCTATTACTTTCAATATTTATGGCTAATTTGAAAGCATCTCTCAAAGTACGTGGACTTTTTTCTCTTAGAAGGTAGCACAACTTTCCTTCTATAGCATTGAAGTATGTAGTCAAACAAACTTCTTCATCCAATCTTAAAACCTGGAATAACTCCTACATAACTTTATGAAACCTACCATTGAATTCTAACATACTCTTATTTACATGCTTCTTGATAGTATTGAACTCATTAATCATGTAACTAGAATTAACATGTTCAACATACTATTCTTTAAAGCTCCTTATAAACTCATCCCATGAGGTACTACTATTTTTAGGTAAACCTTTGTACCAATCCCTAGCATCTTCTACCAATGATTGAACAAAAAGTTTCATGACAACATCTTCATTCTCTATTTCATAATCATTTATTTTATCTGTGAAATATTTAAGATGCTCTTCACATGTAATCACATTGTTACTAGTGAACTTTGGGATTTTGTCTCTTACCTCATTTGGAATGACATTTGGTTGGCCAAGAATACCATCAAAGAATAATGCCCGGTATTTGTCTAGATGAACTGGCCTTCTTTGAAATTTTTGCGAAGCCTAGGCTCCACCTCCTCTAGTATTCTAATGTACATTACTTCTAGCAAGACTGCCAACTAATGGGACTAAGGGATTTACATTTTGAATTGGTCCCTGGCCCATTTTTTTAGAGCTTGATACTTGGAGATTAGGCATAGGACTAGCTAATTGATTTTGTGGTATTGGCCCATTGATAATAGGGATTGAACTACTAGCATTTGTATTCATATTAGCATGAAGGAAAGAAATTTTCCTTTTCATCTCATCTACAACAGCCTCTAATTCTAGCTTTTCTAATTGGATGGCCAAGTCTTCCTTAGCTTTTCTATCTTTTTCTAGGTCCAAACTAGCCCAAGACATTGTAGTAGGATTAACATCATTCCTTTTGGAGTTATTTATGCTAATTCCAACTTCTTCTTTTTTCCCTTGTCAGATGCATCCATTACATTATTTCTAAGATCCTCATTTCTTTTGATCTTTGATGGGTACATCTGTCTTAGGATAGGGCCTTCACCCTCAAATTCATCTCTCATGGGATTAACCTCATTTCTATTGACTTGTTGTCTCATAGCTCTTACATCACCAAACAACTCACCATCCAAACCTTTAAACTATTGATTTAGACCCTTTGCTTGGATCTCATTATTTTTTGTTTTTCTAAGGAGCTCTTGTCTTTCCATGAGTAACTCATAAATCTCTTGTTCCCACTCCTTTTGTCTTTTAGTATTTTCCAAAAATTATTCCTGATCCTTTTTTCTTAAAGCCATAACTTCTTCCCACAATTTTTTAGAATCATGAGAAGTAGTTTTAGCAGTAGATGTATCTTCTACCTGATCTAAATTCTCTCATGTGGGAAAGAAACCTATGTATATAAATTCATCTTCTTGAGGAGGACTAACTGACTCAGGATTCATTCTTCTAAGGAACTCAATTTTTTCAGAGAAAGATGAGACTTCTTTTTGGATGGAAATGGGAACATGTTCTTGAGCTAGTCTAGGAGAATCATTACTAGATATCCCTCTTCTAGACCATTTGTTTCTACTAGGTGTATGTAACTCCTCACCCATCTTTCTTTCTGAGTGATCCCTATAGTAAGACCTAGTATTCCTTGGCCTACTCATATTACTTTGATGAGATATCTCAAAAAATTTCAAAAGCTTTTACTACCAACTAGTAAACATAGAGTTCAGAGATGACATCCACAAATTTGTGGGAATAAATTGATAAACTCATCTTCAAGTACAACAATAAATAGTCAGCAAAACTGTTAGCAAGTTTATTGCAAAAATATTTTAATTCCCCCGTAGAGTTGCCAAATTTTTTAGTTTTCAAAATTGTAGATGATCAAACCTAATCAAAAAACCTCTAATTCTTAACTCTTATAGTCTCAATAGATGCATCAAACAATAACAAACACTAAGGTAATAAGGATCTATGTCCTTCTTCACTTTGAACTTTAAGCCACGAGTGGGTATACCTATTAGATTGAATTCTTCAAATATCACAATAGCTATCTATATACTTGATATAGATCTAAGCATATAAATCTCTCACAACTTTAAAGTAAATCGTTATTTTAATTGATTGATGGTGTAAATAGTGCAATCCTAGAAATAACCAGTGCCAAATCCTAGGGCATCAAAGTCAAATAAATGTAAATCTATAGAAAATATCTCAACTCAGATAACCCAAACCCCAGATAAAATGCCTTAAAAATTATCTTCTTATGCATACACCATGTCATCAAATTCATCCACAAAAATTGAAATCTCTAAGACCTCACTCAAGATTTACCCCTCCCTTGAAAGGAACTCAAATTTCAACCCCACTATCTACCTTGTAGAAAGATGTAACTAAAATGCCTTGCAAATTAAATACACAAATAAATCACATTCATACATGAAGACAACAAAAAGATATAAATGGAATTTTAGTATATTTTTATTTATCAACTTCTTGTATCAGTACATTCAAAAGACTTGGATTGCTGAGAATCAAAACACTAAAATTATAAACTCATATTACACTGAATATTTCACCACCCTTTGGTGTGATTTAGAACTTTCTATATAAAAGAAAAACCATCTTGGAATCCTTTAAAAAAGGATGCAACAAGCTTCAAATGGTTTTGATAGTGACTTTCACTAGAGTACAAAATATTTAAATTTCAAACAAAAAGGAAAGAAACTAGCGCCATAAGTTGTTTCTTCTCATTGTGAATCCCCCTTTTGAGTTGCACCTTTGTCTGTTAGTAATCAGAGAAAATACTAAAGTTTTTTATATGAATGATGACCACCATTACAGACTAACCTACATCATTATCTATATCATAGTTTCTCTCCCTATATTTTAGGATCAGGTGCCAAGTGCAGTTCACTCTTCTTCTTCTACTTCTAGCTCAATGATAGCTGGCTTTTTCTTCTTTTGCTTTGTATTTCTATCCCAAGCTACCACATCATCTTCTAAAGTCTAATTATACCCTTGAAAATCCTACAACAACTTGATCTTCCTATCCCATCTGGAATTAGTGATGGCCTTTATATCAGCAACAAATTTAATGTAGTCATTTTCCACTTTGATCAAATTATCAATAATATTGTTGCAACCATCCATGTCCAAGGAGCCATCATCACTAAGAAAGGCCTCCTGTCTAATTGTCACTTGGTCCATGTTTGATTTCCACTCCTCTAGACTTATGATACTTCCATCATCTCCAAATGCTTAAGGCAAATACTTACTATAGCCTTGACCAAACATGGCTATCTTAGTTTTTACTTGATTTGCCTTTCCTTTGAAAAAGCTTGAGGTGGTACTGATCAATTCTATCTTCTCATAAACTTCAGTAACCACCTCAGGGATATCTTGTCTATGAGGTTTTAGTGAATCTAATTGTTCAAATAGAGTACTTCTTCTAGACCACATATTAAAGAGTGGCTCCAAAGTAGCCACTACCTCCTTCACATTTTCATTAATCTTTTGCAACATGCCTAATGCTTGATGAACTGAGTCCATTTTTTCTTTAATTCTTTCACATCTATGTCACATGATGTTAGAGATAGCCTTCAAGGTTGCATCAAGCTTTACTTTCTCTGAATCCTCTACAGCTTTATCAGAAGTCTCTATCTCTGATGAGACTACAACTTAAATCTATATAGTTGGAGGGGGGTCTGCTTTAGAAGCTTCTTCAAGATTAGCTTTTAAATCCTCTAGTTCACCCTCCAAAGCCTTGATCTTCATTAGCCTCAAATCTATGTCCTTAGCTATTTTCATTGAATCTTCAAACAATTGTGCATACTTGTTTGACAATTGGGTTGTCTTTGCTTTATTCAAATGGGCAAAATGTGTCACAACCTTTAACACCTCAAGATCACTGGTATTTTGGACTATCCAAATGATCTTGTCTCCCTCCATTTTATCCTCTATGCTCACCAAAGAAGGCTTTTGGGTCCTTGGTAAAATCCCATTCAGGAATCAAGAGCATCCCACTAGATTTTACCATTTCCCTAGCTTCCTCAATAGTGATATTCTCTATGCTAGGGTCATAGGAAGTAAGAGCCATCAAGGTCTCATCACTTGGTTCCATACCCTCTAGAAGAGCCTTAGCAACTTCTTGTTGTTTCCTCCAAATAAGGAAATTTATGAATTCATCACTCTTGATGAATTGATCATCACTAAGGAATTCATCCTGGTATAACTCCCTCTCATCATTTCCTACCAACATAGGGAGTTCCTCTTCTTCCTTTGAGGCTACATTTTTTCCTTCTTTGATAATCTTCCTCAATTGGTGATAATAAGTTTGGTCACCAAGTACTAGAGCTGAAGCTCTGTCTATCATTTTCTTGTGTTTCTTCTCCTTGGAGGGCCCACCTACCTCAATTTTTTTCCTTTTTTGTGGTGGTTCAGGAGTATCCTCTACCTCTTGTGGGTCTTGAGTGATATTAATGATAGGAGGGTCACTCACTCGAGGTGGACTATCACCTTCCTCTGATTCATCAGTATACTCCTCATAATCAGAAGAGGAATAATCTTTATCTACATGCAATTTTTCTTCAAGCATTCCTTCTAGTTGACTGGACAAGGTACCATGCATTTCAATCATCCTGTCAATTCTTTTTAGATAAGGGAGACCAGGGAAAAAACCTCCAAAATCCAGTTTGCCCTTTTTGACTTGAGCCTCCAATCTCAACAAGTCATAATACCTGGTGTGTCATCCTAAAATGGAAGCACTTCCATGATAAGAGTGCTTAGCCCTCCAAGTAGGTGGTTTTTGGTCATGTTAAGCACCTTGATCAGGTCTTTTCATGTATTTGGCTTTCTCCCTACTTTCCACTTCTTTCCTGCACTTGATTTCTTCATTCTAGGTGAAATTAGGGTTAGGATCTTGAGGATTCTCCTTAATTTCCCTCTTCCATGGCTCTATTTTCTAGGTAGGATTTAGAAATAGGTCCTCCTAGCCTTCATCATAGTAATCATAGGATTTTATGTCTATCCCTGACATTCTGTCCTATTCTGATATCATTTCTAGGTTTTTGGGCATCCCCGAGACCTCTTTACCTGGTTCTAACTAAATCTGGGCCCAGGGTCAAATTTGAGGTTGATCCTGACTAGGTCAGGATCGAGCTCAAACCTAACTAGGTTAGGATTGAGGTCAAACTTGACTAGGTTGGGTCCAACCTTGATTTTTCCCCCCTCATTCAAATTTCCAGAATCCTTGATTTTCAGGCATCGGGCTTTCGGGATATTTATTTTCCCACCTTCGGGTTGGCCACTTCGGGTTTTAGGATGGTAAATCCTCTAATTGCATTTAATCTAGGTATATTTTCTAAAGGTTAGGACCTAATTGGGATTTAATTCTCCAAGGTGGCCCCTCTAGAGGATTGTGCCCTAGTTCACTATAAAAGGAGGCCTTCCTCTCTCATTTTCTCATCCACAATCAAGCAATTGATATCCATTATCCACATCACATCTCAAGCAATTTCATGAGAGAGCTCTCAAGTGAAAGCAAGTGAATTCAAGCATTCAAGAAAGCCTTCAAGAATTTAAGTGTTCAAGCATCCATCCATCAAGGAGATCCGTTGTTAGCTATTGAAGGATTCAATCTCTTTGGAGCCCCCTTTGATGATCCATCCTTCTACATTCATTCAAGCCCTCTCATATGCAAAGATCAAGTCAAGATTGGTGTTGAAGATCAAATGCCATTGATTGGAGACATCCTACATTCATCGTACATCTATTGAAGCATTCCTACTTGTGGATTTGAGGATTTGAATCCTCTACAAGGACTTCAACATAAGTGAGGTGATTTGTTTCAATTACTTTGTTTATGCACACTATATTTCAATTCAATTTCAAGGTTAATTCTAAATTGGGGTTTGACCAAGGCAAACCCCCCATATAATAAAAACCCCCCATTTTCTTGTAGGTAGAGGTGTGGAATTTCAAATCTAAGAGTGAATTTGGATACCCTTTTCAGCAAACTTCTGAGATCTGCGAACAAAATTTGAATCGGACTTCAAATAAAGAATTTAGTATTTGACCTTTTATGAGGGTCAAACCTAACCTGAGCTCATCTTGGAGAAAGGTTTCTTGGTTTTCTCTGTCTTGGCATTTCCAGTCCAAAATAGGTTGCAAAATTGCCCAAAAGTATACACAAACATCAAAATTTGACATTTTCTAGATCTGCCCTAATTTGAGGTTAGTATTTGTATTTCAATTATTCTATATTTCATGCATAATTTCCTCCATAGGGAAATATTAGATTTAGTCTTTCTCTCTCTCTCTCTCTCTCTCTCTCTCTCTCTCTCTCTCTCTCTCTCTCTCTCTCTCTCTTCCATATTCCTCATAAATTGATTCGATTTTGTATTAACCTCTTAATTGATCAAATTGGATCTCTTCTTTGGAAATTTGGGTTTGAGAATAGATCTCATATTTCCCCCCTTTACATCTGAATAGAGGTGAATCCATTTTACCCCTATTCACCTGGTAAACCTTCTACCAACCTCATCTCTATCCAAGATGTTTCTTATCACATCTTCTTCATCACAACCCTCATGTTCCCTGATTGTACCAATATTGGGAATCAATGTCATCCTGGAAGTTTTGATAAAATCCTCAAAATCAACATATCTACAAATACCACAAATCATTTTAAAATGGTTCAACCATGCATTGACCTATGGTAATTTCCTCTTTCCAATTAGGAAATTTCCTATCCTAAATTGCCTTGGTGTGAAAGTGCCCTTCCTGTGGGGTGCCAAATGCTCTTTATCATTCTAGATTAGTTACCAGATGAATTCCAACTAAGCAACCCTTGGAGGCACAAATTTTGGAAGCAAATGTGGGGGATGTGGGCATCCATAAACTCTGATTATAGTAAAATTCTCTCCTAAGTAAAAATCACCTAGTTATGGTTTCCTTGCCACTTGTCTTCAAATTGCATGGGCCTCAAAGGCTTCAAAACCCTAGCTTGTAACCTGAATACACTTGTCCCCATTAGTTGAAGAATTGGGAAGATTATATAGTTCTAGAAAATGTAGAAATCACATTCATTGGAGGTGTAATTCCAAACCCTCAGCCAATACTATACTGGATTATACTGACCTTCAATCTTGAAACTTGGCTTCAACACTTGTGCATCCAAACTATCAACATTGAAATATAGAATCAAATGCATTAAAAGGGAATAATGCATGAATCTTAAGTGCCTCTTATTATTTTTGATAGCAACTAAGCCTTCATGTATTCTATCGATTACATATTGGATGTAATCATAATCTGTGTTGGCATGGGAATTATGAATATCAAGGATGATCATCAAAAGGTCTTTCAGAAACATCTCTAGATCTCCATCCATCCCAAGAACTCTACACAATCCATGGCATAAAAACTTCATATAGAAGTTGAGGGATTTAAATTCATAAGGGGATTTCATGTGTGTTGGGAGAGGGGCTTGATATTCACATGTTTTTGGGATATGTCTACTCATTTGGCTTTTCACAGACCCTACATGACTCATGTATTTTTTCTTTTCCTTTTTTAGATCTATTTCAGTGGAAGAGGAAGAATAGAAATCAAAAGCTTTCATAAAGGACCCCCTATCCAAAGTTACTAAAGTAGACTGGTCTAATATTTTTTGAAATGGGGTCATATACCCTAGCTAACTCAATAATGAAATCAACATCCAATAAAACATTAGGGACAATCAACTTTTCCATTCATAAGGCCCAAGCATTACAAATTGGGATAGCCTTATTTCTATTATTGTAAAAGTATGTGAAATTAGTTTAACCTGAGCCAGATGGAGTGATAGGGTCTCTGCAATCCTCCATCAAATCTTCAAAGGCCTCATCAGTAGCCTTTTTGTTCTGGTTTAAACCAGGGAGTAATTTTATAAATTCATTTGAATAATTGGGCTTTCCTTTCTCCTCACCCCTTGTTCCATAGCTTCTCCACTAGACAATGCTCAACTTGGCTCTAGTTGACTCATAATTCTAAAGAGATCTAAATTCTACACCTTCTTTTTGTACTTTACAATCACTTCTACTACTTTGAAAATCATAATTATCTTTTAGAAAACTTTGAGTGCTAAAAACAATGATGTCATGGCTATATATTATCAATTATTGAATGTGTAAAGTTACCAAAATCATTACAAATCTATTCCCAATCACTTTTGCATTTAATCCTATACAATACCAAATTCAAATCAAGGCTAACTGTGGTTTGGATGTTGACAGGTCTTTTAAAAACTTGGAATTAAAGCAGAAAAATAAAGATCATAGTATCTAGCTTTAAAAACCCTCAATTATTGATAAAACCCTCGGTTAGATCTGATTGGCTAACTTTTCACTTTAATCCAACCTGGAAGAGTACTTTTCCACGTAGTAATGGATTTCAGCCCTTTTTATTAATGAGTACTTAACTTGACTTTATTTGGAGATCCAGTGAACAAACACTCTCATAATCTCATAATGATTTACTTATCTTAGGTTAAATCTAGAGATCCAACAAACAAAGAATTCTCATGATCTCTGAATGATTTGTTAACTCATGATTTAACTCGAAGATTCAGCAACTATCAGTTATCTTGGAGATCATCAACGGTCCTTGGATTAACCCTTAAACACTTGTCTTAACCTGACTTCTATTCAGTGAATGAGTGAATGAAGGCATTCTCTACTTCACAAAAAAATTGGATCAACCATGGTCTTATTCAGAGAATGAGTGACTGAAGAGATTCACTGATTCTCAAAATCTTTAACTTAACGAAGCTTTCATCTAGCGATCTAGCAAACAAAGCTTCCTTTAAAGCCACATACCTTGAACTTAACCATAGTCTTAATCTGGAGATTCGACAATAATATTTATCACTTAATCTTTGAAAGATTTATTTAACTCTTGGTCTATCATGAGATTCAGTGAACAAATACTTCTCATATTCACTAAATGACTTACTTAACCATGGTTTAATCATGAGACTAGGTGAACAACCTTTATTCACCAAGTCGTTGAATACTTTATTCACCTTGGGTTTCATTCTGAGATTAGATAATGACTTTTGATCTTGAAAGAAATCGGTGGTTGTCATTGAATCACCCAATATTTTGGAACTTTACTAAATGATCATGAGATTGTGTGAATGCCTTATTCGCTGAATTACCAAATCATTTTGTCAGAGCTGCTAAAATCTAGCAAACAAGAGAAAACCTTTATTCACCAAGTCGCTAGATACTTTTTCATTTTTACAATTTATCATAAGATTAAAACATCACCATTGATTTTGAAGATCATCAATGGTGATTTCTTGATCGCTAAATAGCTAGAGAATTAACTACTCAATCTAGCGAATAGGAGATAACCATTGCGCTGGGTCACTGAACACTTAGAGAAAACTGTCAAAAATTAAGAGATTGGGAGACTACATAGTTGTTGAATCGCTGAAAGAAAAACTAATCGCAGATTGCATTTGGAGATTAAGCAACTAAAGAGAAACATGACACAAGCCTAGACATAGTCATTGGTTCACTGAAAGAAAAAGTAACTTTAAAGATTAATCCAAGATTCAATGAACAATAAGAAAAATAAAAATCACGTGCAGATTCAAAATCTTAAGTGGCCAAAAAGGTAACATGAAAACATAAGAGACTAGGGCACGCTTAGGGTATTCTTTCAAAAAAGGAAACCCTATTCTCGGTATTTTGACCTAAACAGAGGTATAAGGGCAACTTTTATCTGGTGGACTTGAAATTTAGATTTTGACAAGATAATTTCTTGCAGCCTTATGAATACATGATACAAGTATAGACTTTGGAGGCTAATTGAACAAGAAAATGAAATTTTCTTAGAAAACCCTAAAATCACTCCAACACAGTCACCTATCATCATTGACAAAACCAAGCTAGTCAACTTGGGCATAGAAGAATGTTCAAGAATCACCTACATTGCAACATCTTTAACAGAAGGTGAAGAAATGGCTTTCACTGCACTTCTCCAAGAAGCCACTGTCAACTTTGCATGGTCATACACACACATGCTCGGGCTTGATCCAAGTCTTGTTGTGCAAAATCTTGTAGTGGACCCTAATACAAATCCAATAAAGTAGAAGCTACATAAAATGCATTCCAAAGTATCCCTATTGGTGAAAACATAGTTAGAGAAGCTCCTCCAAGAAAAGATAATCAGAGCTATTGATTATTCTGAGTGGATCTCGAACATGGTTCTTGCCACCAAGCCTTTTGGAGAAATAAGAATATGTACTAACTTCAGAGATCTAAATAAAGAATGTCCCAAAGATGATTTCCCATTATCCAACATAGACATGATCATAGATCTCACAGTGAGCCATGAGATGTTGTCGCTCATGGATGGATTCTCTGGGTACAATCAGATCCAAATAGCATAGGAAGATCAACATAAAATAGAGTTCAACACACCATGGGGTACCTTATGTTACAATATGATTCCATTTGGGCTGAAGAATTTAGGAGCCACATATCACTAAGAAATGACAACCATCTTCTACCATATGATCCACAAAATCTTGGAAGACTATGTGGATGACATTCTTACAAAATCTAAGACACGAGGTGAATACCTAGACATCCTTGAAAGTGTATTTGATCATCTCTGTCATTATGGTTTGAAGCTCAATCCAAAGAAATGTGTTTTTGGTGTGACATCTAGAAAGCTCCTCGACTTCATAGTATCATGGCATGGCATAGAGATTGACCCCAAAAAGGTCAAAGCTATAACATAAATGCCACCACCAAGAACACTTAAATAGCTCTGGAGCCTAGAAGGAAAGCTCCAATCAGTGCAACGCTTCATATCACAACTAGAAAAAAAGTGCCAACCATTTACGTACCTACTCCACAAGGGAACAAGCTTCAAATGGGATCCTATTTGTCAGAGAAGATTTGAAAAGCTAAAGGAATATCTAGCTAACTCTCCAATCCTTGTACCATCAGTTTTAGGATGCCCTCTCATACTCTACATCTTGGTGACCACTACATCACTAGGGGCACTCTTATCATAGTATGATGATGACAACAAGGAGAGAGCCATCTACTATATCAACTGAACTCTAGTCGGCTATGAGCTCAATTATTCACTAATGGAGAAATCATGCCTTGTAGTGGTCTTTTCCACTCAAAAGCTTAGACATTACATGCTCATCCACATAGTCAAGCTCATCTCAAAGGTGGACCCACTCAAATATCTATTATCAAGAACAACTCTCATTGGCCGTATGCAAAAATGGGTCATGCTACTTAGCAAGTTTGACATTCAGTACATAGATCAGAAAGAAATCAAAGGGAAAGTAATTGTTGATCAACTAGCAGTAGCACCTCTATTGGATGCATATCCACTAATCATGGAATTCCCTAATGAGCACTTATATATGATTGAATAACAACCCATGTGGAAGTTATACTTTGATGGCTCCTATACATCGCATGGATCAGGGGTAGGAATCCTATTAGTCACACCTCAAGGTGACTACATTCCAAAATCCTTCAAATTATGATTCTCATGTACTAACAACATTGCAGAACATGAGGCCCTCATCTCAGGTCTCAAAACAACTATCCAATGGAATATCATAGAACTGCAAGTGTTTGGAGACTCGCAGTTAATTATCAAGTAAGTCCTAGATGAATATTAGATAAAGGATGACAAGATGCTACCTTACAAAGAACTGGTGGACAGACTAAAAGAGCATTTCAAAAATCTATAGTTCATTCAGATACCAAGGCTTCAGAACAAAGTGGTCAATGCAATGGTAACCATCGAATCATTACTAGAGATCCCCTGTAATTCAATGCAATACAAATTTTTAGTCGAGCAGCTACACACACCTGCTTATGAGAACGTCGATTCAAAAATGGTGTGTGTCTTAGTTAGTCCCTAGTCCCCATGGTACCATGACATCTATGCATATCTTAATAATGGTATCATATCTCCCCATCTCACCAACAACCAACACCAAAACTTAATTCAAAGACCTTCCCACTACAATCTTATAGCCAACACCCTTGATCATCAAGGATATCATAACATCCTCTCTAGGTGTTTAGATTCAAATGAGGTCATCCCAGCTTTAGAAGAGGTCCACGCTAGAATTTTTGGTGCCCACATGAGTGGCATGGTTCTAGAAAAGTAGTTTCTTTGATTCAGGTACTTGGCCTACAATGGAACATGATGCTTGTGAATTTGTCAGGAAATGTCTACCATGTTAGCAGCATGCAAATTTGATTCATGCACCAGCACAAGACTTGCAACCCATTGTTCCACCTTGGCCATTTTCATGTTGGGGCTTTGACCTCATTGGGTTAATCACTCCCCTCTCCTTAGTTGGACATAAATACATCATAATAGCCACAAAGTACTTCACAAAATGGGTTGAAGTAATTCTACTCACCCTCACTAGTGGCATCCAAATATCCAAGTTCATCTTATACCACATCGTCTGCTGCTTCAGCATACCATCTACCATCTTCACATACCATGACACACCTTTTGAAAACCAGCATGTGGATGATCTTTGTGCTAGACTCCACATCTACCATCATTTCTCTAGTCCATACTTCCCCCAAGGAAATGGCCAAGCTAAGGCAACCAATAAAACCATCTTAAAAATCCTCAAGAAGGTTGTCAATGATTTTGGTCATGACTGGCACCTTCAAATAAATCCCACCCTCTGGGCCTATCATACTTCTTATCGCACTCCCACATGCACCACCCCATATTCCCTTGTATATGGTGTCGAAGCCATTCTACCCATCGAGGTCGAGCTCCCATCATTATGAGTCTCCATGAAAAATTACACTACAGATGAAGACTATCATGTGGCACGCCTCACAAAACTGGACCTGTTAGATGAAAAGAGACAGCAAGCATATGATCACCTGGTTGCATACCAAAATTGACTCAATAGGAGTTATAACAAAAAGGTCCATCCTAGACAGCTCCAAGTAGGTGACATGGTCCTAAAGGAAAATAAAAAAGTGCAAGCACACCGAGAGAAAAAGGGCAAGTTTGAACCTACATGGTTGGGTCCTTACGTTGTCACAACATGCTTTGGCTCTAGAGCCTATCAGCTATCTACACCAGAAGGTGAGCCGTTGAATGATCCAATCAACATCATACATCTAAAGAGGTTCTATACCTAAACTAGATCCTACATATTTAGAAAATCCATAAAATTGGCAAAAGTAGAAAAATACAAAAAAAGCAAAAACGCAAAGAAAAATAATCATCCAATGGTGAAAACTTGGCAATTCAAGCACCTTGGACAAGTATGTTGGTGAAAACCTAGAAAAAAGTGCCATACATAGTGAATTGAATCATTATCTAAGAAACTCCCATCCCCCCCATCCCCAATCCTAGTCCTCTTTAACCAAGCCCCATCCCAAGGTTTTCTATCCTCAAGCCTATCCAATACAATACTAAGATCCTATCCCCAATCCTAAGCTTCCTGTATATATCTTGTATAGCACAATCCTTCCTATATAGCACAATCTTCCTATTCCAAATCCTTGAGCTTTTGCACATCTCCATTGTAAATCTCTTCCTGTCCATTGTACATGTCATCCTATCCTATTGTACATATCATCGTCATTCTTGCAACAACATTTGATCAGATAGCTTGTCCCATCCAGCCTTGTACTTTAGAAACATCTTTTGTTGACTATTCTTGATTGTAGTGATTATCCTTGATCCATAATTTTCCAGTGAAGAACAACACTCATTCTTTCATTAATCAATGGGTCCTTGAGGATGTACTCTTCCTCCTATCAGACCTAATATTCCACCAATCACACTAGGACCGTGATGATGTATCCTTCCTCATGTTTTGACCAAAATCTTCCCACCATCAATCAAATCAATCGCTCTCCTTGGAAAAGGATTTCTTTTGGAGTTATCATTTTGGTCTTGGATTTTGTCCTTTAGATCTTGTTAATCTTTTATAGCTTCTTTCTATTCCTCTTCTCAAAGTCACCATGATGCTTTATATCATGGTGTGTTGTGAATGAGGCAAATATAGGGCAAGGTCTTTTGATCTTTTGCTTCTACCTATGAGTCAATCGAATGTGACCCTTGCACGGTTCACACGTGATCTTCTAGGTTACATGGTGCACTTGGGAAATGTTGTTTGTTTGTGGTTTCTCCAACATCATTTCTACCATGCTTCCTTTTTGGTTCATGCATGATGCTAGGGAAACCTTGCGTGTCTTTTTTTCATTAGTCCTATGCAATGCTTGTGACAAGGCCTTGTGATCCCAGTATCCTTGGCAAGTCTCTAATGTTGCTATATGAAACTACGTCGCACTCTCCACATTTACACTTGAAGCTCCCCAAACCCCCTGCATCCTGCATCATATAGATTAATCTTGCATCTTTCATATAGTTGCATCCTGCATTCTGCCTCATATTACATTCCTCCATCTTTTCTCTTGGAATTTTGGTTATTTAGCCTCCCTCCTTCCTTCTTTCCTTTCCCTTCCTTCTTGTCTTCTTTTCGAGAAAATTCCACAATATTTCCTCTTTGCATTATTTTCTCGAGGGGGCACAACCCCTTATTCCTCTAAATTCTAGCTTGGGGTGTCTTATTTTCTTGTCTTTGACACCACGCCACTTGCGGCATTGCATCAAAGAGGGGAAAAATGTAGACACTTAATCCATTAAAAAATAAAATAATTTTTATTTTTTGAAAACCCCTGATGACATCATCATTTGTTAATTATTTATTTATTTAATTTATTTATTTATTTTTATGCCATTAAATCCTCCTATTTTAATTAAACATCTTTAATTAAAGAATCCCTCCCCAAATCATTTAAATCGAGTTTGAGTGATTTTCCCCTATTTATTAATTATTAATTGATAAATTGACCAAAAATCCATTGATTAAATAAAATATTTATTTAAATCCTAAAACCTTAGAAATGTTCTAGAAATCCCTAACCTCTTCTAGAATTTCCTAATCTCACCCTAAACCTGATTAAAAAGTGATTCCTACCCTTTCTAGCCCAAACCTTTCAAACTTTGACTTTGGGTCAAAACCCCTCATAAATGCTTCTTACATCCTCATTAATGACTCTTACAAGCCATTAATGAATCCCATGTCTCTTCTTCCACTCTTATCCCCTTTGCACACTTCCCAAGTGTTTCTCAAACATGTGTGAGCAACCTTGACCAAGGTTAATCTAACCTTACCCCTAACTATACCCCAAACTCTACCCCAAACCTTACCTCTGACCCTAACTCTCCTTCCTAACCCAAGCCCTTCCTCAAATCCTATAAATACCCTCCTCTTCCAAGAGAAAAACACCAATTCACATCTTTTACATTGAGTAGTGTTATAATGTTAGTTTCATTCTAGAGCTTAAACATTTAGCATACTTTGTTAGCTTACTTCATTTTTTATGCTTTTCTAAGTCACATTAGCATAGTATAATGGATTAATCTAGCCTCTTTCATAGCATTTGCACATCATTTTCAGAAATATCATATTTTCATTTGGATTAGAATGAATCTATCTTAATCATTCTTAGCATCATTAGGATTTTTGAAGCCTTAGGGGCAAGCTCAAAGTGCTTAGAGAGCACACCCACATCCCTCTTATCAAAGAAAATCAAACAGTGCTTAGATGCATCTGTTTTGGGTCAATCTGAGGTGGCTTGGTTTTTTATATTTATGTTTTGGACTAATATAAATGCTAGATTTAAATCTATCATTTTCCTTGTTTACGCCTGTTCCGAACAGATCCAGATCAAAATCGTAGTCTACACAGTGTTAAAGGAGTTTCCTCCTCTTTGGCAATGGCATCCTTTGATCTATATTGGGGAGGTAACTGTGCTCCTTGTTTTTCTAATTCAAGGAAATATTGTTCATTTTCCCTAGCCATGATAACCTTCATCATTTTGAGGAATTCCTTGTCTACCTTACACCGAGCAATGCTAGCTTTACCAGGCTCAGATTCACTAGAAGAATTATCATGATCAATATCATGACCACTGAAACTACAATTGGTAGAAGTGTAGTCTTCATGTCCTTTCCCTCTCCCAGACATGTTAAGATCAGAGGGTTTCTCTTGATGTTTGGTTAATTGTCTGGAGGTTCTTGGTTTATCTCCAAAAAGAGGGTTTTCCTCAAACATAAAGGGTCTCTCCTCTCCTGGAAATTGTCTAGAAGAACTCCTAGTCTAGATAGGCATATCTTGGTTGTCTAAAAGATGTGTTGTAGTGAGAACAATCATGTTTTGAACAAGTCCTTGATAGATGTTGAAGGAAGTAGGATGATTTCTTCTTTGAGAGGGAGGTACAAGTGACACAGATCCAATTCAAGGTTAAGGAACCTATGTGGTGTTGCACTCACAACTTAGAAGGAGATAACTGAAAAGATGGTGATGAAACTGATTTTAGGACATGTTTTAACAAGGTTTTGGACTCACTATGATGTAACTCTGAATGACCAAGAATGGTGGTAAGACTAGTTCTCAATACTCAAGGTATAGTCTGTAGATTGTAAGGCAATTTCTAAAAGAAGAGTGACAAAGTGTTGGACTATTTTTAAAAAGTGTTTTTCTGATTGTTTAAGGGCAGTTTTTGGAAACTTAGTGTATGCAACTTGTGATTTTGACTCTAATTATTTTTTTAGTTTTTTGGGTTTTTCGAATCAAAATGCAAACTATGTTTTTGGGGTTTTTGGGGTTTTTGGAATTGGGATATGATATGCAAACTAAAGCTTTATAAATGTGTGATTGTGACTAATAATCCAATTGATGTCAAGCAATTGATATCTAGCAAGACACCACTTGTATGGAAACATAATATAAACTGGAGACACCAATTGCTCATCCACAAGCAATTGATATCTAGCAAGACACCACTTGTGATGTCAAGCAATTGATATCCAATTTATATTATGTTTCCATATCATTTAGAGTATGATATAAGTTGAATTACTTAAGAAGAAGAAGTGTAATATTATGAAGATGAAGAGCTTAAATGGGCAACTGATACAGATCGGACAATGCTAAGATTATGTTGATATAATTTTTTTCTACCTAACATATGATTATGTCAAGTCGGTAAAGAATGGTAAAGAAGATCTATAAAGTTGGTAAGAAAAATAGTTTTGGCTATCGAGCATGAAAAATAATTCGGTAAAGAGAAAAACTAATTTGGAAAAGGCAAAAGAACTCAAGACACTGAGAAGAAGTTTTAGGCATCGAGTGAAGTTAACTAAAATTTAGAGTTATCCACTGAGAAAGGAACAAAAATTAAAGGATCAAAATGAGATTTAATGATTGGCTATGATGATCTGGAAGATTATGATGATAAGGAAATGTAGCTAGAGAGATCTACAATTAGGAAAATTTAGGATGATTATCTATGACTTAGATCTAAACGGTTAAAAGAGAAGGAACAAGTTTCAAGAAAGATCAAGTTTTGAGGTGAAGGTAATACGTGTTAGCAAGATCTAAATACATTGAATTGGTTTATGAAATGAATTGAATGACTGAGATTAAACAAGAGAAAATGTAATAGAGGACATTAAATGGAAAAATAATGTCTATATAAAAGATGGATTTGTATGAACAAATGGATGGCAAATTGAAGGGTTGATAAGTCACTGACTGATGTAGTGAAGAAGGAAAAGATAGATTCTGACTCAAAAAGAATAATTTGATGAAGTTTAGAAGCCAATAGAAAGTGAAGAATTGAAGTGAAGATAGAGAGCGCAAAAATGATCTAATTATGCAAATGATAGTTGAAAATATATAGGTCAATTTATTTACTATTTCTTATTAGCATTTGTAATATAGAAATATCTTAATCGAGTGGAATTAACAGTCTTAAATTGTAAAATCTTTGCAAAAGGTAACATTATAAAGAGTGTTGAAAGTCCTTTTACAAGGCCACTCCTAACAGGGTGAAGATTCTAACAGATCTAAGGTAAATCCCTTGACTGAGTCACACCTAACAGTGTGTATTGTAATCTTTAACCAAATTGGATCTTAACCAAGCATACTTTAGAAGAGTATTTTATTTAGTGGGTGATAATTCTAATAGTGGTTTTTCCCAAAGTTGGTTTTCCATGTTAAATACTAGTGTTACATGTGTTGAATGATTTATGTGAATGGTTTGTTATTTTTTAAAGTTTATTTACTGAACTATTGGTAAATAGTGAATTGTGTCTAATCAAGTTAATCAAAGAAAAAAATTTGAGGTATAAAGAATCATGGATTATTGATTCAACCCCCCTCTTTGTAATCCAACAATTGGTATCAAAGCTAAGTACTCTAGAGAGATAAGTTTGAAACACTTGAGTAAAAGATCTAAAGATGTATAGGAGAGAAGTACCTAATATGAACAATGAAAGTTTCTCTACATGGAAAAGTAGTATGAGATTGTACCTATCTGGGATTGGATCATATGCATTGAATCTTCAGGATAATGACTACACTCCACCGCATCCTAGACCTATGAAAGTTGATCAGATGGGAGAAAAGAAGGAACATAACTCAGTAATGATAGAAATTGCTTCCTAGCTAACTGATGCTAAATTTTATGGAGGAGATCAACATGTACAAAAAGATAAGGTGGACTTTCTCAGAGGAAAGTATGATGAAATGAGAATGAAGGATGAAGATAATATTGCTCAATATAGTTTCAGAATCAAGGAAGTTGTTAGTGCCATCAGAGGTGTTGGTGGAACATTAATTAATGAAGTTCAAGTGGTAAGTAAAATTTTGATAACTCTTTCATCTAAGTATTCTATTCGAGTATCTTCTATTTAGGAATTGAGATCCATATTGACTAATGTTGTTACTCTTGAAGCCTTAATCATTAAGATGACTACATTTGAACTTAGTAATTTTTATAATAGTCTATCGACTATTGAAACTAAATTCAAATCATCTTTAATTATTGGAACTTCAAGAAGAGAAGGAGAGAATCATAGTAGTTCATATGGAAATGAATATGATAGTATCCTAATTGAAGAGAAATAACAAGAAGAGTTAGAGGCACTACTAACAAAGAGTCTACCGAGAGGTAAAGGAAAGTATAAAGGGAAATTACCCTTGAAATGTTTTTATTGCAACAAGATTGGCCACATTGTATCCAGATGTCCTCACAATAATAGAAATGCTAAAAGTCATAATAAGGAGAGTTGATACTGAAGATTTAGTGACTACAAGGACAAAGGAAAGAAGTCTTGTTACCTAGCTGAGGAAGTTGTAACCGATGATGAATCTAGTGATACAAAAGAAGGATTTGAAGTTGTCTATGTTGTTGTAAAGGAAGATTTTGATGAAGATGAAAAAGAACTTATTTCTCATGTAAGTAAAGTCAACCCATGGATAATTGATAGTGGATGTTCACATCATATGACTGGTGATATTGATAAGTTTGAGAACCTACAAGAGTATGATGGAGGATTTGTCAGATTTGGAAATGATGTTCTATGTCCTGTTAAAGGAAAATGATCTATTGTATTGAATGAAAAGATGAGATGTGATGATTCTTAATGGGTTAAAGGTCTAAACTATAATTTGTTGAGTGTTTCACAATTAAACAGCACTGGCCACTGATTGGAATTTCAAAATATAAAAGTGAAGATCTATGGTACTAATGTAGATTTGATTGGAACTGGTGAACAATTTAAAGATAACCTATTTTATCTTGATACTGCTGCAAAGAGTTACTTTTTTGTTAAAGTTGAGGATGTTTAGTTATGGCATAAAAGACACTTCCATGTCAATTTTTAGAACATGATCATAAATAAAGCAAGATTAGTTTGCAAAGGGTATGCACGAGAAGAAGGTATTGACTATGGTGATATTTTTTCCCTGTTGCTAGATTAGAAGGTGTAAGGATATTACTTGCATATGCTGTCTATAAAGGATTTAAAGTCTATTAGATGGATGTTAAGTCTATATTTTTAAATGGAATTCTTGAAGAAGAAGTGTATATTTCACAACCTAAAGGATTTGTTTAGGATTCTAATGAGGATATGGTATGAAAACTACACAAGGCACTCTATGGATTGAAGCAAGCACCCTAATCATGGTATGAGATACCACTTTTGTTTAGTCAAGATTGGATTTCAAAGGGAAAGTGACAATAAAAATTTTTATTTGAAATGTGATAGTACTGATAAGATTTTGATTGTTGAGATATTTTTTGATGATATTATATTTGGAGGAAATGAATCTATGTCTAAATCATTTGTTGAGGAGATGAGAAAGGAATTTGAGATGTCCATGATAGGAGAGATTAAATTCTTTATTGGACTAAAAATTCAACAAGTTAAATATGGGATCTACATAACATAGTCAAAGTATATCAAGGAGATCCTAAAGACATTAAATATTGAAGAATCAAAACTAGTTCAAACACTGATGGCTACTAGTTGTAAATTGTCAAAGGAAGATGATACAAAGGAAGTTAATGAAACACTTTACCTATCTATGATTGGTAAACTACAATATGTTGTACATAGTAGGCCTAATATTACACATCTAGTTGGTATTGTGGCAAGGTTTTCTTCCAACCCAGAGCAGACACACATGTATGTAGTGAAAAGAATATTTAGATATCTAAAAGGAACTAAAGATTCATGTCTGCTATACAAAAAAGGAGGAGATTTTGATTTTGAGGTATATACTGATGTTGATTTGGCTGGAAACGTTAATGACAAAAAAAACACAAGTGGTAGAGCTTTCTTCTTAGGAGAAAGATTAGTGACATGGTTAAGAAAGAAACAAAGTTGTATTTCATAGTCTTCTACCAAAGTTGAGTATGTTGCTACAACTATGAATTTTTCAAATATTGTGTGGATCAAACAATTACTTGAAGGTATGCAAAAAGAGATTACTTATCCAGTTAAAATTTTCTATGATAATACTAGTGCTATTAATATATCAAATAATTTGGTGATGCATTCAAAGTCAAAGTACATTTATAACAAGTATCATTACTTGAGATAACAAGTACAAGACAAGCATGTGATATTGGAGTATGCGAATTCAAAGTAGCCAATAGCTAATATATTTACTAAATCACTACTGAAGGATACTTTTGAGTGTCTCTAAGGTAAGTTAGGGTTTCTTCCCCTATCCAATATTCACTAAGGCAAGATGCATGCTACATCAATTAAAGTATTCATTAGAATATCTATCTTGCGAGTTGATGCTAGTGTTCACTCTTTAGGTGAAGCCTGAAGTTGTGAAAATATGTTTATGAATGTAATGAAAGATCAATATATTTAAGGTATGATTTACTACCTGAGAAAATTTTTCAGGAGTATATGTGTCTTTGGCATTGTTGAAGTAGGAGCATCTTGGGTCCTTGGCAATCCTGTGTCACCAAAAACATATTTGAGTTTGCCTATGTTGCTCGGTTCCTGCTTTGACCAAGTGGTTTGGTGTTGCTGAGTTTCCTTTATTTGTCTATGTTGGTCGGTTATCTCTTTGGTGCTTGGTGATTTTCCCTAGCGCTTGGTGATGCTTGTCTGGTGCTCAGTTTCCTTTCTTACCGAGTTGTTTGTTTTGGATTTATTTTGAGGCCGCCTTGTGAATTTAATTTGGGTCTCAAATTTAATGTTGGTATCCATCATTGGGAAGAATGTGGACCTAGATCTGCTCATCCCTTCCATTGACTATGGATCTAAAGGCCAACTTGGCTCGGTAGCCTCTTGTATAAATGTAGTTGTTTGGTTAGAGTTTTAGAGTCAATTTTTGGGGATAGAAGATAGAAGATAGATAATTAGAGATTGTTAGTAGATCCTCACATGTTGGAGGACTTATATACTTGATTGTAATAACTGGCCTACACTAGGAAGGCCTTAAAGCCCGGCATGTATAAATCAATTTGAATATAAGATAACAAAGCATTTGCATTCTCTCTCTCATTGTTGTGTGTTGTTGCTTCCATGTGTGGTTTTTGCAAGGTGGATCTAGTTAGGGTGTGCCTTTGGCTCCTCTCCCCATCCTCCCTTGTGTCAATTGTTGTCAAAGAGGGAGAATAAAGAACAATTGATTTGTAAGGGAGAATATTACTAATGTACTAATGTTGCATAGAGGGAGAATAATACATAGGGAGAAGAACTATTAATGACTGCAAAGAGGAACAATAAAAGAAGATCTATTGAAGGAGAAGATTGAACACTGATAGAGGGAGAAATATGAACAAAATAAGATCAAGTACAACAAAGGAGAAGTTACAACTCAAAGGGAGTACATGAATGATAGTGAAGTGTTACCATCATCAATTAAACAGTAAATATTATTAATGTGTTGCCATCAATACTAAAGAGGGAGATTTGTACTCTAACTAATGGTGATGATGATAAAGACTGACCAAGATCAAAAGTATACAAGTTAGTAGAATGATTAGATAAGTTATTATCTTTTTATTGATGTCAAGAAATTGATATCTAGTTTATATTATGTTGCCATATCATTCAGAGTATGATATAAGTTGAATGAGTTAGAAGAATACTAAGTGTAATGTTATAAAGATGAAGAACATAAATGGGAAACTGATACAAATCAAAAAATGCTAAGATTATGTTGATATAATTGTTTTTTACCTACCAGATGATTATATCAAGTTGATAAAGAATGGTAAAGAAGATTTGTTAAGTCGTTAAGTAAAATAGTTTTGGCTACCAAGTAGGAAAAGTAAATTTGGTAAAGAGATAAAGTAATTTGGTAAAGGAAAAGGAACTAAAGACACTAAGTAGAAGTTTTAGGCACTGAGCAAAGTTAACCAAAATTAAGAGTTATCCACCAAAAAAGGGACAAAAATTAAATACAAGGATTAGAATGACATGTAATGATTAGCTATGATGAGATAGAAGATTATGATGATTAAAAAAGTTAGTTAGAGAGATCTATGATCGAGAAAATTTAGGATGGTGATCTATGGCTTAGATCTAAATGGTTAAAAGAGAAGGAACAAGTTTCAATAAAGTTCAAGTTTCAAGGTGAAGGTAAAATGTGTTACCGAGATCTACATACATTGAATTGGTTTGTGAAATGAATTGAATGACTGAGATTAAACAAGAGAAAATGTAATAGAGAAGATTAAGAGGCAAAACAATGTCTATATAAAGGATGGATTTGTATGAATAAATGGCTAGAAAATTGAAGGGTTGATAAGTCAGTGATTGATGCAATGAAAAAGGAAAAGATAGATTCTGAGTCAGAAAGTAGAATTTGATGAAGTGTTGAAGCTAGTAGAAAGTGAAGATAGAGAGTGCACAAAGGATCTGATTATGCAAATGATAGTTGAAAAATCTACAAGTCAATTTATTTATTGTTTCTTATTAGTATTTGTAATAGATAAATCTCTTAACCAAGTGGACTTAGAAGTCTTATTGTAAAATCCTTGAAAAAGGTAATATTCTAAAGAGTTTTCAAAGTCCTTTTACTAGGACACTCCTAACAGGGTGAAGATCCTAATAGATCTTAGGTAAATCCCTTGAACGGGTCACACCTAATAGTGTGTATTGTAATCTTTAACCAGATTGGCTCTTAACCAAGCATACTTCAGAAGATTATTTTCTTTAGTGGGTGACAATTCCCACAGTGGTTTTTCCCAAAGCTAGGCTTCCACTTTAAATACCAGTGTTGCATGTGTTGAATGATTTATGTGAATGATTTACTAATTGTTAAATTTTATTTACTGTTGTGAGTAAATAGTGAATTGTGTCTAACCGAGTTAATCAGAGAATATTTTTTAAGGTACAAAGAATCAAGGATTACTAATTCACTCCCTCTCTCTGTAATCCAACATGGTGCTCCTACTCTAAATGAGATCAAGTTACATGAGAAAAATGGCAAGGAAATAAATACAATAATTAGTGGTTTAGGTATTTCAAAGCATTTGAAAGTTATGTGCCACAAGTGTTAAAAATAAGTTTGAAAAAAGATAAGTAGTATCTTGTTAATATGATTTAGAACAACAAAGAGGGGGGGTGAATAAGTTGTTCACAGGTCCTGATGGATAAAACAAACTTACAAAATTTTCTTTAAATTAGATCCAATAACCAAAACAAACTTGGTCATCACTGATTCAATAATAGAAACATATAATGATGTAGTCCACTACCTAGCTGTAACTTAACTTGTAAAACATAGAAATGTTCAAACCAAAACATTCACACAAGTATTAACACCAAGATTTATAGTGGAAACCCAATGTGGGAAAAACCACTTTGTAACATGCTATTATTATTTTCACTCTTCTAAAGTGAGCTCGGTTAAAATCCAACCCTATCAAAGGTTACAATACACACTGTCAGGTGTGACCCGGTTAAGGGATTTCAATCACCTTGTTAAAAGTGAGCCTAGTCATAGGACTTACATACACCCCATTAGAATGCAACCTTGTTCAAAGGATTTAACATATGACTATTAGGTCAACCTCTGTTAAAAGGATTTTGACAGTTACAATGGTTAGAAAGTAGTAGCAATATTTAGCTACAAAATATACAACTCACTTTGCAAATATCAGATCCGATTCCATATACTAATGCTAGTAACTGACTTTGAAACTTTTCCATCTCCATCTCTGATCTGCTTGAAACTTTTCTTCAAGCAACCACCACAATTCTCCTTCAGCCTTTTCTGCTTATATAGTCAATAAAACTTTACTAATCTTCTGGCATTCTCTCTTCACCCATGTACTTGCATATCCGAATGCTCAGGTTCCCTTTATACTTTCCTCAATTAGGTTAACTCATCTTATGCTGCTCAATCTCATTCATAGATCTTAGGGTTAGGTCAGATTCATTAAATCTACCTGCTTCATGTTCTTCGGCTCCTTTTCTAAAATCATCTCAAATCTCTTAAAGATTTATAATAAAATGTTTTACAGTGCATTTAATGCTTTCAAATAATCAATAAATAAATTCAACATGTTTTACATAATCCAAGAATTCAACAATGTTGGCTCCAAAACTAAATTCTCTTCAAATATAAAAATGCTGATGCTTGGTTAATACTGTGATCAACTACTCGGTCTTCATGTAGAATGCTCGGTCATTACTAAAAATGTTTCTTTGGCTTATACCGTCTTCCTCGGCAATTAACTGTTGTTCGATCGACACTAGAATTTTGTTCATCATACACTGACTCAGTCGACACTAACATTACTCAGCTTAAACATGATTTCTCCATTCTTTTCTCAGTCAAGCCTAACAGTTTAGTCTTCAGTCTTACAAAGATAAACAATACATTATCTCATCAATGTACAACATAGTCAAGTACACTTTGTAATATCAAGATAACTCAACATTTCCCTAGGTGTTATTGTTACCAACCTTGTGTATCCCCTTAGCAACACTCAAATAGATATAGTACTTTCCTAAGTAGCAACAGTCTTACCAGTTAAAGTTTGACATCAATCACAATACAACAATTGTTTCAATTGTAGTTTCCAACAATCTCCCTCTTTGGCATTGATGGAAACACCATATGATAACACCTGAATAACACATGGATTACCAACCAATCCAAAAACTTATATGTTCATCAGAGAATTATTTATAATATCCTTAGCTTCATTCTGATTCAAAATCCTATAAGCCTCACTTCTGTGACTGTCAAAAGTATTCAGATCTCCCTCTATCCTGATCCTTCATTTCAGTTCATCACCCTCACTTTTCAGTGTCATGTGTTATCATATCAATTCATCTCCCTCTTTGAAAAAAATGCCAAAGAAGAAACTAAAACATACATCCATTAGATGTAGATAATATCTATGCAGCTCAGTGTTTCTCCCTCTGTCATCTTGCTTATGACTGATTCCTTGTCTTTGCTCCTTTTCACAACTCTAGGCCAGCCCTAAAGTGTGACAATCTTCTACATCAATTTGTCAAATATTCTGTTGTAGCACATTTGATGTAGTGCTCCTAGCTTGTCTAGGCAGCCCCAGTTAGGGGAAGGACCCCTAATTGACTTCTCAAATACTCATGAGCTTTGCTGGGTAAAGCTTTAGTGAATATGTTTGCTAATTGTTCTTTTGTATTCACATATTCCATTCGGATTCTTTATCTTGTACTAATTCTCTCAAGTAGTGATACTTGATTACAATGTGCTTGGTCTTAGTGTGCATCACTGGATTCTTAGAAATATTGATAGCACTTGTGTTGTCACATAAAATAACAACAGGTTCAGTGATTTCTTCTTTCATGCCTATCAACAATTATTTTATCCATACCAAATTTGAATAGTTTACTGTAGCAACAAGATACTCGGCCTCAGCAATAGATTGGGAAATGAAATTTTGTTTCTTGCTCATCCAGGAGACTAATCTCTATCCAAGAAAGAAAGCTCCACCACTAGTACTCTTTCTGTCATCTACATTTTCTATCCAATCAGCATCAGTATAAACTCTAAGTTCAAATTTGTCATCCTTCGTATAATATAGACCATAGTCAACAGTTCCTTTCATGTATCTCATAATTCTTTTCATATCCATCATGTGTGTTTCCTTAGGATTGGTAGAGAATCTTGCCACAATCCCAACAACTAGTGCAATATCTAGTCTACTATGTACAACATACTATAATTTTCCAATCATGGATCTATACAAAGTCTGATTCACTTTTGCAGCATCATCATTCTTAGATAACTTTTTTCTAGTAACCATAGGAGTACTCACTGGTTTAGCATCTTCCATCCCAAAAATTTTTAATATTTCATTAACATACTTAGACTGTGTAATGAAAATTCCATTCTTCCTCTGATATACTTGTAAACTAACAAAGAATTTGATCTCACCAAACATACTCATTTCAAATTCAATTTGCATTTCATTTGAAAATCTTTTACACAATTCATCTTGTCCACCAAAAATAATGTCATCCACAAAAATTTTTGCCAACAGGATACCTTTACCTTCTTCATCTTTCATGTACAGATTGCTTGTGTCATTTGTTCTTGAAAATCCAATCTGTATCAAGTAGTTGTGCAACCTCTCATACCATGCTCTGGGAGCTTGTTTCAATCCATATAGTGCCTTGTTCAGTTTTCACACCATGTGTCTTCTATTTGGATCAATAAAACCTTCTGGCTATTCTATGTAAACTTCTTCTTCTAGTATACCATTCAAAAATTTAGACTTGACATCCATTTGATAAACCTTGTGTGTGTGAGTGATTTACACCTTCATGAAATAACAAGATTTAAAAGACAATTACACTATTCAAAGAAAACTAATCTAAATAATGCAAAATTAATCTAAATATCTCATGGATCTCTAAAATAAAGTGGTAAATGAGGCTCTCAGCTATGATCCTCACTAGTGACACTCTAAAGATGAGAATTAAGCTATATGATATGCAAATTTAGATCTATTCTATCAAATTCTAGCTCTATTTGATGAACAATCTACTATGATCAAAGCAATTTAAGCTAATTAGCAATGAAAAATGATAAGTGAGTGATGTGGATGCAAATTGCAAGAGCTTTGCTGCAATTCAAAGATATGGAGTGGATGAATTATGCTTCTAAATGCCTTCAATATATAAGATTTTCCCAAGGGTAGGGGGTAGAGTGAGATAACCATGGTTATGCTTGGGTAAGGTCAATTGGCTTTGCTTTTTCCATAAATGGGGGGACAAGGAGGGGACAATCATTTAAATAGTTTCAAAAGGCTGGACCATTTCAACAAAAGTGAGTGATTTGTGTCTATTTTGTCTCCTTTTTTCTTTGTTGAGGGAAATTAGTATTTATTAATTAATTAAAGTAATTAAATTTAGCCATGAAGGGTAAGATGTTCATTTTGATTTTTGCTTTCAACAACTATGTCATTAATTGAATTTAATCAATTTCGTAGTGTTTTTTCCCTTTTCAAGCTTTATTTAATCATTTAATTGAATTTTCCTTTGATTTGAATTGCCTTTGTTCCATTTATTAATTTTTCGTGCTATTTTGATGATTTGATTGCACTTTTTGATTGATTTAAGCCTTTAACCAATTTTTCATGTCTACAAATGCCCCTCTTTGAGTCGATGTGTGAAGAACACCAATTCAAAGATTCCCTTGGTATGATGATCTGATTCTGTTATGGTTCTATGATTCCTTGATACCTCTGATAGTTGGTATGATGATATGATATTGTCTCTGATAGTGATATGCTTCCTGATATGATATGATAAACTGATCTGATATTGATTTGCCTCCTGATATGAAACTGATATGATAGGATACTGATATGATAACCTAATATGATATGCCCCACTGATAAATGTTTTTGATGCGATGCCAATTTGATACTCTGATGCCCCCTCAAAAATAAAACATATTGATTCCTTGATTTGAAAATTTTTGATTGATTGGTCCAATATGTTTTCATTTTTGAAAAATATTGATGATATGCCATGACTTGCAATTTTCATATCCAAGATAGATAGGTCTGTTGTAGTTAAGCAAAACAAGTGATTAGGATAACAGGATAATGGTACCAATGAATGTGATTTGTCAATCTCATAGGATAGTTCTGATAGGATAAATCAATTAGTGTGACAACCGATATGATTTGATACTGCTGCTTCATTCTCAGGACATAGAGACATGAACAAATGGTACAGGGTGTGATTGCTTGATACTTTGATAGGATTGATTGACATAAGATGACTCACTGATATAGAATACTGATATGATTCCCTTGATTTGTGAAATAGGCACATTTCTGTAAATGATATATATATATATATATATATATATATATATATATATATATATATATATATATATATATATATATATATATATATATATATATATATATATATATATATATATATATATATATACGGATCTTAGCTTCTTGGATATTTGGATTTAAGTCATGGGTTTGACCCAGCTAGAGTATAGGTTATTGAGATGATTGATTATGGAGCTCTTTTAGTTTGTTGATTTGTGTGATGATATTATTCACCTTCATGAAATTACAAGATTAACTAAGAACAATAAGAATTAGAGTGAGAACTAATCTAATCAATGCACAATTAATCTATCAACATCTCATGGATCTCTAAAATAAAGTGGTAAATGAGGCTCTCAGCTATGATCCTCACTAGTGACACTCTAAAGATGAGAATTAAGCTATATGATATGCAATTAAGATCTATTCAATCAAATTCTAGCTCTATTTGATGAACAATCTACTATGATCAAAGCAATTAAGCTATTAAAATTGACAAGTGAGTGGTGTGGATGCAAATTGCAAGAGCTTTGATGCAATTCAAATATATGGAATGGATGAATTATGCTTCTAAATGCCTTCAATATATAAGATTTTCCCAAGGGTAGGGGGTAGAGTGCGATAACCATGGTTATGCTTGGGTAAGGTCAATTGGCTTTGCTTTGTCCATAAATGGGGGGACAAGGAGGGGACAATCATTTAAATGGTTTCAAAAGGCTGGACCATTTCAACAAAGTGAGTGATTTGTGTCCATTTTGTCTCCTTTTTGCTTTGTTGAGGGAAATTAGTATTTATTAATTAATTAAAGTAATTAAATTTAGCCATGAAGGGTAAGATGTTCATTTTGATTTTTCATTTCAACAACTATGTCATTAATTGAATTTAATCAATTTCATAGTGTTTTTCCGCTTTTCAAGCTTCATTTAATCATTTAATTGAATTTCCCTTTGATTTGAATTGCCTTTGTTCCATTTATTGATTTTTCATGCTATTTTGATGATTTGTTTGCACTTTTTGATTGATTTAAGCCTTTTGCCAATTTTCTATGTCTACAAATGCCCCTCTTTGAGTCGATGTGCGAAGAACACCGATTCAAATTTTCCCTTGGTATGATGATCTGATTTTGTTCTGGTTCTAATATGCCTCTGATCATTCTGATTGATGTACTTCCTGATGATGATGATGATGTGCCTCTGATGATGGTGCTGATATGATTCTGATGCCTCTGATATGATATGGGTCCTGGTTTGATGATAGGTCCTAGGTTCACTAATTTCTGATATGTTGATAGGTTTGATATGATATGGTAAACTGATCTGATACTGATTTGCCTCCTAATATGAAATTGATATGATATGATAACTTGATATGATATGCCCCACTGATAAATGTTTTTGATGTGATGCCAATTTGATACTCTGATGCCCCCTCAGAAATAAAACATACTGATTCCTTGATTTGAAAGATTTTGATTGATTGGTCCAATATGTTTTCATTTCTGAAAAATATTGATGATATGCCATGACTCACAATTTTCACATCCAAGATAGATAGGTCTGTTGTAGTTAAGAAAAACAAGTGATTATAATAATAGGATAATGGTACCAATGAATGTGATTTGTCAATCTCATAGGATAGTTCTGATAGGATAAATCAATCAGTGTGAAAACTGATATGATTTGATACTGCTGCTTCATTCTCAGGACACAGAGACATGAACAAATGGTACAGGGTGTGATTGCTTGATACTTTGATAGGATTGATTGATGTAAGATGACTCACTGATATAGAATACTAATATGATTCCCTTGATTTGTGAAATAGGAACATTTCTGTAAATGATATATATATATATATATATATATATATATATATATATATATATATATATATATATATATATATATATATATATATATATATATACGGACCTTAGCTTCTTGGATATTTGGATTTAAGTCATGGGTTTGACCCAGCTAGAGTATAGGTTATTGAGATGATTGATTATGGAGCTCTTTCAGTTTCTTGATATTATATCATGATATTTCAGTTATTGATCAGGACTTTGATGCATCACTTTGATGACATTGTATCTTTGATTAGACAAAGTTCATGGATCTTTGATATTATGGACACTTATGATTTATGGACTTTCCTTGATTCTTGATTAAATGACCCATTTTATGATTGATCAAGATTTCAATTGAATGAACCCCCTTTTCCCTTGGAAAAATACTACAAACAAATGCACATGCAATTAATCTAACATGATAATGCAATTAACCTTCCATGATAATGCAATGCAATGTAGCTAAGTGTCACTAGCTTTTAGCAAATAAATGCCTTGAGGATAAATTTTCATCATTGAGCACTTTGGGACCGGAAAGCAAGTACAATCACCACTGCCCACTGACATGATGATATGAATACCACTTTTTATCACATTTGGTAACCTCCTTTTTGAAACTAGTACAACCCTCACTAGTTGGATGACCAAACTATGGGAGTATGAATACCAATCCATTTTCTCAAACAATCAAAGGTCAACCTTCCACACTACATGAAAGTCCTTGATGGTTCTTTGATGACCACGTCGTTAGATGAATTCACATAAGTTGTTGGATATCCCTCAAGACAGTCACTCAAAGACAAGAAAAATATCATGTCTCCATCATTGCCAATCTAGTCGAAACCTCATCGATTAGCTAAAAAGATGTGATAAAAATCAATGTAAGTAAAGATCATAAAAAAAAAGCTTCAAGTGTTTTGCATTGTTTCATGATTTTCAAAAAGTACTTCCAAGCATTCTGATCTTTAAAGTGTTTTGTCAATTTTTAATCCTGAATAATAAAGTCAATGAAGGCTCATGGATCAAGTTGTGGTAATTGAATTCTTGGTTAGTGAACAATGATATCCATCAAAGGTTCATGAAAATCTTCTTCTCTCTTCTGAAACTCTGATAATTCCCTCTCTGATGTGACTAAATATTGTACGATTGAATCCTTTTTGGGTTTAATGCCTTGCTTCATGTGAATTCATGCATGTTGTTGAAATCCATTGATTAAGATCAAATGCCCCAGTTGGATAGAAAAAATGTTGGACTTGGAAAAACTTCCAAAATATTACCGAAGCTCAGTTTATGCAAGATGCAGCTCAAAAGCACTTCATGCTTTCCTTTTTACCAGCTCTCAAACAAGATCACATTGGTTTGCCCCCAATCTCTAGCAAGATATAGGACATGAAAGATGGATTTTCAAGTTGATGGATTAGAGATGGAAAGGCTATGATGGAAGAAGTATGGGAATGTGACCCATAGGACTATCTCCTCAAGAGTACCCAAGGTAAGGAAAAAATGATATAGCAATGATATAGCATGTTTTTGGATAAGCCATGAAAGCCAATGATACAGTGTTAGATAGCCTATACGATAATGATCTGCTGCCATGAAAAGGAGTGATCCAAAAGAGTGGACATGTCAAGAAGTTTTTGATAACAACTTTTTTTTTTTTTTTAAGTTCTTCATTTTGATCAAGACCAAGGGTCAATTTGGGTAAGATGTGGATAAGATAACACAATCAAGATAAAAGAGTGATGGAGGCTATGAAGGGATGTTTTGGGATTATGAAAAGACTGTCAAGGAATGATGAAGGTGAATTTGGGATAAGCAAGATCATGATAGGGTAACATGGATGCAGCAAGTACATAAGATGATGGAAAGGATAATGGATGTCAAGATACTTGATACTCATGGATGTGTTCACCCTTGTCAAGATGAAAGGTGAGAGAGGGAATATGGATGTAAGTGAGAGAAATGATAGGAAGATGGAGCATGGCATGGATGAATCTTGTCCCCAAGTGTGGAATGAAAGGAGGAATTATGCATGATGCCTGTTTGCCAGGTTTTCATCATGGTATTTGTCTAAGGCGCCACAAGAAGTGGTTTTCACCCTAGATTTATTTCTTTTTATTTTTGCTACCAAGGTGCCTATTGCTAGGTTTTCACCAAGGCACTTTTTCTCTTTTTTCATTTTTTTCTTTTTTTCTTTGTTTTTTCCTTTTTTTGTATTTTTCAATATTTTCCCAACATTAGAATCTTTGGACAATGCTCCTTTGAAAGATATGTTGTAATAAACCATGGGTATGACTAGGATGATCAAAGGTATTGATAAGAGGGATGGAAGTACAGAAAGTATGCATTGGAAAATGAATGTGAGGATAAGAAGAAGGTATGTTGAAGATGGAAATGTTTGCAAGATCAACTTTGACACACACTTTGAAGAATGGTGGAATGATGGAGGAACAATAGACGATGGAGGTAAGGATCTTTTTGAGGTAGTGGATTTTGGGATGTAAGAAGATGAAGGATGTTTGGAAGGAGATGGAATGGAAGCCTTTGGAAGCTTGAATGTCAATTTTGATTCTTCTTTTGTGTGCAAGTCTTTCAACAATGACTTGGGAATCCACATATTCTTTGATTTTTCTTCCTTTTGGAATGCTTTTGAATGCATTTCTTCAATGAGGGATTTAGGAACCCACATTTTATTTTTTTCTTTTTGCTTGATGGACCTTTGCAGCCTTTTGGATATTTCATTTTTCTTTTCATTCACATGTCGATTAGATGGGACATTGTGATTTTTATGCACATATGGATTCTTGGATGTATGATTTTTATGTTTCACATCAACATTGCTTCCAAAAGACTTAGGAATTGTGGATGAATAGGACTAATATGGATGGTTCATATGGATTGGTGTTTGGACATTCTTCAAGTATGTGTATCTTTGTTGATCTTGATACATGGTAGGGTAAGTGAATGGATAGCTAGGGATGATAGGAATGGTTGATGGGGGAATATATGGACCTAGTATGGATGGAAGGGATGAAGACTTTTGTTTTGGGACATAGGCACCCAAAATGGATTTGGAGGATAGTGGAGGTATGTGGTTGTATTTGAATGGAGGGATATAAGGTGTGAAAGGGATATCAATATCTTTGGAAGGATCTCCATCGTCAATGTTCTCATCTTTAAGATTTATCTTTATACTAATAGGCTCATGAGTAGCTTTGATAGGAACACATTTGATAGGATCAACTGAAGCTTGAAGGGATTTATTATCTTGCAAGGGATTTGGAAGAATGATGTTTTCTTGAGGTGAACATGGAGGAATATGACAAGGAAATGATGGGATACTTTGATCTTGACAAGGATATTTGAATTGTGTAGCGAAGGTATTTTGCTCTTGATTTTCAATATGCTCATTGGAAGTTATGGAAGGGATATCTTGATCTTGCTCGGGAAGTGGAGAAAATATGGAACTTGGAAGGGTACTTTGTTCTTGGAACGGAAGGATATCATCTTGAAAGACATGAAAGGATGCAAGGGGATCATCACAAGGTTCAAGGGATATGGGACCTTCATCAAATATGGGAGGGGTTTGTATATAATCTTGATCTTGATCTTTATCAATATTTGTTTCTTTTCTTTTTAGATTATCCTCTTGACATGAAGCCACTTCTAAGGACAAGGTAGATGTTTGGATATGTGTGGGGAATGTTTGGAGGAATGATGTAGGATCCTCTTGAATGGGTATAATAGGCATTGAAGCACATGAAGCTTTGGGTTCTAAGATCTTTGAAGCATGGAAACAATCTGTAGCAAGATGTGAGTTAGCTTGGGTTTCTTTTAGAGGTAGCCCTTGAGGGTAGACATAGTTAATGGGAAAAGTGTCATCATTAGGCTCATTCTTTGATGGAGGAATTTTGGATAATTGTGGAGCTTTGGGAGATGAAGAAAAGATGAAAGGAATGCTAGCTATGGGAGGGTCTTTGCTAGATAGAGGTTCGGGAGATGGATGAAGGATGAAAGGTGTACAAGTCATCCAGGGAGAAACCTTGTTAGGAGATGGACAAAGGATGAATGGATTACTCTTGCTATATGGAGGTTTATTATCTTTCTTGAGAGTGGTATTTTTCACTCCATACTCTTTATTATCTTGATCACAAATAGGTTGATTATGCAATTTCCTTTGATCTGAGATAACTTTGTTTCTCTGAAATGCTTCTTTTTGTGAGGAGGATGAAGATACGAATGGCCCATCATCATAAAGGAATGGCCAAATTGATCTTAATGATGGCTCTTTAGATAAAGTATCTTTTTGTTTTTCCTCATCCTTTCTCAAGGTTGATATATCAAAATTACAAGTAAGCTTAGCTCCTACTTGAACTAACTTCATGAAATATGCTTCTTTATTCCTCTCCAAGACTAATTTCATTATTTCCATAAACATGGAATCTTGAATTGCTTCTGAAACTTCTTCTATAGACACCTCATCATTTTGATTCCAATGGACATTCTAATATGAGGACAATGAAGATATGGATGGCCTATCATTATAAAGAAAAGGACACATTGATCTTAATGATCGCCTTTTAGATAAAGTATCTTTTTGTTTTTCCTCATCCTTTCTTAAAGTTGGTGTGTCATCATTATGAGGAATTTTAGCTTTTGATTGAGCTAAATAAATGGAATATGCTTCATTACACCTTTTCAAAGTTAATTCCATTGCTTTGATCAATTCGGTATTTTTGGATGCTTCTAAAATTTGATCGTCGGACATTCCCTCAAATAGGCTCATCATTATGGATCAATCCTTCCTTCTTTAATTTCAATCCAGTTGGGTTGGTTTGGAATGTGTCACAAGTCTTGATCAATTTATAAGATTTAAAAATTTAATTGTATTTTGATCAAGTACTTTGGAACTTCTTGTTTGAAAAGTTGAAGACAATCTCAACACACACATCAATAGTTCACCATATCCCTAGATCATTCTAATGTGTATATTCTTGAATGTTTCCATGGGTTTGATCACAAGAAAGACTTCCAAGCAAGCTACCTAGCACAAATTTGGCTTTTAAATGGCTCTATTAGGTAGTTTTTGCTATTTTTACTATTTTGTAGTGTGGATTTCGTTCAAAATGGATTTCAGCCGTTCATCCCCCAAGTATGTAAAGGGGCTTCCCACACACACCAAAGCATGATTTTGCGCAATCCGTTAAGACTACTAGAGGAAGTTTGAAAGAGCTAAAATCCTTTTGTCATGCACCCCATTAAGGATACACACATTTCTTTTTATAGTGGGTTGGATTCTCGCGGCAAAAGAAAGTGTATCCCACTTTGGGCTGTCCCTCTCACCAGCCCTTTTAAGGCAATCTCGGGAGGTGAGCCCACTAAGTTTTAAACATGTTCATTTGAAAGCATGAAAAGTGGATTTGGTAGAGCAAGTTTGGGAATTTGATTCACTCAAAGAGTCAAGAGCATATCCCTATTGCTTTTCCCTTATCCCAAACACTCACAATCAATTTGGTTCTTTTTCAACCCCATGACAAAGGGGTTCTTAGAATTGAAATCTTTGTTCTTTTCCGTTTATGATTAAACTATGTTTTGAACTTTGAAAATGCCACAATTTAAGGGAAGTTTGCAAGCTTGATGAGAGAAATACCTCAAATGATGCTAGCAAAGGCTAGGCGCATTTTTAAGTAGTAGATTTTCTCATTTTCTCTCCAAATCCTTCCCTTACCTTAGTGAAACGTTCCCTCCACCAACAAATTAGTCGGCACAAACAAACAAAGTGAGGAGAAACCAAAATCAAAGCTTAGAATGCTACAATTTTGATTATTCTTTTTATTCCTTCTTTTACTTCAATATTTGCAAAATTTTACAAACTTAGGGACTAAACTCCCAATTTAATGATACGTATTTCTATTTGTAAGCATTTACAACAGCAATGTATTTAGCATATACCTCTACATCCCTTTCTAAGTCATTGTTGAGAACAAAGGTGGTGTGTATCCAGTTTTCCTTTCTTATCCTCTTAGCGATCAATTTCTCCTTCAAGTTATGCCTTCTCTCTAGTTTTTGAACTTTCTTATGATAGACCATACTCCTGAGAAAGAAAAAAAAAAGAGGACGTGAAGTCAGAATACAGTCATTATTTTAACACTTTTGATAAAATATAAAAGTATAGCCACACGACATTGTCCAGACTATACGCAAGATCTAATTTGACAAAGGCATGATTACTTTAACCATGAGCGTCACCTTGTGGGGCTCAAGAGAGATCAAAATAACTAGGAGCGATATCAAATTTTATCTATGCGTGAAATCTTTACGAGATGCGACAAACTGATGCAATAAAAGTGATATCTAATTTATCAAAGGCGACATTTCAAATGATAAAAGCAAGAAATTAAATCAATAAGGCAGAGTACTCCCTTCACACCAGACGTAAAATGACTTCCTGAAAGTGAATTTTCAATTGATGTCAGTGACATTTAAATGACTAGATGCATGGTATCTTTGTCACAAATGCGACAACTTAATAACCAGAAGCGTGATTTTATTTTTGTAATGCGTTATTTCTCTGTCCGGTAGCCTAAATTTGTAGGTTAATCCGCATAAAAGTCCAAACTCAGCGCATCATTTTATTCTTCGTAGGCAACATTTCTTTGCTAAAGGTGAGATCTCTTTATCTATCGGCGTGATTTCTTCTCTGTGATCTACAGATAGTGAGCAAAAATATACAATTTCTAGCCTAAATTTTGCAAATAATGGTGGGTGCCATTTGTGTGATGATATTATTCACCTTCATGAAATTACAAGATTAACTAAGAACAACAAGAATTAGAGTGAGAACTAATCTAATCAATGCACAATTAATCTATCAACATCTCATGGATCTCTAAAATAAAGTGATAAATGAGGCTCTCAGCTATGATCCTCACTAGTGACACTCTAAAGATGAGAATTAAGCTATATGATATGCAATTAAGATCTATTCAATCAAATTCTAGCTCTATTTGATGAACAATCTACTATGATCAAAGCAATTAAGCTATTAAAATTGACAAGTGAGTGGTGTGGATGCAAATTGCAAGAGCTTTGCTGCAATTCAAAGATATGGAATGGATGAATTATGCTTCTAAATGCCTTCAATATATAAGATTTTCCCAAGGGTAGGGGGTAGAGTGAGATAACCATGGTTATGCTTGGGTAAGGTCAATTGGCTTTGCTTTGTCCATAAATGGGGGGACAAGGAGGGGACAATCATTTAAATGGTTTCAAAAGGCTGGACCATTTCAACAAAAGTGAGTGATTTGTGTCCATTTTGTCTCCTTTTTGCTTTGTTGAGGGAAATTAGTATTTATTAATTAATTAAAGTAATTAAATTTCGCCATGAAGGATAAGATGTTCATTTTGATTTTTCATTTCAACAACTATGTCATTAATTGAATTTAATCAATTTCATAGTGTTTTTCCCCTTTTCAAGCTTCATTTAATCATTTAATTGAATTTTCCTTTGATTTGAATTGCCTTTTTCCCATTTATTGATTTTTCATGCTATTTTGATGATTTGATTGCACTTTTTGATTGATTTAAGCCTTTTGCCAATTTTCTATGTCTACACATTGAAATCTTTATAAGCAGCATATGCAAGTAGAGTTCTTACTCCTTCCAATCTAGCTACAGGGGAAAATGTCTCCCCATAATCTATTTCTTCTTCTTGTGCGTAGCCTTTGCATACCAACCTAGCTTTGTTCCTAGTTATTTCACCATTTTCATTCATCTTATTCTGAAACACCCACTTTGTTCCTATAACATTTTTATTTTCAGGTCTCGGCACTAGAGTCCAAGTATCATTCTTTTCAATCTGGTCAATCTCTTTATTCATTGCTTGTATCCAGTCTTCATTCTCCAATGCCTCTCTAGTTGACTTGGGTTCAAATTCACACAGTAGACATGTTGGATCCTTAGTCTTACTTCTGGTCTGAATTCTAGTATTTTCATCTCCAATTATCTGTTTAGGCTTGTGATGTCTTCTTACATATTTTTCCAAAATAGGTTCAACTCCTCTCTCCTCTATTTCATCAAGTTCCCCAACAAGATTGTCAGATTCAACTTTTGAATGCTTGGCAACCTCTTCCTAATACTCAACAGCATTTTCTTATAGCTAGGCATGTTCTTGTTCTCTTTCGGTACAATTTTCCTGATGCTCGGTAGCATCTATCTGTTGCTTGACATTGCTTACCTAAGACTCGGCATCAGGTGCAAGTCTGTTACTTGCCTCTTCTTCTTCCTCAATGTACACAAAAGATCTATAATCTTTTGGTTCTCTTTTTCTATCAGCTTCATTTCTTTCTACATACTCATCAATTTTGACATTCACACTTTCCACAATTTTGTTAGTGTTAGAGTTCAAACACTTATAAGATTTACTTTTTGTGGAATATCCTAGGAATATGCCTTCATCAATTTTAGCATCAAACTTTCCATTCCTAGTGTCTTTTAATATATAGAACTTACTTCCAAAGATTCTAAAGTATTTAACACTCAGTGCATGCCCATGCCATAATTCATCAGGTGTCAAATTTGTACCTTTCTTGATCTATACCCGGTTAAGAGTGTAGACAGCAATGCTTATAGCTTCTTTTTAGTATTTCTATGCCACATTCTTTTCAATCAATAATGTGCTTGCACAATCCAAGATGTATTTGTTTCTTCTTTCTGTTATACCATTCTGTGGAGGTGTTTTAGGTGTAGACATCTATCTTTTAATTCCTCTATCATTGCAAAATAGATTAAATTCATTTGATGTAAATTCTCCACCTTGGTCAGATCTAAGACATTTCAGGTTCCTACTTGTCTCCTTCTCAACCTTAGCCAAATACCACTTAAAGAATTGAAAAGCTTGAGATTTTTCTTTTAGAAACATTACATGCATCATCCTAGTATGATCATCAACAAATAAGATAAAGTATCTAGCACCATAGTAACTTTTTACACCCATAGGTCCACAAAGGTTAGTATGAACCAGATCTAAAATGTTTTTAGAAGTAAGGATTTTCTCTTAAAACATGACTTTGTCATTTTTCCTAACTGGCATTCTTTGCACATCACATTCTCAAGTTTCTTCAATCTAGGTAGACCTCTTACCTTTTTCTTCTTACTTATCTCTACCAGATTGTCAAAGTTAACATGACATAGCCTTTTATGCCATAACCAAATATCATCAAGTTGTGAAATTAAACATGTTTCTTCAGATAGGTCAAGATAGAACAAATTACCTCTAGTTTGATCTCCACTTCCAATTAGTTCTCCAGTAGCATCAAATATTTTAGCTTTCTTGTGATGAAATTCCACTCAGTAACCAGTTTTGTTAAGCTGAGCAACACTTAACAAATTATAATTAAGACCTTCAACCCAATATGCATTTTCAAAAGATATCTTATCATTCAGTTTAATCAAACCTTTTCCTCTAATAGGACATGGTGCATCGTTACCAAATTTTACACTTTTACCTCTGTAATAATGTAGGGTCTCAAACTTATTTTTGTCACTAGTCATGTGATGTGAACAACCACTATCAATAATCCATTTATCATTCTTGTTCACATAGGATATCAATGCATTTTTCTCATCCTCATCAGATTCATCTTTCATTGCAACATAGACTACCTCTATTTCAAAATCATCACTATCAGTGTCAGTTTCTTTTTCAGTAATGTAACAAGACTTCTTACCTTTTCCTTTGTAGTCTTTGTTCCATCAGTAGCTTCTGTCATCTCTTCTATCTTTCTATTTTCTTTTTCTTTCATCATCTTTATCCTTCCTGTCAAGACATCTAGCAGCTATATGACCAACTTTATTACATACAAAACATATAATAGGGAGTTTACCTTTATACTTTCCTTTTCCTCTTCTCAGTCTTCTATCCATAGGAGCTTCTAGATCTTCCAGTTCTTCATCAGAAGTGTCACTGTCACTTTCAATTTCACTTTCACTTTGACTTTCATTGATGTATCCTTCTTTTTCTTTCTTTGGCTTGATCAGAACTAGTTGTGACTTGAAAGAAGAGTCAACATTACCAATGCTTCCAACAGTGAAATTATCATAGTTAGAGAGTTCAAAAGCAGTCAGCTTACCAACCAAACTTTCCAAAGTAAGCACATTAGCAGAGTTGCATCTAGATTCCTGAATACTTGAGATCTTAATAGCATATATAGGATGTAGGGTTCTTAGTACTTTCCCAATTATAGTTTCATCATCAATAGCTCCATTTTCTCCTCTAATAGCATTCACAACTTCTTTTATTCTACCATAATATTGTGCAATGTTTTCACCTTCTTGCATTCTCATTTCATCAAACTTACCTCTAAGACTCTCGGCCTTTGCTTTCAGTACATTCAAGTCACCACCATAGATTCTTGCAAGAGTGTCCCACATATCCTTAGTAGTTGTGCAATCCTTAATGTCCTCAAATTCTGGATAGCTTAGGGCAGATGCAATTTCCAGCATTGCTTGATTATATTCTTACTTAGCTCTCATTTCTTCGGCAGTCAAAGGTGTGACAGGTGAGACATATCCATTCTCAATGTGGTACTTTGTAGAGTCACCAATATTGGCCAGATGCAGCTTCATCAAGCTTTACCATGCAAGGAAGTTTTCCTTATTCAGCTTCGATACCTCCTTCTTATACATCCTGATCATTTGCTTTAAGCTTCTTTAAACTTGATTTCTGTCAACACTAATAATAAACAACAAAGCTCTGATACCAATTGTTAATATGATTTAGAACAACAAAGAGGGGGGGTGAATCAGTTGTTCTCAAGTCCTGATGTATAAAACAAACTTACAAACTTTTCCTTAAATCAGATCCAATAACCAAAACAAACTCGGTCATCACTAATTCAATAATAGAAACATATAACAATGCAGTCCACTACCCAATTGTAACTTAACTTGTAAAACACAGAAATGTTCAAACTAAAACATTCACACAAGTATTAACACTAGTATTTATAGTGGAAACCCAATGTGGGAAAAACCACTTTGTAACATGCTACTATTATTTTCACTCTTCTGAAGTGAGCTCGGTTAAAAGCCAACCCTATCAAAGGTTACAATACACAATGTCAGGTGTGACCTAGTTAAAGGATTTCAATCACCCTGTTAAAAGTGAGCCTAGTCATAGGACTTATATACACTCCATTAGAATGCAACCTTGTTTAAAGGATTTAACATATGACTGTTAGGTCAACCTCTGTTAAAAGGATTTTGATTGTTACAATGGTTAGAAAGTAGTAGCAATATTTATCTAAAAAATATACAACTCACTTTGCAAATATCAAATCTGATTCTGTATACTAATGTTGGTTTACTGACTTTGAAACTTTTCCATCTCCATCTCTGATCTTCTCAAAACTTTTCTTCAAGCAACCACAATAATTCTCCTTTAGCCTTTTCTACTTATACAGTCAATAAAACTTTACTGATCTTCCAACATTCTCTCTTCACCCATGTACTTGCATATCCAAATGCTCAGGTTCCCTTTATACTTTCCTTAATTAGGTTAATTCATCTAATGCCGCTCAATCTCATTCGTAGATCTTAGGGTTAGGTCAGATTCATTGAATCTACCCGCTTCATGTTCTTCGGTTCCTTTTCTAGAATCATCTCAAATCTCTTAAAGATTTATAATAAAATATTTTACAGTGCATTTAATGCTTTCAAACAATTAATAAATAAAGTCAACACATTTTACATAATCCAAGATTTCAACAATGTCGGCTCCAAAACTAAATTCTCTTCAAATATAAAAATGCTGATGCTCGATTAATACTGTGATCAACTACTTGGTCTTCTTGTAGAATGCTCGGTTATTACTAAAAATGTTTCCTCGGCTTATACCGTCTTCCTCGGCAATTAACTATTGTTTGGTTGACACTAGAATTTTGCTCGACATACACTGAGTCGGTCGACACTAACATTACTCAGCTTAAACATGATTTCTCCATTCTTTGATCGGTCAAGCCTACCAGTTTAGTCTTCAGTCTTACTAAGATAAATAATACATTGTCTCATCAATGTACAACATAGTCAAGTACACTTTGTAATATCAAGATAACTCAACCTTTCCCTAGGTGCTATTGTTACCAACCTCGTGTATCCCCTTAGCAACACTCAAATAGATATAGTACTTTCCTAAGTAGCAACAGTCTTACCAGTTAAGGTTTGACATCAATGACAATACAATAATCATTTCAATTGCAGTTTCCAACATATCTATGAAGGAGATGTGAAAATAAAGCATGTCAAAATGAAAAACTTGAAGTACATGTTTGAGGCAATGAGGAATTGAGGTTTTTTTAAATATGATAAAATTAAAATTTATCTGCACTCTAGGTGAATGAGGTAGTAAATGAAAATAGAGGTATTGGTGGAACCATGGATGAAGATGAATTTGTGAGAAAAGTGATGAGAAATCTTTCAATATCTTATAAACCTAAGATATAAGCTATTGAGGAAAGTTTTTACATGGTTACATATATATTGTATCAACTCTATGGAGTGATCTTTGGTTTTAAGATGTGAGAATGTGAATATAATGTCAATAATTAATCTACCTTCAAACCCAATAAAAATATTTAAGATGTACCCAAAACAAACAATGATCTAGATAATGAAGAAAACTTTGTGATAAGACTAAATAAAAGGTCTAGAAAATAAAAAGGTAATTTTCCCTTTAAATGTTTCAATTATAGAAGAATTGATCATTCTACTACTAGATGTACTTTCAAGGAAGATAAGTATATAAATCCTAAAGATGATAATGAAAGAGAGGATAATTATAGAAGAGATGACAAAAACAAAAGACAAACTTCTAAGAAGAGTTTGTATCTTATAGAGATCCATTTTACATTAGAAGATGAATATTGTGATGATTCAAATAATAAGATATTATTTTTATCCATAAAGAAAGAAGGTAAAGAAAATTTTAGTACTTTGCATGTTGAAGAAAACAATGAAAGATCAAAGATTTTGTTGACTACTCTACATGAAAAAGAGGAACTAATTGATGTTGGATGCTCAATCCATATGACTGGTGATAGAAAATGTTCCTTGGATTTGAAAAATATGATTGTGGATCTATTAAGTTTGGTAGTGAAGAGGTTGCACTAATTTATGGCAAGGGAACCATATCCATTAAAGGAAATGACAAGATAGAAGATGTTTATTATTTTAAGGGTTTGAGACATAATATTTTGAGTGTTAGTTAGAAGTATATAGTAAAGAATACAAGGTTACTTTTCATGGGTCTAGATGCAAGATCTAAAAAAATAAATTCTGGAAGATTTATTTCAGATTGGATAAGGAAAAATGCTAATGTCTATTATCTAGAAGAAAATAGACAAAAAAATTATTGTTTGGTGCAGTGTAGTGAATGTTGGTTGTGGCACTAAAGGATGTGACATATTAATTTTCACAACATAGTGAAGATAAATTTGTACACAATTAGTGAGATATTTTCCAAGGATTATCAAGCCTGCTAATATAGTGTAAAAGGAATGTCAGATGGGAAACAAAATAAGGACTAGATTTAAGAACACGGATTACTCTACTAAAAACCTTTAGAGATGATTCATATAGACCTATGTGGACCCACAATAATAAGGTGACTGAATGGTGAAAGATATTTTATGTTGTTTATTCATAATTACTCTAGAATAACACATGATACTTTATTAAAAGAAAAATTAGAATCCATAAATAGATTTAAGGTGTTGAAATCCATGGTTGAGAATGAAATAGAAGAGAATATCAAATGTCCAAGGTTCGATTCAGATGGTAAATTTATATTGAATGAATTTTAAACATTTTATAAAGAACGTAGTATTGGGAGACAATTTTATTATGATTCATGCTTGGACACATGGAGGATGCACAAGATACACTTAATGTTTCTGGAGTATTCACTATAACTCTATTAGAGTTTTATATTTCTTTATGGCTTCAAACAATATGATGGAGTATGGATTCTTTTGAATCCATGGTTTTCCCCCCATGAGGGTTTTTATAGGGTATATCTTATGTTATCATGTGGCTTGTGTTTTTTATCTTTACGTGATGATAGTTTGATAAAATTGTATATATGGATTTCTCTCATGAGTTATGAAGGAAAAGATTTAATGTAATTAGGTATGAAGCAATATTTTCTAACAACTTGACCATCAATTTTGAGATTTTTTTTTCTATCATATGTGCATCTTTATATCTTATTTTTATTTATTTCTTAATTTTCTGTAACTTTAAATTTGTCTATTAGTCTACTTTACTAGTTTATACGACCATTTATGCATACTTTAGGACCTAACTAGCTCATATCTAAGTCAAGAAATCAATATTTCATGCAATAGAGCCACAATTTATTGAGTCTCTTTGAGTAAGATCTATTCAAGAACATAACACCTTGTGGTTCATGTTC